>CM022548.1:2020348-2388544 GCA_012273795.1 Dendrolimus punctatus | reverse complement strand
TTGCATAAAACACGGTTTCAAAGGGTTACATTAGTTGTAATTATGGTACTTC
This sequence comes from Dendrolimus punctatus, assembly GCA_012273795.1. Classification (NCBI taxonomy): domain Eukaryota; kingdom Metazoa; phylum Arthropoda; class Insecta; order Lepidoptera; family Lasiocampidae; genus Dendrolimus; species Dendrolimus punctatus. The sequence continues at coordinate 2,388,492 of CM022548.1, read as the reverse complement.
TTTCTCCGATTTACCTTTAAACGAGTTAATTTCTAAACATAACATATCACAATCACAATTAAAATAAAAGCGTCCATACTTCCATAGTCAGATAATTTTAACAGTCACAAGTATAATAAGCAGTAGTAGGGAATATGATTATCATTGTTAACCATAAATTATTCTTTATCATTTATTTATGTATTAATTTATACTGTAATAACCTTTATCAGCAAGCATCTTCTTAAAAGAATTTGTATTTATAGACTTCAAAATTTGTGGAATTTTAAATATAAATTTTTGGTGCCTCATATACGATGATTTTTATAACAGCGCTGTTTTACTAGGATGCGAGCAAAGCTTATCATTAGATTAAGAATAGTATGGTAGACAAAAATGAGCTCAGCAGACAGGTAGACGGCCCACCTGATGGAAAGAGACCAGACGGGCAAAAACCCTACCACCTGCCTATGGATTGTTGTGTCTCCTCTTACGCGACCCAGCCACAGGAAATTGTATTCTTTCTCCGAACCTGCACTGGTAATATTAATTTCTACATTACACAACCATTACGGAATCGTTAATACGGAAATCGTGTGTGCGTGTGAAAAGAGCCTTACATATAGACGTCTGTATTAAGCAGCTAAGCGCGGCGCGATACTCTTGCACGGATACGCATTTATTTTCTTCTTGAATAAAATAGAAATTGGTCTGAAAGAGAGTGTCGGGGTGAAGATAAGGAAAGGAATGCTCCGGTGGTTCGGGCATGTGGAAAGAATTTATGATGAAAGAATGACTAAACAGATATACAATGCAAAAGTGGATGGATGCAGAAGTCGCGGAAGGCCACAACACACCTTCCATGATCAAATTGATCATGTGTTAGCAGAAGGTGATGTTAGGAGCCTTAAGAACAGACGAGCGTGCATGACAAGAGCTATGAATGTCAAAGAAGCAAGTGAGGTGTGTAAGAATGGGCCTGTGTGGCGCTGTGTTGTTCGTGCCTACCCCGCAAGGGACCTGGCGTGAAGTTATGTATGCTGAATAAAATATTATTCCTAGAGCCATACTTCTTTCATTTCAACGATCCAACAAGCCTTCTAATCGCGCTGCACCCACTGTACAAAAAATAGTAGTCTAAGATCCGAACCTACATCGACCTTCACCGAGCTGATAATAGAATAAAACTTATTTTATAATGAACTAGCGGCCCCGGCAGACGTTGTCCTGCTCTGAAAAAACAAATGTAGGACCTGATCCCAGCGCCACCTACCGGTTCCAATTGCGGATTTAAACCACCCGGGAACCCACTCAAACACACAAAGACAAAAACATAAAAATCGCTCCAGGTGATTAGGAGGATTCTAGAACCCAATCTCAGCGCCACCTACCGGTTTCAACAGGGTAAAAAGTATCCTATATCCGTCTCCTGGATCTAAGCTACTTCCCCACCAATTTTCAGCTAAATCGGTACAGCCGTTCTTGAGTTATAAATAGTGTAATTAACACGACTTTCTTTTATACATATAGATTTTGTATACTAGAAAATATATTAAAAGTAGCATTGCCAAAAGAAATCCCGGACAGAATATTTTTAGGTGTGTATGTGGGTTCAGATCTTCTATAGCGCGAAATACAGATTGAGAATATGCAAAATTCGCCACGTTACAAACAATGGCCGTTTGCAAACGAGTGACGCTCAGATGATTGTTATTTCCGTTTGATCTTGATTAATTAGTGATTGCCAAACGGAATGCGATATTATGGCGATTAGAGGGCACCGACGCCGGTAATTACGCGTCAAACGAGTGGAGATTACGCCCGTCTAAACATTGATTGACGTCTATCATCGCACCGATATTCAAGTCAGTGTAATTATTTGGGTACATTTAGTACTTGATATCAGTGTTCCGCAAACTTTTTGTATTCAAGGTACATCTAGAGAAACGAAAATTTTTGGAGGTACACCACAAATAAAAATAATTGTTAAAGTAATATTTACCAACATTTATTTATTAATCATCGAAACAATATTTAATATAAATCAATGGCCTTACTTATAATCGCTTGTTAAATTTTAAGAAACTGCTCAGCAACTGATTAACGAAAATCTTACTCATAAACTCCTCTTAAGGTTAAAAGGTGGTGGTAAAGTAACTCATAAATAACTGTAAAAAAAATAACCACCATCGAGAGGTAGTTTAAGTGACTGTTAAGAGGCAAGACAGCAAGTTTTATTTGAAACAGCCATTGATTAGGGGCTTACGAGTCTCTTATTTAAGAGATTGCAAATCCTTTCTTAACGCGATTATTATAAGTAAGGCCCCAAGAAACTAACGGCCTTACTTATAATAATCTTGTTAAGATACGATTAGGCATCTCTTAAGTACGAGAATCAGAATCAGTCCCTAATCAATAAATATATTTTTTTTCACTTATAAACGTGTATTACCTGTTGTTTACCTAAGAGGAGCACATATAAACGAAATTTGAATGATTTACGTAGGTTGTACCCAAAATATTCGACTAAAGAAGAGTTTATGGGTAAAATTTTCATTAATCAGTTGCTGAGCAGTGTCTTTAAATTTGAGAAACGATTATAATAAGTAAGGCCCCTATGGCCTTAATTATAATCGTTTGTTAAATTTTAAGAAACTGCTAAGCAACTGATTAAGGAAAATCTCACCCATAAACTCCTCTTAAGGATAAGAGGTGGTAGTACATAAATAACTCATAAATAACTGTCAAAAATAACCAACATCGACAGGTAGTTTAAGTAACTGCTAAGAGGCAAGATGGCAAGTTTTATTTGAAACAGCCATTGATTAGGGGCTTAAAAGTCTCTTATTTAAAAGATGGCTAATCCTTTCTTAACGAAATTATTATAAGTAAGGCGTATAATGTTTAAATTGCAGAAAAGGTATTTATTATTATTAATCAACAAACCTAAAGTTTAAATTGCAGCATAACCTTATTTTTCCGATGCACACCGATTAATGACCACGGTACATCAGTGTGCCGCGGTACATACCATGAGGAACACTGCTCTAAATGATGCGATTACTATATTACTATTGTAGCAAGCCGATATTAATCCTTTGCAGGTGTCTTATTACCCCTTCGAATTTGAGGGATCTATTATTCGGGCTAATCTCTTTATTCACGCCGCCGTAAGACACCATAAAACCTTCTTTCCTCTGTTGGTGTTTCATGCGAAATTTGATTGACTTCTTTCTACAACATCTTTGTGTCGGTGAGAAGTAAAACATAAAAATTACTATGTTTCCGATATTTGTTGTTATTTTTTATGTTTTACTTGGTACCGATTTCAAGATGTTGTAGAAAGAAATAGGTTAAATAATTATTTTTGTTTTTGAGCTTGAAGTTGGTTTTGTTTGAAAATCGGTTTACAATTGACGGAGAAATCGAGAAACAAACATACAAAAAAACATGCAGACGAATTGAGAACCTCCATCTTTTTGAAGTCGGTTAAAAAATAATGTAACTTTAAAACGCACGTCGATTTTAATATGCTCTCAACGAACCAATACCAAAAACATCCCCAGCCCTAAAGATTAACCAAAACCCAGTTTGAGTACAAAATCAACCGTTTCAATTACAATATCACGCGCCAAGACACTCCGCGGCTGACTTCCGGTCGCCGTTTATCCCTCTATCTTTATTCAAATCGGATGTGCCGCCATTTTCTTTTCCACGTTCGCATTGTGGTCGGACTGGCTGACGCCGAACATTCGGCGCATTAATAAAATTCGGTGTTCTTTACTAGCTGTTATAATATAAATTTTCATTGAAAATGTATGTTACTTCAGACTTACAATAAATCACGCACAGTCAAACCAAAGCACGATACAATAACACCAAATGATCTAGGAGAGGAACAGGTGTAAAATTTTGAAAATAGTATATTTAAATATACACCTCGACAACACACACAACATACAATAAAAAAAAACGTGTGCGTCTCGGGACGCCCGATAGAAGTGATAACTTAGCCTGCCTACCGCTGCCGTATGCATGAGAGAAAGGAAAGCCAGACAGACTGCCTCCGTAACGCGTTACGTAACGAAGCGGTTTACCCTCCTATAAGAAGTTATCACTTCAAAACTGAAAATTCATTTATTTTTTTTAAGACGTTTACAATATGTTTTACTTAAGTTTTTAGTAACAAAATACATGTAATTAAGAGTTATTTTCCATTTTTATATACTATAGAACCTAATAAAATGCAACCTACTTTTAAACAATTTACAATAAACAAAAACAAATGCTTGGAAAGAAGCAGATAGCTAGTCTCGGAAATACCTCCTGTGATCATCAAATGACAAAAGTTCGCGATGAATGGTCTTTTTTATAATAACATTATAATGTCAGCCCATAAATGTCCCACTACTGGGCTCGGGTATCCATCCCATTGTAGGGGGAACGGACAGTATAACCGCCACGCTTGTCCAAGGCGGCTTGGCAGGTTTGACACATCGGCTATCTCGATGTGTAGGTTGCATCACGATGTTTTCCTTCACCGTTGTTAGCACGTGGTAATTGTAACAATATGCACATTAGATCAGAAAACTGACTAAGAGGTGCATGCGTTCCGGTCAGGATCAAACCCGCGCCATTCGATTTAGGGCGCGTGCGCTAGCCATTACGCTACCACGACTACCACGGTCTGTTTTAGTCAATCGCAAATATAGTTCGTCAGTCTCGGACTGGATCTTCCTAACGTATTTCTGTTCGAAGAATTTTCATTTCGGAGCCTCTTGATTGCCGTTTTAATGGCCAATAGGGAATTTTCAATATTATCCCATTTCAATTCTTTGATCGTAGCATTTGAATATTGCTTTCTTAATATTTTATTAGATTCGAATAAGATGGCAGCTTTCGACTGAAATATTCCGTTTTATGTAGTCAATTTAGGTATAGATACGCAAGTTGAAATGTAGCTGCAACATTGGTCTCTGTCCTTTAAGTTTTACACTTAGGTTTCGGGGATAGCTATGATGCTATCTACCAAGTAACGGTTTTTAGGTCCCGAATAGTTTGTTACTGGCTGATCGACATACAATATCGAGATTGATTTTATATAAAGAAATATTAGTTTAACATTGTTAATATGTGAAGCAAAAATTTTGTACCCATTTTTACGTAAATTGCGCGACGGAGGAGTATCAAATTTTGCAGACTTATAGTTTATATAGAGGAGTGCAGGATGATAATATTTTGTTAAATTATCAATAAAAAAAACAAAACACACACTACCGTATATTTGACACACACGCATATATAGTATGTATACTCTTGTTTATCGTTAAAGTCAAATTAACAGTGTAGCCTTGGCGAATTCTGTGATTATAGAAGTGTATAGTCTTTGTCAAAATAACCTTAATATTGTCCAAAGTTATAAACTAATTATGGTCGAATTTCGACCACTAGGCGACCACTAGCTAGTATTTGTAAATTTACAAAATTTTCCGTTGATAGAATTACCCAATAACAGTTTTAATTATATTAGAAATAACCTAAGAAATGATTATGATTATCAGTTAGTATTTCTCAAAATATATATTGTTGTAATATTTCTTTAATAGATTTTTTTTTTTTTTTTTTTTTTTTATTGCAGGAGTTCAGCAGACAGGCAGACGGCCCACTTGATGGACAGCGTTACCATCGCCTATGGACATTTGCAACACCAAGGTGCTACGAATGCGCTGCTGCTCTCTTTAGGGAGCCTGGAACCTGGTCACTAATGCCGGAACACAACACAAGGTTGTTATGGCGACATACTCTAGACAGGGTGGTAGCCATCCAGTCGGGCAAATGCCTACCACCTGGCTGTGGGTTGTTTTGTCGCCTCTTACGACAGGCCGCCGGGCCGCAGGAAATTGTATTCTTTCTCCGTTCCTGCACGGATGGAATGATAGATGTATAATAATGTATTTATTACCTAGATACTAATATTTTCTTGACGTGATTTATATTTAAACCTGGTTAAATCAGTAACATACTAAACGACAAACCTAGAATAATTATTGATTTTATTTCATTAAAATGTGCAGTACGACTAACAATCTTAAAATTAAATCCAAGTTATTCCTAAAATATGGCAGTTTAGTACCTTTATGAAAGTAGCAGTTTTGATAATACATCACAAGTCTAGGTTACATAAACTTTCATGATAATGCCAAACGTGCCGTAGGTTCCTTTTTGCTTTAATTAATACATATTTCTCACGTTTTCACCTCAATATGACCCCCCCCCCCACCAACCATTAACTTACAGGCGTCATAAAAACAAAATTCGCAATCTTCAAAAAAAGTATATAATGGGACATTAAAAATCACCCCATGATCAAGGTTTACAGTGAGTCGAACGATCAGCCCCGTAGCTATCTTCATTAATGAAAACCATAAAAGGGGGGCTTTGTATCCGGCCCGAAGGACCAACGCGTGAAGAGCGCCCCGACGCCTTATTAAGCCCGCGGGGCGCAGGTGAGGATGGGGGAAAAATTATAGTATTTAGATGGTATTAAGTTATTGAAGTTATATCGGGTGGCTAATTGCCTTATCGAGGATTAACGAGATGCTGACATTTATGTCTTTCAAGATTTTTGATTACCTTTAAGTAGTGAATGAATGGATGAAAACGCTTAATTGTTTACCAAAACTTAAATCTGGACAATTGATATAGATACGTTTGCACTAGAAGAACGGGTGGCTTATAGCGATCTCTTGCCTGGGAGAGTCAAAGGAGATTTTAAAGGAAATTTCAATATAACCATTTTTGGTGGTGTACTGAACTAAAATAAAAGTAACAAAACCACAATCAAATAATATAAAAAATAAAATAAAATATAAATGAATAATTATATATACTATGACATTATAAATTAGATATATATTAATTCGCACAATAGATACATTCTAGACAAATGCTTTCCTCATTTCACGTAGGCTCCTTGTACACTTTTATTCCTTCATCAGAAGTAAGTATAAATAAATGCGAAGCTGCCTTAGAAGATAATTTAATTTCAAAATTATTCAGTCAACTCTAGCAGCAAAAGCACACAAGTTGTGTTATGAACATCATTATAATACCTCCCGAAACGGCTCCATAACCCTCAAATTGCTAAGTGAACCGTGGCACACGCATCACTTAACCCTTTAGCCGCTTACGATCTGAGATCAGATCTTCGGCTGAGCCATCGTCCGCAGTATCGGACCCGTGTCACAAGCGCGGATCAAAGTACAACCCTAATTGACTCGGGGGCGTAGTGGACCGGCAACACGCTATGTTCACTAAAGAGATCAACGTAGTTTATTCAACCTATTATTGTTGTTAATGTTGAAGGGTTAAATAACTATTGGTCTTTTTATGATAAATAGGTTCGCGTTTGACCACAATCAGGCCACAATATTAGACGATGATGCGGTTGAAGCTGGAGCACGCCTACCTAGAAATACCTATTCACACGAGACTTGAAGACTCCCGGATTGTACTTTTCGAGAAACACAGGCTCTGGTAGCGCATTCCACAGCTCTGCTCTAGGCAGAAGGAACGTGGAGGTAAAACCCTTCGTTCGCACTGGTGGTGTTTCTACTATGAAACGATGGCGCAGACCAAATCGACTTGTCGTCCGAAGATGGAATGATGTAGGGAAATTAGTTAAACAGTTCAACCGCACACTCCCGAAACGAAACCTGTTGTATACCGATAGAGTAGCAACCCGGCGTCGATGCCTCAAGCCGGTATATAGCTGAGCCGTCCCAAAGGTAAGAAAAGTACTCCAAGCAAGATCTTGTGGATTATTAATAAGTAGCTGTTGCCCGTGACTTCACTCGCGCAGACTAAAAACAGACATGGTTTTCGTAATCAAATTATATACGTTTATTATTTTTATTGTTAATACAAGTTAAATAGTAGCCCCTTTGACCACATGAGAGCAGAATTTCCAAAAACGCCGATTTAATTTATTTCTAAAATTTTATATACCTGCTTCCAGGTATGTAACTTTCGTGCTTCTTACTTTGAAAATGACGGATTTTCACTTAAACGTCCATCCCCTTTGTCACTGACCAAATTACCCAACCATTGCGTGGGTAATTAGGAATACAATTCTTTAGATGTTGGTCAGAAGGCATCAAAAGATTAATCATCGCAAGATTGCTATTATTATTAATCAACGCTTTCTAATCACTACATAAGGTTCTGCAATAAAAAATAAAAATCAATGAAAATGTATCCGTGCCGGAACGAAGAAAGAATACAATTTCCTACGGCCGGGCGGCCTGTCGTAAGAGGCGACAAAACAACGCACAGCCAGGTGATATGGTATTTACTCGACTGGATGGCGAACACCCCTGGGCTAAAGTATGCCGCTATAACAACCTTGTGTTATATTCCGAAATTAGTAACCAGGTTCCAGTCTCCCTTAAGAGAGCAGCAGCCATAAGCGATGGTAACCGCTTCCCATCAATTGAGCCGTCTGCCTGTCTGCTGAGCTCCAAAAAAAAACGAATAGGTCCCGTTGGGATTCGCAGTCCACATTTACTCGGGCGAGTCTGGAGGAGAAATCTATATAGATGATATTTTTGCTCTATAATACATATTATATCGTATTATATACGTATATAATACGATATAAGTAATTCTTAAGCGCGTAGCTTAATGAGCGTCTCCCATGTCAATGTCTCCCGATTTTATATCTGCCGATAACACGGTAACATTGAGTAATTGTCGTAATTTAGGCCGCTTGTTTCGCAAAAACACGATACTCGGTACCTCTATTACGTATGAAAACGCTACGATAGCAATGGCTGTTTACGATACACATTTGAAATGCCATTCAATAAATGTTTGACATAGATGGCGCAGTGTTGAATACATTTTCACTTTGTGTCTATTTCATTTTTTTTTTCTATAAATAGGTATTTAAAAGAATACTATTAATATTACATCTAACTAGAAGATAATAAGTAATTAAATAACTAAATAACTAAAATATTATAAGAAAGTGTCATTAACATTTCTTATTGTCTCTATTAAGGCGAAGACACTTTGTTCATGTTTTTTATTATGCAAGACATTAACTTCACTTTTTTTTTTATTTTTTTTTTTTTTTTTTTTTTTCGATATTGACATTCATATATGGATTGTTTTTTTTTTTTTACTTTTTTCTTTTCATAGTATAAAAATTGACATTCAATTTATGATGTAGAAAAACTAACTGTATGTGTCATTTTTTGAGTTTTTATCTAAGATATAATAGATATTTGATACAATAAATTGTCACAAAATAAATTATTTATTCCATCATCATATGAATTTACCGTCTAAATGGCTACCAACTTGGTCCAGAGTATGCCGCCATAACGATCCTGAATTGTATTTCAGCAGTCTTGGCTTAGTTAGAATTTCTTCTTTGCGGTCGATAGCACGTTGGCACCGCTTCTGATGGTACCAATGTCCACAGGCGAGGGTAACCGCTCTCCATCAGGTAGGTCGTCAGTCTGTATGTCGAACTCCAGCCACACGACGTACTTAGTTTGCTTACATGTTATAATGTTTGTTGCATGTTTTAAGAAATTGTGGACCGCATTTTCAGCAATCAAGGTTTGTATTCAGCTGTGCCGGAATTACAGTCAACACAAAGCTCATTTTAATTGCAAATCTCCTTTCTTTTAGCGTGTTTTCCGTACAAAAACGGAGAAAGAATACAATTTCCTGCGGCCGGCGGCCTTCCTTAAGAGGTGACAAAACCACTTAGTCAGGTGGTAGGGTATTTATGCCAGTCTGGATGGCTACCACGCTAGCTCTATAGTATGCCGCCATAACAACTTTGAGTTGCGTTCAGGCATTAGAGGCCAGGTCCCACTCATGCAAATAAAAAAATGCCAAAACGATCCAAAAAATTTTTGTGACACACAAATTTTATAATCATAATAAAATTTTAAATATATACAATTTTAATACCACTTCCAAAGCAATGGTAATATCAATAGCAAGAGCGTCCACGTAATACCGTCCGCGGCCCTAATTCTGCACGTCAAATGAGACATATCTTTTTGGCATCTAATAGGCACGCGTCTGTGTCGCGATGCGAAACTTAATGCGGATTTTAATATTTACGACGGATTTTTCGCATACGCAATTCGCATTTCGCCTCGAGTCTCGCGGAACGCTTGTACAGCACTAATAAGCCACTTGTATTTGCTTTAATAACGCGTATATATTCCTGTCATTATGTAGCGTTATTGGGCGGATCTTGTATGTCAAATTAGTGTGTTTTTTTAAACAATGAAAGTACGTTGTTTCGTTAAAGGGGAGTTTTCCTGCTAGCTGTGTCCCGCGATTTCACCTACGTTAAATTTCTACGTATACATAATACAACTACGTCTGAACGGTTTTTTTAAACTTTAATGTAAATGTGGCGTGACACCGACCGGCGATTATCCCTGTCTACAGTCATGCACATAAGGACAAGCCCCGGCCAGTGTAAGACTATTGTGGGAAATAAGAACAAAAAGTACCGGGCTATTGGGGTGAACTGCCAGTGGTACTAGGGGTCTGGGAATATGGGGACTATGGCGTCTGCCCGACGCAATGTTCGGGGAACATGGAAAATGGGCATACGGTGATTCGCCACTCCCTGGATTGGCCCCAAAAATGTCATAGAAGACAGGGGCAACATGGGTGTGAGTTGTGAGGGGTGTAGAGAGGTGGGCTGCAGGTTCACCGAAGCTATTTCTGACGTGTGCCATTTATTGTTCGTGATATTATTATTAAAAGTTTTCGTCTTTCAGACATAATTTAGGACTGATGTTCTCCATTTTGCAATAGAAAACATAACGAAATTTGAAGCCATGTCTCTTTGGTATTCAATTACAATAAAGGAGAAACAGCATGATTCTTTAAAGAGCCGTCTCGAAACCGCCAATACGGTTTGCGGTAGTTCACACCGTCCGATATATATGCAGATGGCATTATCTGACACGGCCGCGTCAAATAAACCTGGAACGCCTCAGCGCGGTGAGATTACTACATGTAGGGATGGGAAGAGACAATGTCGATATGTAATTTAATTTTAACTTATTGCAGGAGTTAAGCAGACAGGCAGACGGCCCACTTGATGGAAAGCGGTTACCATCGCCTATGGACATTTGCAACACCAAAGGTGCTACAAATGCGCTGCTGCTTTCTTAAGGGAGGGAACTAGAACCTGGTCACCAATGGCGGAACACTACTCAAAGTTTTTATGGCGACATACTTCAGACCAGGGGTGGTGGCCATCCAGTCGGCCAAATGCCCTTACAGGCCGCCCGGTCGCAGGATATTGTATTCTTTCTTCGTTCCTGCACGGATAATGTAGTTCTTTTTTGTTACACCATTTCTTGCAGTATCGTTATCTATTTAATTTAATGTCTTTTTCTACGTGGCATATCAATTATTATTGTTCAAAACAATTCTTTTCACATTTCAATAATTATTATATAACATTATCTTATTCCCTTAGAACTTTAGCAACCTAATTAGAAATATCAAGTTCTTCAATTTTATTTTAATTTAACTTTTACCCTAATTTCAGTCCATAACTTTGTAGCGCTAGTAGATTACACATTTTTTGTAAAATTTCATCTATAGTAGCTTTGTACTTTGTAAGACAAATGTCTGGGACATTCAAAGACGGACGGCCTTAATAATTCCATGGTTACTTACTTAAATGGTTATGAAATTATTATTTTTTAATTTTTCGATATCGATACCTTGTCTGTAATGCGACAACACTAGTCCTCTATACCTATTCTATATTCCTGATGAAAAAAAGGGAGGAATCATTTATTTTATTATCGCCGTACGAAAATAATACACTCCAGGTTCGACCCTGCACATTTGGAGTTGGCATGGAATGGAATTAGGTTGCGGTATTCGAAATTATAATTAAAGTATCGGTGTTTACTAGCTGTTGTAAAAATATTCCAGAATAAGGGCTTCCGTACTGTAATGATGTGATGATTTTATCCGTGCAGGAACGGAGAAAGAATACAATTTCCTGCGGCCGGGCGGCCTGTCGTAAGAGGCGACAAAACAACCCACAGCCAGGTGGTAGGGCATTTGTCCGACTGGATGGCTATCACCCCTGGTCTAAAGTATGTCGCCATAGCAACCTTGAGTTGTGTTCCGGCATTAGTGACCAGGTTCCAGTCTCCCTTAAGAGTGCAGCAGCGCATTTGTGCCACCTTTGGTGTTGCAAATGTTCATAGGCGATGGTAACCGCTTTCAATCAAATGGGCCATCTGCCTCTCTGCTGAACTCCTGCAATAAAAAAATGATAATTTTATATCATTGTGTAACGATTTGATGGCTTGATAGCATTAAATTTTGATATCTAAACCTATGTTTATCTTTTCTTATGTTTGTCTGCCAGGTGGTAGGGCGTTTGCCCGACTGGATGGCTACCACCCTTGGTCTAGAGTATGCCGCCATAACTTTGAGTTGTGTTCCGGATCAGTGATCAGGTTCCAGTTTCTCCTTCTAGGCCAGCAGCACATTGGAAGCAGCTCTGGTATTCCATGGGCACTTTCCATCACAGTTGACCGTCAGCCTGTCTGCTCTGCTTGAGCAATAAAAAAAATGTTAGTATCACAGTACAAATATTTTCTTATCCCGGAAACTACCCCATTATTCGGGATAAAAAGTATCCTATGTCCATCCTTGGCATCGAATATATATATACAGTTACTGAGTTTCAACCAAATCGGTCCAATACTAGAGTAACAGAGAGACACAGAGTTACTTTCGCATTTATAATATTAATAGTGATTCCAGTTGTTTTTTTTTAAATAGCTTGAATGTAAAGACTCGGCATTTTTAAAATTTTATAATATATAATAGAATATACTTTATTGCATAAAATTAAGATACAATTTCAAGAAGTTTAAGTACAGAAGACAATAGGCGGTCTCCTCACTAAAAGCAATTTCTTCCAGACAACCTCAGGATGGATTAGAGAAAAATTGTGTAACATGTGGGTTTTACAATATAACTAGTATAAAAACATATATGCATAAAATTTTTAAATATAATAGACACAGAAATGAGACAAAAATATACATATATTAATATATAAAAAAAATAATATTATAGATATCACAGTTTCTTGAACCCATATAACTTTCAACGGGCTTTCAACATCCGCCATGTTACAAGCAGCGCATCTAATGCTTGAAGCAGGCGACGTGAAAAGCGAAGCGCGGATAGCAGCAGAGCGTGTCACAAGCCCTCTGGTGGTCAACAAGGCGACAAACCGCGAACGATGGGTTTGCATTCCCCGTCTATGGCATTTAGGTAATATTTTTTAATTTTGAAAAATATGAGCAACCTTTCAAAATTCATATTTTGAAGTGAAACTTTCAGAACCGTATCTATTTTTGGATGTAAATTTAATAATTTGAAATTTAAAAATAATTTCACAAAAATATTCCGACAACCTGCCGTTAAATTCGTGAAAATGTCAGTTATAGGTTTTAGTATATTTTTGTGTCTGTGACTCAAAGAGACCAAGTCATAAAAACAAGAAAATATTATAAAGATGTTACAACAGCAACAAAAAAAAACATCATTTCCCATATTCATCCAACTCGTACGACACAACAGCCAATCGACTTAATCGTATCACGAAACGCATAAAGAAAATTATACGAAAAACTTTATAACACCATAAGACAAGACACTAATCAAAACAAAGGTGCGTCCCTTCCTCGGTGGAGTAGAAAAAAACAATAAATCAGAAACATGCAAATCCTGCTAATAACTTGCACAAAACCGAAAACCATTTCACGGGCACCGGAGCTGCCGAAGCGGGGCTACGTGCTGGGATGCCAGCCGTTAAAAATAAATTGCCTAAAATTTATTTAAAAAAAATCATAAAATGAAAACTACTGGGCCAAAGTAAGTTAAACTATTAGATGGCTGAATGACTATTACTCCGCATCGAACTAAAAAAAAACACATAAATCGGATCATAAATCTCGGAGTAATTGGTGTACATATATAAAAAAGTCGGTTAAAAATATAATCGAATATGAAAACTTGATAATTTTCTTTACTAAGGATAAAAAAAATTAAAATATATATAAGAAGCGTTAGAATAACATCTTGTCATTTAACTTTTAAAATATGTTGACAGAAGTAATTTTAATTACTTTTGAAACATAATCAAACTACGTTCACGGCCACTGACAAGTGGCCGAAACTTCGGAATAACCAAAATAAAATAAATTACCGCTCTTAAAACAGTTAAAACGTAGTTTTTTTATCTATACAAGTCGCGAAAATATTATACTTTTAAAATACACAAGATATTCATTTATTTTTGACTCTTTATTTGTACCTACTTATGAGGTCATAAGTATGTATGCTTGTGCAAAATTTAAGAGTCTGTGACCTTCAGTAGCTTTGACTGTCCGCTTCCCTATTGCTTACTAAATTATTTAATTCCCAAACAGTCTTACAAACTAATACATTCAAAAATTAACTCGCATTCAATTTCTTTAAAATTGAATTTAAACAAACATTGATTCACAATCTTGTGGTATTTTTCTACATCATTACGCAATAGAAGAATGGCTTGTTGATTTTTCATGATAATCGGTTCATTTCAATCCCGTGAAGACGGAAGAAACATAGTCTCTTCCACGAAACAATTTTTCGATAGTATTCAAGGAGTCAATACGAATCAAAGAAATTCTATAAATTCGTTGCAAAATACATGCACCTGGCAAACAAAACCGTGTGCTCCCAGTAATCCAAGAATATTTAATACGCACGCGGGCCCGGGCCCCAGGAAGGGGGGGCATGTGCCCCATGGACTCGCGGGTGCTATTTCCATGCTGATGTTTAATAATTGATAATACCCCGCGAAAAACTCGCGGATAGGGACTGACGATATATAGAGATGTGAATACACTACGTTTCTCTACGTCCGGAAATTAAGTTGAACATTACTTGGTAAATAAGACGAACTGAATTTGGCACTTCTAAAGTTATCGATTTAAAAAAAACGAACAATAATAACATAAGTATTTAAAAAAAATTAAATATTCTATTTCAGGTGTTTAATATTTTATATTCTTATTATAAAACAAGGTTTTTATATATTTATAAAAGTATGATTTTTTATAATCATAAATAATCTTATTATCACAAATAAAAATGTTTAAAACTATCGATAGTACATATTTCAAAGTTTCAAGCAAATTTTTAATAAAAATACTATAATAAGAATCGTTGATCTACAAAATATTTTTTCTGATATAAGTATATCTGTAACTTCGCTTATTTAAGCTTTGAACTCTTATGTTCCATGCTTGCACTTTTATGATTAAATTATAACAGATTATATTATTATAATAACAGGCAAATGAAGGTATATATGGTGTAATAATACAATATAATAGTGGGTATAATAATACAATAACCAGATTATAGTTATATCTTTCAATATATAATTGAAATGAAGAACTAACTTCATAAGAATATGAATGAATCGATGACTATTATCATGCTTTATTGTGTGAAAGATACATTTAACAAAAATATATATATTTTCAATCAATAGCCGATCTTATCGCTATTAGCGATTGCATCCAGGCCAATTTTGGATGGACTTGTTTATTGTTGAAAATCATTTATCATTAATTTTTATAAGTTTCATAAATATGTATTTATAATATTATAGTATTACTAAACAATATTAAAATTATATATATTAACAATAATATATCATCACACATTGTTATACATTGCATATGTTGTCACAGTAAACTTTCCTTTATCACACTATTAACAACTCTAAGAATTCCAAACAGTACCTGCATAGCAGCGAGTACCGACGGTATCGCATTATCAAGCTCCTCGACTTGTAAACTGAGCAACTCAATCGATAATCATCTCGGGTACAAACAAAATTATGGACAGAGACAGAGGAGGTATTATTATACTCCATGTTGATACGTAATGATGATTGAGGCGTATGTTAGGGGTGAAAGGGTGTTTTGGATAGTTGGAAAATAGCCAAGAACTTAAGAATACCGTGAGGACTAATTATTATTGAATGCTTTGGCGTATAAGTAATTCTTAATGGGTATGGAAAATTCGTTATTTTTATAAAATTAATGAACTAATGCATCTTCCCAATTCCCAACATCGTTAGCTTAGTTAAGACTTTAATCCTACAGGAGCTCAAATGAACGAATAAAAATACAGAGGGAGCCTACATGAATAAAAGCGTCCAATGAAGTGAAGCAGTTTTTTAAAGCTTGTATGCGTATGCATTTAAGTACTTTACAATTATGTTTTGTATCACACAAAATGAAATTCATATGTGCTATTATTATTTATTTATAATACTATTATATTATTCATTTATTTGCCAAAATTTGGTAGATTAATAAATAAAATAATGCTTATAACAAATAAAAACGCGGGCAATGTTGTAGTTACAATATTAGGTGTTTGTAATTCTCTTTAAATTATCTATAACGTCCGTGCTCCATCTGGGATGATGTCACTGTTAGTGATCGTGATCACAGATAGCGACAGGATTGATGCGTTATTTGTGGTTCGAGATTATTATTAATCGCTAATGACGTTAAACATTGACAGATGATGTATGTATATACACAAATCATTAACAGCGTCATTTTTGACGCTATAAACAAGACCAATTTGGCTATAGTCAGTAGCACGAATTCCCGCAGATTTTGACGTAAGACAACATAAAATTTCAAGGCATACTATGCATTTGTTAAGTTAGTAATTATACCTAGACAAAAATTACATGTATATTATTGGTATTGATTTTAATCTAATAAAACAAAACAAGTAAACATAAACCGTCTTACCGATAGCAAACAGCACGAGCCACGCCTCGCAAGGAGGGTAGGTAGAAAAATAAATTAAACAAGAGCCTCTCGCACCGCACCGGCGGGAATTGATCCCGGGGCATTATTGTATCTATAAACATTTCAATTGCGGTGCACCCGCTTAGCCTACGGAGTAATCAACATTCTGCCGAGGGGGCCCGCTCTTAAAACTGGATCACGGTATTGGCATATCTGACTCGCGTGGAGAGAACGCTTAATATTTTCAAGACCTCTGTGATGGAACGGTCTAAAAATTGGAACATTTGGTTCATAAAAATGCACCGACACTGGGTTAGAATAAGTACTATTTTTTGAGACCAGTGCCGTAAATAGCCTTTTATGCGCCCTATGCGAGCTTCTATAACCGCAACTTGTTTTTTAATTTCCGTTTTATTTCATTCAGGGTGATAAAATAACGCACCTAGGACTTTGGGTGTTGGTGGGACAATTATCTAAAATTTTATTAAAGAACTAGAACAAAGAAATGAGAACGTCTGGTAAATTAGACAAAGACGTTTTTGATGATACCGGCATGTATGTACGACGTACGTATGTATTAGATTCCAACACATACATGTGCGTATGTGTTGGAATCAGCACTAGGGGACTTATCAGGAGCAAACCGAAAAAAATATAGTCCTGCCTGGTCTGGCCATTCTTGCGCCCCCAATAGTCTACGCCCTGTGCCTGGGCATCGGTGGAACCGCTATATTTACGGCACTGATTGAAAGCTGTCGTCAGAGTCGACAAAACAACCCACAGCCCGGTGTTAGGGCATTTGCTCGTCTAGGTGGCCACCGCTTCTGATCTAGAAAATGCTCTCACAACTACTTTATGTTGTGTTCCAGCATTAGAGACCAGGTCCGCCTTCGAGGCCGGCAGTACCTTGGTACCTTTGGTGTTGCAACTGTGCTTAGGCAATGGTAAGCACTTTCCATAGGAAAGGAAAGGAGGAAAGCCTTTCTGCTGTACCCCAGCAATAGAAAAACATCTTCGAAGAGTGCGTCTTACCTGCCATAACGTGTTCGTTGATGTTGGAGCTGGTCTAAAATTTTAAAAAGCTCAGTGGGCTATGGAGCGATCTATGTTGGGTGATTGTCTTATAGATAAAATCCGAAATAATGGTAATCATAACAGAATTATCCAAATCGTATAGACACAATATCTTAAAATTATTAAGCTGAAGTGGCAGTGGACATTGTAGCAGGATAGCCGATGGAACAGAAGAGTCCTGGAGTTACGACCGACCACTTGCATAAATTTGCACTATGTATTGTGCAAATTTGAAGAGGCCTACTTCTAACAACGGCAAAATACATTAATTGATATATTTACTTACATTATTATATAGTCACTTAATCCTAACTAACGTAGGCTTACCTGAAAGAAGACAAATATAAATCGAATTAATTGTAAAACTGAACATAGAACAATCGCCCTACAAAAAGGAACGCTTCGAATTTCTGTATGTTATGTATGCTACCATAATTTACGCCCCTCAACTAAAAACGCTAATCACACCTGTACATACTTCTGGTTTTTACAATAACTCTTTTACCGTTCAGACTGTGCGTCTTTGGAATGAGCTACCCATTGCTATAAGACAAGCCCAATTCTTACAGTGTTTTAAAATCAGGTTCAGAAGCATTACTTCTCCATTGTTTATGTATTTATATTGTTTTTGTAATTATATGTATTGTGTATATTTATCATTATTTATAAACTGCACCACCGTCGTCAGTATTACAAATCTATCAATTTCTGCTAAGAGCTGTCTGGAAGAGATTGCTTTTTAGCGAGATGGCCTCCCGTTGTGCTATCTCGTGTAGTTTTCTGTTTCTTTGCTTTGGTGTACAATATACTGTTGTTTATCTATAGTTGATTATATGCGCCAAGCTTTTTGATATTTACAGATAGCAGGATAATACTTGACTCTGTAGAAAAAGGCGTTTATTATATAGTAATCTCATTTGAACCCTGGTTAATTTTGAGACAAACCATTCACGGAGGTTATGTGTCAAATAATTGCGTTAATTTTGTACCTAGGCGCTATGTATTCAGAACACATAAACCTACCAAAAAATCAATACCATAGTTTTATAGTGGAAGCGTAATCGACAGATAGATTTATTCTCAAGTTTACAAAATTCTTTCATTATTTCATGCTTTTGTGCTTTTAGATCGTACCAAAACACACGACAAGTTGAACACTAACGACAAGCTTAACTTAAAAACCCCGTACTAGTATAAACAGTTGAAGACAAATGTAAGGGGAATTCCCCAACTAATAAGCACTTGACAACTTCGTAATCTCCCACTGCCGTTTGATTGGCCTTGTAACACGTGAACACGTCATTTAGAAGTAGATTAGTTCCATTTAGACCAATCTTTATATTGTTACGAGTGCGGGAGTCGAATTAAAATGCGGTTGGAATTACTATAGAATTTATTAGAACTATACAAACATGTATAACACAGGTACAAATATAACCGAACACGACAAATCCAAACGTAATGCAGAAGGTCGTAATTCAATAAAACGCGCAATGTCCGTCACTATTAGATTCCCGAATGTACACACATCACGTACTGTCAGTTTAGCTCTCCTGGATATATTATCGGTAACATAATCAAAATCGGTTAAATGAATTTTTTTATTGTACGAGTATAGGAGGCATGTAATAAAACTACGTTTCAACGGTTTTAAGCGCGGCAATTTCTTAGATTTTTATTATTTCGGCTACTTTTCAGTAGCCGTGATCACGGAAGACAAAGATGTCAAGTGTCAATGAGTATTGTTAAAGTTTTATTTACCCTACCTAATGTGATTTACCACCGCTACGCAACATGTTGGTAGCGGTGCGCATTTCTTGAAGAGAAGAAGCGACGCAAGAAACTCTTCTGCAAGCTTAGCTCTAATAATTTTATATAATATTAGATAGATAGATAACACTTTATGGTACACCATTACAGAAAACACAGATGGACTTATCGCCTAAAAGTATTAAAATGGGTGAAAGGCTTAATAAAAGAAATTGTCAATGCGCTGCTGGTGTTGAAGGGGGTACCTACTGGAAACTCCTCACTAATGCCAGAATACAACTCAAGGTTGTTATGGCCACAGAGTCTAGATCAGGGGTGGTAGTCATTCAGACAATTAAGCAGCTTGCCATGTGGCAATGGGTTGTTTTGTCACCTCTTACGACAGACCACTCGGCTGCAGGAAATTGTATTCTTTCTCCGTTCCTGCACAGATCCACTTTCTGTTAAAGCATCACGTGAAAACTACTGAACGTATTTCAGATGTAACTTGACACATGGATAGAAGCAATACTTAGAATGCCTTTAATCCCGATAAAGAATTTCGTTTCCGTGGGATAGATGAATATATGCAAAAGGTGGCACCAACGGATTTTTGCTGGCACATTACATACATAAAAAAAGTTTCTCATTTCCCCGAAATAACCGAAAACAACGAACTAACCAACCTTATCAAACATTGCCAACCTATCGGGTGATATAATAAAATTCACCAATAAAGACCACAGGCAGATCATATCGCATGAAAAGGAGAGGGGAGGTTTTACGGTCCATCCCCCCTCTCACCCACTTAGAACGTAGATGGGACAAATTTAATTGCAACATTCAGAAATGGACTAGAAAATTGAATGGAAGGCAAAGATATTTGAGGCTGATAATAGAGTTGCCTTTTTGGGGGCCCAATTAATTGATTCGGCGCTGAGTTTAAGGGAATTTATTGATGAAATTTTAAGTATTAATTTAATGTATTTAAAAAAAACCTGTAATTTGACGCCAAAGTATTAAAATATTTAGTGTAAAATGGTAACTGTGTAGTGAAATATTCAAAATAATTGAAGTTTAACAAATTTTCCAATGAAAGGTTTGAATTATATTATACATGTGTACCTACACAGGAGTTTTGGAACTATTTACAAATAAATATTTTTAGAACTACATAGTCTAATCACAAATACAGTAGACGTTCGTTACCTTTAAAAAACGTAGCTTTTTTTATATGCTTTATATATGGTTTGTATTTTCTTAGGGATCGATTCACACCTTACTATCAGCCTAGAGTACTGGCTTAATTCATAGTATATACTGTAAATCTAAGGCATACCAGAGGCGTTGTTAGCAACCGCGCTATGCGTCTGATTGAAGCCACTGCAGCGCTGCAACTCGAGGTATTAGTCAATTGCTCTGTGCCACAGCTGTCTAAGGCTCTCTTGATTGCCATGTTGTAAGGAGATTGCGAGAATGCTTAAATCCTTAAAATAACTCCATTGTACATCTAATACGTCTACGTAATTCAACTAAATATATCATCTATGAAAAGAGAACTACAGAAAAAAATCGAACTTAGCGCTTGTTGTGCAATAAAGCCCGTCACTGATCGTGGAACCTGACTTCAAATTTATATTTGCTGCTCTGACCCTGCAAAACATCAGAGTGATGCATGCACGACAAGTGAATTAAAACATAAATGGTATCCCGAATTCAATATATAATTTATGTTTTAATCGATTGAAATTCTTTGAGTCGTATCGGAGCGTATGTTGGCACCACGAACAAACAGTATTCAATTGTCTCTGTCACATATAATTTTTTTACATATTAACATGGTCTATATCTTTGATAGTGCAATATGCGATTTTTTGCACCCTTTACAAGTTTCATCGGTCTATGTCCCGCTATCAGCGTATGCAATTATCTCTTCATCATGCACGCCGCAAAAGAGTGGAACTCATTGCCGGAATCTATCTTACAAACTGGGCGTCTTCAAGTCCCGTGTGAATAGGTACCTACTAGATAAGCTTGCTCCATCTTAGACCGTGTCTCCGCTGCACATCGAGCGGGATTATGGTCAAACGCGAACTGCTAATACAATAAAAATCTATTTTAATTTAAACTCTAGAATTAATTTTGAAATCACAGACAGATACTTAATTAAATTCTTGGTATAGATTGAGCGCACAAAAATAATAACAATGTTTAATAATGAACAAATACAACATCTGTTGCTGGTATTATCAAATTAATCCATCTGAGAGGTATATCGAAACGTCAAGTAACGTCCAGTACTGCAAAATAATTTCATCTCAAACACCCCACATCGACCAGATTATGAAGACTCATGCCTTATGCATAACTCCGTTGCAATGATTCAAGGCAGAGTGGAGTGTGAAAGGTCTTGTTTAACTGGACGAGTGTATAGGAAATGGGTATTATGATGGATGGACCTTGGGCCCGATGGTCTTTTGACAGCTCCATCGTTCAATTGTCGACGATCGTTCTTTGATGTGTATGTTATTGGGGGCAATTGTTGAGCTGACAGAAATATTTTATCTGAAGTTCCTCGCTCAGTGTGAAAACAATGACTGATTCTAAGTGTATTAATTCAAAGCGTAAACTAAAATGCGAAAAAAAGAATGTAGAACTGAAAGAATGATGGGTAACATTTAAAGATCGTGTGAAAAATAACATGATGTTTTATAGTGTGACAGCGCACTTATGCCAGAATAGAGGAATATGGAAGGAAAAGAGATTTGTGCTGATCTCAAATAAATGAGAGACGATGAAATAAACGAGAGAGGAAGTTATTACTTATTATTTTTAATTTTGTTATTCTGAGGAGCAGATGCATAATCAAGACCCCGCTGTTCTGACTGAGACAGTACAGTTTTTTAAAAGAACTTAAAGAGTTAAAGATAAGAATAAATTTTATTGCATAGCATTACCATAAAGTTGAAGAAGATATGTTAAGAAAACAATAGGCAGTCTTATCAGGGAACGATCAAAAGATATTTTGAAACAAGGAGTATGTGAGTTAACCTATCGTATTATTAATAGTATTAGTAGTAAGCCAATAATTAGAATATAACCTTGATATAAATTCAATTTGAATTTACCTAATCGTTCACACGATTAAACCCAACAGAAACTTCATCTTTTTAGAGATAAAAAGTCATGGATAGTATGTTTGAAGAGAATCTGTTTTAAATTGCACAAAACACGCTTCATATTCAAGACTTTGGAAAGAAAATGATAAGTAAAAACACATATAATTATTTCGTAAGCTAGCATATACCATAAATATCATGCTTAGTAACGATTATAAATTATTTCACATTGAAAATAGTAATTTAAACAAACAAGATAAAAGACACAACTTTGGTTTTTTGAGGCCAACATCAAAAACACAGTTTAGGACGCCTGTACAAAAATTTTCCTTAAAATTTTACATTGACCCAATTAAAAATCAATAACAAAATCTAACAACTATTTCAAAGTATATCTATCAATTAACTCCCCGTAAATTACTTTGAGGGTACCCTATAACACCTTATCGGGATGTTAGGAGCAATATCGGGCCGATGATTGTGCCCTGCGGCAGTGGGCTGTTAATCAGACCTATTATAGTTTAGATACAGACCCTTAAAACCCTTGAGGTCGGATTTACGTGTTTATTAATCAAAGTATCTAGGATACAACATAGTCAGTAGCGGAGGCCGTTATACTTGTATATAGGTACGAATGTACTAGTGTCGTAGCATGATTTTCTCTCAGGTATGTGCAATGAAATATAGTTTAGTAACTGTATATTAGAGGGTACTTAAGTGTAGATATAGAAAAACAGCCTATGTGAGTATGCGATAAAGAAATGGTAAACTGGTAGATTGATAAGAAAAAGGGTAAACCAAAAAGAGATAGATAGATTTTTTAAAGGTTGATATTCTGATTTGTGACATGATAGACAACATATGTCAGAACAGAAGAATATAGAAGAAAAAGACATATGGTGGCGATATCAGATGATTGGGAGAAGTTAAAAGAAAGCGACAAAAATCCTAAAAGTAAATGTTACAAGAGTAACTTTCCAACAAAACCACACAATCGTTTATCTGTTGCTCCCCGGATTCCCCTTTGAAATTAACGGGTCCGAAATTCCAAATACTAAACATCAAAGGACATCTTAAACACCAATATCAACACAACACACAGACCGACATACTAGAACAAATTGTCTCGCTTGGAAAATTCATTCGGTAGCGTCCAATAGTCTATTAAAACCTTAGGTGCTTTTAACAAACATGGACGGGATTCGATTCATGGGTCCAATTTGGACATATTACACCTCATTTATATGACTATGTACAATACATAATATAGTTTTACTGAAGTTTAAGTTTAATTATTATATTTCCTTAGGGTTTGAAATTTTTAACACCTTATGATTTAAACGTTTTAAGATGTTTCAGATAAATGCGCTGTAATAACACTGATTTTATTATTGAAAATATACGAATATAAATGGGTTGTTAAGCAATAGGCTGCGGTTGTTTGTTTGTAAAATGCTGACTATTGTACATACTTTGTACAAATTCAAAAAGCTTCAATATTTAGATTTTTTAATTATTATAAGCGCCAAAACACAGATCTAATTGTACCTTTTTCAACCTTCATAAAATCTCTATCAGTTTCATAGTTAAAGCAAATAAGAAATTTTAGTGAGAAATATGATTTCAAGAAATAAGGAAGACTAACGAGCCATATTACAAGACAACCTACCGGTACCTTTTTCTATGAAATCACCAAAAGCAAATCCTTTTTGTGTATAGCAATGCTAGGTTACCAATAAGACTGTATCCTTTGTTTATTATAAACACTTTCCAAATGCCCCATCTCTCTCTATCTAAAATTGTTCATATACCACTGTCTCCTTCTCTCGTTTGTTTCGTAGCAGCATTCTAGTGCATAGCTTAGGGTTGTACGAAACCCCCTAAGGCACGTTAACTACTCGCCCCCGAATATGCTTGAGGCCGATTCAATTACTACTGTCGTATTATTTCGACGGAAACATTTATACGTGTTTTGTATGCTTATGTTTTTATGGATTAGTTAATGGTTTCATGATTACTCAAATTCATCATCAGACATATCGGACGCTTAATCCAATACTGACACTATACGAAATTTTGACTTATTAATGCCATCTATCGAAAACATGGAATTATGGGTAATAGCTCTAATCCTTGTTTAAAGGCATTGTAATAATGAATGTTATAATATTGATATCCTCTCCTGTAAAGTCAGTATTGGGGATTAAGCGTACGGTATTTTTCAATGAACTCGATACTGTATAAATCTGTGTATAACGAAATTGTAATATTTTCGATATATTGTTTCGTCTATTTATGTATGTGAATTATTTTACTCTGAAACTATAGGCACAATATATGAAATTTGAAAGGAAGGTATCATCTATGTGACAGATATTTAACTAAATGAATCATTCGAAAAACATAGTTTTTTCTAAGCCAAACTTGATGGCAGATGCACCTTTAAAGTCTCAAAAAAATAAAAATAACAAAAATATGTAAGGTAACGAAATTAGTCTGTCCGTCACTCTATGTGCAATTAGTGCATTTTATCTAGCAGATTACTACATATCGATTCATGAATTTTAATCTTTTCTGTGCTGGAGTTACAGCAGACAGACTATGGTCCCACCTAATAGAAAGTGGCTACCGACACCTGAGCAACTGCGACACTAAAGCCTAAAACGCGTATCGAAATTTACGAAGTACATAATTGTAATATAGATATTGTATAACCTGTACGTTAAAAAAGTGTACACAAAAAAGGTATATAATAATCACACACGGCATATTAATTTTTCAACGGCGAATGCATGCGCGTGCTCTTGAAACGTCGCCGCTGGCGTCGCAGACAGCCGCGAGTGCTGCAGACGCGTCTGTCTGCCTGCTATAGGCTATTAAATCAGCGGGAATCGGTTACATTAAATTTGACAATCTTTATATATAAAAATAAATGTTTGTCTATATGTCCTTTATGGAATCGTAAACAATACTTTTGATTATGTGATGATCTTTAGCAAAGTCGTGCATGAGGTTTCGGAGTTGGTTCAGAATTGGACCCGGTAGGTGGCGTTGCTGTCGGCATATCGATTGAATATTTTCCGGGCAGGACGACGTCTGCCGGGACAGCTAGTTATTTAAATAAAAAAAGAGTGGCCGCTTAAATAACATACTATCATCCTGACCGAATTAGACGTGTTCGTTCCTGTCTTTCAATTTGTGTATATTACATGAGACTAAAAAATAAATAAAAATCTCAATTGTTTGAAAAATTGCATAAGTGACTTTTATATTGTCTTTTTTCACTATATTGAAAGAAGTTCCAGATTTTTTTGTTTGTATCAGTATATAGTCATTAATACACAACAATATTTTATACTTTAAACACACATGAAAACACTCCATAATCTAAGAAACATAATTAAATAACTAATATATTTTTGTAAAAGTCATTTAAAATTTCAATCATTTAAAAAGTCACAAACCTCTTTTAACAATTAAGTTCGATGATTTTTTAAAGTAGATAATGCCTCATTTTCGTTCAAGTTGATAGAGAAAAATTAATCGTCTATTAAGGCTTTCCTTTATAATATCAGTATAAAAATAATTTTGATCACTTTTTAAACACTAATAAATACTCTTGAAATTTGACTGACGTGTCAAATGACTTGTGTTCCTCTATTTTTTTTATATGACAGTATGTTTTCATATATATTTTTATGGTCTTGCATGTGAACCGATTTTCATGAAACTTGCTATATAAGAACGAAATAAGATCGAAGAGTAAAAATAAGCTTAAGATACTTAGTACTATGGACTTTAACGTAGAGAAACTCATAAGGACAGTACGTATATTAGATGGTGTAAAATTTAAAACCCTGAAATCGCTGTGTTCGTAGCTCAACTTCAGTAAAACTACAGACACGATGCTGCGAGATAGTAAAATTTGAGTTCAGTTAATTTTTACAATTACTTTATGTCTATATTGTGTAGTAACATATTTGAAGGGTCTTATAATATGCATGTCTGGGATTTTGGTTTGAAGCAAATGTTAACGAAGGAAATAAAAACACAAAGTAAAATTAAGAATATTTTTTTTACATATATCACCTCTTTTTTTTCTTCTAGTCTAAAAATGCCTTAATAGTTAGCATGCTCGCACTGGCCCTGGCCTCGCATTATATGGGCTAGGTTAAATCTTAATTGAATATTATGGTAATAGAGCTCCGAAAAACAGTCAATACTTTTTCAAAATTGCGGTCGTGTTTATTTAATATTGTATATTAATTCATTGATTTGCCCTAATTTTATACTTGCTGTGAACTACACTCACTGTGTTTGCTCGAGACTTGAACCCAGTAAGATATCGAATTGACACATATACGAAAATTTAAGAGAATTTTTCCAGAAAACTTGTAAAAAGACTGAGAGCTAAAACTGTTTAAGCAACATATAAATATGATTAAAAACATTTTTATTCGTATATATTAATAATTTACACACACACGTAATTCGTTGATACGTCAAAATTAGCATAACTTTCTCTACAACCTTAAAAATACATAAAAAAAATAAACTGTTTTGATAATGTACGAGCCAATATTGCTCGTACAGATAACTATCGTTTCAGTCCGGAGTTTTGACAAAAATTTCAGTAATTTAAAAAGAAAATCCAGACATGTTCAAATAATTTATTCAATTTAATTAATTTTCCATTAAATAAATAAACAGACAATAATTAATATGCAAATATCAATAAATTTACACAAATCAACAGTACGTTGCCTCGAGCTCTGTTAATGAACGCAATCAATATATAATGCAATCAAAACACGTAATTAAAACTGCTCCCGAGACATTTGCATATGAAAACGGTTATAATTGATCATCGGCGCTTCAACTCTGTAGGTATTTTGTTGCGAGACAATACAAGGGGTGTACACTAAACAAATTAGCTATAGGGTGAGTCGTGAAAATAACGCATCTGCTTTTGTTGTTTTATTCGGATGCCGAAGGAGGGTTATCGATTTTAGTGTTCTCGTTAAGGTGAATTATGTTAACATCCATATATGTTTGATGAAATAATCCCTATTAATATTATAAATGCGAAAGTAACGCTGATCGTATCGTCGGCGATCCCATACTAACAGGCAGTTTAGAATCGCTTAGCCTTCGAAGAGAATGCGTTTCTCTGCGTATTCTACCGCCTGTACAACGGGGAGTGTTCCGAGAAACTGTTTGATCTGGTGCCAACGTCTCACTTTTACAACCGCACCTCTCGCCAGCAAGGGAATATTCACCCTCATTTCCTTGAGCTCCCACGCTCAACTATGCAACTGTTCTCTAGAACATTTATTCCGGGTACAACAATCTGGAGAGAACTTCCCGCTGCGGTTTTCCCTTTACGCTATGACATGGGCTTCTTTAAGAAGGGCGTTATAAAATTTCTTAGAGGTGGGCAACGCGTTGGCGACACCCCTGGTGTTGCAAACGTCCATAGGCGACGGTAACCACTTTTCATCAGGTGGGCCTGCCTGTTTGCCTGCTTAAGGCAATACAAAAAAAGGAACTTTGTCAGTTCCGTTTTCATGGAAAAACTGCGGGACCGGTTTGGCTCAAACTCAGTACATCGATGCTGAGGATGAACACATGATAGTTTTAATTCCGAAAAACGGAATATCTTCAGGGATAAAATTATATTTCGCTTTATGTTCGATACCCTTTTACGGATAACTATTGGACCGATTTGGCTGAAATTCGGTATATTAATTTTCATACCTAGGGTGGACAAGGGACACTTTTCATCCCGGATAACGGGATAGATTTAAGGATATATTTATGTAAAGGATATCCCAGAAAGTAGTATAGGTTTTCGTTTTTTTGGGATTTGTAATTTTGGTCGATTTGTGTAATTTTATGTTTAATACAATATAACCTGTATTAAACGCGTGCTCTTTAAACAAGAGACACGCACTAGAGTTTGACCTGCGGCACAATCGCGGGGTAAACTAACTAACCAAAAATAAACTCTGGAATATAATCTTATACATATAGTACTTTAAATACAAAGTTATGGTGACTACCCTAACCATACCATCGTTTTCTAAATAATTGAATATATCGTTTAAGACACAAAGTTATAATCGCTCCAGTATTTTACAATTATTTCCTGCTTTTTAATGTTTCTCACACTTTAGAAAGTTTTCTGTATAACTTTCTCCTAGGTATATTCAACCGACAGGAATATAGTTCTGTTATGCTTAATTCGTAGTACTTATATCAAAGAAAAGAGTTATTTTGGTTACTATATAATCTTGATATCTGTATTTATCGGTGCATGAACGGAGAAAGGATAAAAGTTCCTGCGGCCGGGCGGCCTGTTGTAAGAGGCGAAAAAACAACCCACAGCCAGGTGGTAGTGCATTTGCTCGACTGGATGGCTATCGCCCTGGTCTAGAGTATGCCGCCATTACAAATGTCAATAGGCGATGGTAACTGCTTTCTATCAGGTGGACCATCTGCCTGTTTGCTGAACTAAATCTATAAAAAATATCGTCGAGATATAACTTATGAAAAAACCTAGTGGATTACAGTGGTAAGTATACTGTATGGTATACTGGATCATCATTACCATTTACTAGGGCCGTCTACAATACGTTTAAGTCTTTTTGCACATACTATGTACATAGGTAGGTACTTACGCACCTTTTATATTAGTACCTACTATTTAAAAAGGAATCTTAAAACTTTGACTGCTACATTCACAAAATAATGAATTCAATAAGAACGACTATTTACCTTGGAATTCCCGAACCGTCTATCAATATCTTCACCACTTTTATTAACCCCATTCACACCTAACCACCCCGTTGTTTGAGGAAAAATCTCTAACGGGATTTATCCAAAGAAATCTTCAGGCATTAATATAAAACGCCCCATCTAACGGAAGTTAATCTGTTACTTAAACAAAAGACAGTTTAGAGGTTGTCGGGGCCAAAATTAATATCATCCCGATATCCGATGAGTGGGTTACAGAATTTGGGAATTTGCAATTGGAAAGAGCTTACACTAGAATTAAAAAATGTTAAAATTTTGTTTATTTATTTTTTATTTTATTGCCAGAGTTCAGCAGACAGGCAGACGGCGCACTTGATGGTAAGCGGTTACCATCGCCTATAGACATTTGCAACCCCAAAGGTGTTACAAATGCGCTGCTGCTCTTATTACGTAAGAAGTAAAATTGGAAAATTGAAAAGGATTATACCTGGCTACCCGAGAGTTGTGACCGGAAAAGAATAGGCAACCTAGCATTTGCATGTTCTATGGGCGTCATACTTTCGATTGGTATAGAATTTGTTTAATAAACAAACCGGTGCAATGTTAATTTTTTTATGATTATTTATTAATCATATACTGGACTGAATTTTTTTAGGCAACCCATATGCAATATATTTATTGACACCTTTAATTATATATTAAATAACTTTCATCAAATTAGCACTCGGTGAAGGTCGTTGTATAGCGGGATTTTAGCCTACTAGATAAACTATAAGTGTGCGAAATTTCACACTCGTCCATTCGCGCAATTTTCGTAAAAAGGGGTGCAAAATATTTGCTTCACGTATTAATATTATGATTGAAAGGCAAAAATGAACCAATCCATCTAATAGCGGCTGAAAGGCTTGATCGTCTATCTATAGCAAGATAAATTTCTTCTAGAATGTAAAACAGTATCAAGTGTGCGAACTCTTTCAAAACATCGACAACAGTGACACCCCTTTTCTTATGACGGTTCGAGCGTAACGGATCCTGTGAATTTTTGATCTGCAAACTAGGGGACGAGTGTGCGGGCGGAGACATTATTAACACTTAATATTTACGATTAAAAGGGGAGGGGGTTTGTTTGAGGATCTCTTGTATTTTGAAGTGATGTAGATTCTAAGCGTGGGCACAACCGGGACAAACCAGTCTAGAAAGCTATAAACAGTTGAGTATCGTATTCTGTCTACTACCTGGCTAATATTTACCACTTTATAATTTTTTATTTATTGCAGGAGTTCAGCAGACAGGCAGACGACCCTCTTGATGAAAAGCGGTTACCATTGCCTATAGACATTTGCAAGACCAAAGGTGCTTCAAATGCGCTGCTGCACTCTTAAGGGACTGGAACCTGGTCACTTAACACAACTCAAGGTTGTTATGGCTTCATACCGTAGACCAGGGGTGGTAGCCATCCAGTCGGGCAAATACCCTCCCACCTGGCCTTGAGTTGTTTTGTCGCCTCTTACGACAGGCCGCCCGAACGCAGGAAATTCTATTCTTTCTCCGTTCCTGCACGGATAAATCTGCAGTGCTCCCGGTCTCTTTTTTATTTAGGAGGAACAAACTGTTCACCATCCGCCACGCTTTTCCAAGACAGATTTGCGGTAATCGATTATTTGGATATGTAGGTTTCATCACGGTGTTTTCCTTCATCGTCAACACTTGGGAAAAATATGCACATTAGGATAGAAAGCTTCCTAAGTGTTGTATGTATTGTGATCAGGATTGGAATGCTTCGAAATTTGAGTGTGCTAACCACTGAGCTAACAATCAAAAAGCGAGAGACTTGTAGCGCCATCTAGTCTTGTGGGATTTAAGATATTTTCAGCGTTACATTTTACAATGGGAGATTGTTGTTTCTTATTATTAAGAGGCCATGTATAAATCTGCCATACGACCGGTCATGTTCTATGGTTTCGTATGTTGATTTTTGATGAAGTCAATCCCCTTAGACCAAAAACGTTTCTACTCAGCTGAGATGAGCATGTTGAGATGGATGTGGTGTTACAAGAATGGATAAGGTAAGAAATTAACACATCTTTGAGCTGCACACGTGACTAAAAAAATGAGAGGAACAAAAGAGAGATTAAGTTGGTGTGGGTATTCAATGAGGAGGGATGAAAGTCACGTTCCAAAAATAATGTTAAACTGGAAGTTTTTTTTTATTGCACGGGTTTACAGACAGCCCACTTGATGGAAAGCGGTTACCATCACCTGTGGACATTTGCAACACTAAAGGCTACAAATGCGCTGCCGCTCCCTTAAGGCAGACTGGAACCTGGTCACTAATGCCGGAACACAAATCAAGGGACACCACAGATTGATGGGCACAAATACAAAGGCCGACCAAATAAATAAAAAAAAATTGTGGTGTGACAGAGGACGTATACTAGAATGTCTCAAATTATTGGGAGACGGTGAAAGAAAAGTAAGAGAGACTACCTCATTCTTCGTCCTTGATCAATACGAAAGCGACCATTATCAAAACCAATTATACGCAACGATCCCCAATAAAAGGCAAGCCGCGGCCATTAAGCTAGCATATCGCAAAAACCACATCACTCGAAACACTTAAACAAAAAGACCCCCGGGCCCCGCGCGACTCCCGGCCCCCCGGTCGCGAGACATTATTAGCGAGCGAGAATTTATCGAGCAATATCAGCTAAGTAACAACGCACGAAATGCCCAATTAAAATATTAATTACTCTGAGTTGTGACACTTCGGCGGTTCGGTGCGCCTTCTTACGGTTAATAGCTGCGGAATAACGGGGGGTTATTTGGTTGGTTCTACGCTCCACTCTGGTATGCTCCTGTATCGCATTTTTAAAGCGTGAATATATTAACCGAGAGCTTGCCTTCGCGAGCAAATCAAGTTCAATATATGTAAAAGTTGTAGAGCCGTGCTGGGATCATTACCTCGATTGCAGCTCTTAGAGCCAGCTCAATGGATGTGTCTTGAAGAACGAAAGAAGTACAGTCAGCAGTAACAGTATACCGTCAGCAAAGTGACAGTATACCGTCAGCAAAGTGACAGTATACCGTCAGCAAAGTGAAAGTATACCGTCAGCAAAGTGACAGTATACCGTCAGCAAAGTTACAGATTAGCGTCAGCAAAGTGACAGCATACCGTCAGCAAAGTGAAAGCATATTGTTAAGAAAGTAACAGTATATTGTTAGGGGTAAAATCATAGAGCTAACATGTCTCTTTTGAGCTAATCTGGTTTTATAGGATAAGTGAGAGTTCCGGTGGCCCCTTTCCCACAGAGAAACCCCATTCCGGACGGGTTAAGGCCTTGTCACTTTGTGGTGATAACGGTGATTGTGTGTGTGACTCACCGTCTTAGTCCTAATCTGTTGGAGGTAAGTTACAATTATCGGAATATTCACTAAGCCTATGTTCCTTCCATTATCCTATAGTCAGCACTGCGAGATATGGCCATCAGCTACTCCGTGTGTTCCTCTCACCACTACCCACCTCTCCTGTCTCCTCGCCCTTATCACATCCCACCTATGCTGTTCTAGAGGCTAACACCGAATAGGCATCAGCCCCGTACTGTATACGACCGTTGGTCACGATAATCACTTTCAGCTGAATACGCCGTTTGTGTGTTTGCCAGCTTCAAAGAAAAATAATGTAACAAGACATACCTTGTATGATATTTTCTTAAGTTTTCGCGACTTGTATACATAATAAAACTACGTTTTAATGGTTTTAAGCACGCCAATTTATTAGATTTGGGTTTATCCGACGTTTCGGCCGCTTTTCAGTGGCCGTGGTCACGAACGGCCTCATACCCTGTATGATTTAATTTTGCTATATTTCCGATTTGATCATCGGCGACGCACGGACGAATTTGTAGTTAGCGTAACACTTGTTAAAATGGTTATTTTATTAATCTCGATTTCTGGACATCAGGAGAACACCGTACACACCGTTCCCTAACGTCCTTTACAAAACGAAATCTGCACTCAAAATATCTGCAATATCATCAACTCATAACACTAATTGACGGTGTAACAGCGATATGATCAAACGCTGGAAAGTGGTTCGCGCGACACGCGGAAGCTTTTGAACGGTTGCTTTTGTGAGGTCTAATGAGCCCTGGGGTGTTCGATTGCTGTACTAGGTGATGTATATATGTAAAATATCAGGTGATAGGATTTTTATTTACCCTAATTTTAACTATTTAAAGCAGAGAACAAGCATTTAAACAAGTTACATTACTTACAATATTTTATTATCTAGTCGCTAAGGTGCCTGTGGAAAATTTTGCTTAATTTGAACCCAGAAACTATCCCGTTTTCCGGGAAAAATGTATCGTATGTCCATTCTCGATAATGAGATACATATAGACAAAATTTCAGCAGAATTGGTAACATGGCATATACGTGAAAGCTTAGCAG
This sequence comes from Dendrolimus punctatus, assembly GCA_012273795.1. Classification (NCBI taxonomy): domain Eukaryota; kingdom Metazoa; phylum Arthropoda; class Insecta; order Lepidoptera; family Lasiocampidae; genus Dendrolimus; species Dendrolimus punctatus. The sequence goes on along the minus strand of CM022548.1, from coordinate 2,354,450 downwards.
ACAGGCAAACAGACAAAATCACTTTTGCGTTCTAATATTGTCAAATACGAAATATTTTTAAGTATTCAAATTCAAAATAAGTTCAACTGGTGAACACTTTTGAAGTTCAAATATATAAGTTAAAACTCAACTTTACTGCCTAGTCTATGTACACAGTTTTGCAATGTGTTAATTGCCATTAAGGAGAAGAAAAGACAAGAAACTCCCGAGCAACACGTAGTAGACAGTATTCATTATCATTTTCTCTCCAACTTTTCAAGTGAAACAGGCAATCAGTATACGTGTATTCGAGGCGGATAGGCCAGTTTTACATATTGGAAATCTCGATGCGCAGGTTTCATCATACCGTTTTCCTTCACTCTCGGTACGTGATAATTGTAACAATATGCACAACAGGTCAGAAAACTGCCTGAAAGCTGTCTGTACGCCTGGACAAAATTACATACATACATACATAACTTCACGCCAGGTCCCTTGCGGGGTAGGCACGAACAACAGAGCGCCACACAGGCCCATTCTTACCTACACACCTCACTTGCTTGCACTTGCACCTCACTACAAAATTGTAACCATTAAAATAAAATCTTTTACCCAATGATCCCAGAAGACGCATTATCAAATACTTTTCCTAGATATAGGGTTGCCAACCGTATATAACCGCGGTTTTACCCACGTGGTGATGGAAAATCGTTATATTTTCAATAGTTCGCATCTTTATAAATTGTTGCCTATGTGTAATTCTGATGTGTAAGCAATATTTCTGTAAAGTTTCATCAAAATCCATTCAATAGTTTTTGCGTGAAAGAGTAACAAACACACATACATCCATACATCCATGATCATTCCTATGTTAGATGTTTCCTATTTGGAGCATATTTGACACAAACCAACAGACTGACAGACAGAAAATAAAATATCGATATAGTTTTTAAGCTTTACGTTCTTTCTAATATGTTCTTGTTTATAAATTCCCTTCATAGCAAAAATTTTTATAAAAGTATTTCTTTTCCGATAGTTGTCGTAATATTGTCTTTGATTTTAATTTGTTTCGTTTTGTCTATCTGTGAGCCATTGTAACGGCCCTAGCAGATGACCGGCGCTGGTTGAATCAACCAGCGTCATGCTGAGTTAGGACCGATTTATAACTTCATTTCACCGTAGTATTGTCTTATTTATGAGTATGTTTTGGTTTGTCAAATGTGAGGTAAAAAAGGTAGATGTGTTGCCGAGGTGTTTCCTTGCTGCTTTTTCCCCTTAAACATCGATAGCACGTTTTGCGAAGCGGTGTACATAAGATAAGAAATGACTTAAATTTAACTTATATCTTCAAAAAATGATCTCCAGTGGAACTCATAGTAATTGAGAAGTGTTTTTATTGGTGCAGGAATGGAGAAAGTAAACAATTATCTGCGACCGGGCGGCCTCTCGTAAGAGGCGACAAAACAACCCAGAGGCCAGGTGGACATTTGCCAGTCGAGATAACTTACTCTACAGAAAACCGTCATAACAACCTTTAGTTGTGTGGCATTTGAGACCAGGTTCCAGTATTCCCTTAAGAGAACAGTAGCGCATTTGTGGCACCTTTGGTGCTGCAAATGTTAATCGGCGATGGTGACCACTGTCCAGCTAATGGGTCGTCTACTTGTCTGCTGAACTTATGCAATAAAAATAATATAAAATAAAAATTGTATGAGTTATTATTAATCATCTTTATTAGTACAATGTTAGACAATAAATCCCGGATCGTACTCAACAGTGAGTAACAAACAAATATGTATTAATGAAACAAGTTTAATTCCAACACTCGTGAGCCTAAGAGTCGAAACCACAAAATGCCCTCTTGGGTTCTACACAGGATCATACCACTATTTGGTAGTGCTTGGTAGTCTTACATATAACAAGGTAGCTCTCTATGTCACATATATACAAATTGAATTAAGTGTTTTAGCTAAAACTTTAATGTTTCTTGTTACTAACTACACTACAATAACAAAGAAACTAAATGTATATAATCTACACAACTGCGCAGTGAAATATAGAGGCGAGTCGCAGCCAACTTGATTTGAAATAATTCCACGAATGATGTTACTTATGTCAACGTAGGCATTTGTTACAGAATGGAAAAAACGCGGTTCCAGTGCCATCTATTTTGCTAATCTGTTTATTCCATGGAAATGACGTAATTTGTCGGGATACAATGTATCCTAAGTGTTAGCTCGGGTTGTAAGTCAGCACTTTGTGAAGTTCCAAACATATACGTTCACTAAATTTAAAAAAAATGCGATCGCAGCGCCTACTTTTACGCTATTGACGACTATCCCACGAAAACGACGTCATTTATCGGGATAAAAAGTATCCTAAGTTACGCCCCGGGATATGAGCTAGCTCTATGTTGAATTTCATTTGAATCCGTTTAGTATTTTACACGTGATGCTCTAACAGACATACAGATAGACAAAAAATTCTATTTCGGAATCTCCAGGTCCGAATTATCCTCCCCTGATTTTTTTCACATTTTTAAAACAAACTCGGATCATTTACTAATTTATTATAGTAATAGATTAAATTATCAGTTGATGGTACTTCTTAAGGAAACAGTTTAAATCTGTTTGTCCTGACAAATACAATCTAGGGAGTCTTCAAGTCACGAGTGAATAGGTATCTTCTAGGTCAGTGATCTGCAAATTGCGTTCAAGGTACATCTAGGAAAACGAAAATTTATGGAGGTACAGCACATATTTTTTTAAATAATATTAATGAACATTTATTTATTAATCATCCAAATAATATTTATTATTAATGAATAAACCTAAAGTTTAAATTGCAGAAAAGGTATTTATTATTTTTAATCAACAAAACAATCACCTTCCATGATCAAATTGATCGTGTACTAGCAGAAGGTGATGTCAGGAGCCTTAAGAACAGACGAGCGTGCATGACAAGAACTATGAATGTCAAAGAAGCAAGTGAGGTGTGTAAGAATAAGCCTAAATGGCGCTCTGTTGTTCGTGCCTACCCCGCAAGGGACCTGGCGTGAAGTTATGTATGTATGTATGTGTAACAAAACAAGTTTTACTATTGTTGCATGTAACAGCTGGTGTTTGATTTTGTTTTCCAATCTTGTTTTTGATGACGAGCACATTATTAAGCAAGATGTATTTATTAGATAATACTCGTATATGCGCCCTAGTACTAATGTTTATAACAATTATAAACGATTGATTGATAAGGTTGCCAGTATCGTCCATATTCTACCTAATTAAAAAAAAATGCTGTATTTACTTTATATAAGCTACGTTACTTAAAATCCAAGGTTAAAAATCCACATGCTGGTTGCTATTACGGAAATCAATTAAGGTGTTATTGTTTACATTTGCACCTGTAAAGGACCTCCTCCAAAAGGTCGCAAGTTTTGCGTATCGGCATCTTAACATAATTTCGACCTCCATATGCCTTGAAAACCGAGTCTGACCAAATTGGTAGTGTTGTATCTTAGATACATTAACATCTATCGATGATATCGATATGTACCTCTGCATAAATAAAAGGTTTTGTGTTAATGTTTGTTGATGTCGAGCTTGTCCATACCCTGGAACGGTATATACTATTTATATCCCTTAAAATTATTTTTATGATTCTATTAGACACGTACAGGCGTTTCTGTACTATATTACTAATTAAATGATAGGCAATTTAGAATGAATTTAAAGAGAATTAAAGAAATTTACTGCAATGTTACGACGTGCCGCGAAGATATGTGGATGTATATTAAATATATTTACGTATTATCCACCTAGAAAATAGATTACCTTTTGCCATAAGAAACAAGTGTGGCATCATTATCATTCCCAACCTTAATACTTTTGAAGTGACTGCCCAGTTTTTCAATCAAAACAAGGCAAGTGTCATCTACGAACACAATTGTCGTAAGCGTCAATTTTATTGACGAATGTAACGAAAAAATTATCGACAAATTATGGTCTCGCGAGTCAGTCGAGACCAATCATCGATATTTACACAATCAACCCCATCCCTAAAGTGAGACAAAGTGTCGGTATACATTACCGGGTGGCGGGGTGTTTTTATTGCCACCTCTCCTTAAAATATTGTCTGATTCATTAGAGTATATTTCACATTTAAGTTTTGTGTATGCTCTCACCTACCTCACACTGTTGGGGATATTCTCAAACTTTTCGCTGGATGGGCCCATCCCCCGTGTTTATAATGACACCGTTACAATTTTCTGAAAAGGATATCGTTACGTTCGCGTAATAAGACGCTAAGATTCCGTTATACCCTTAATTATGGTAGGTGTGGGTACCGGTGGGGCCCCCCCCTCGCTGTGTAATGACACATGTATGTAAATATTCGGCGGAACGACTGTAGGTGGCGACGTGTGCACGCCTTAATGGGCGCTGGGTTGTTTTCTTTGATTAAAGAATTTTATTACGCCCTGGTATAACTCACGATTAGACGGTGAAGGGTTGGGGGCTTGCCGTCTTGAGATAAAGCGTTCGTGTAATGACTGCAGCGTGATTCTGTCATCGTAATTGTTATTGCTTGCCGGGTGTTTTTCGGTGTTCGTGTTTTGCTCGATATTCGAGATATCAGGTTATTTAGTTCAATTAGAATATGTATAGTTGTCAAAGTTGTCTTTCAATTTCATGTTATGGTAAGAGTACAGTCTAATAGACCAACAGTTCAGTAATATATTTTTCAACACACTTGTTCATAAAGTGGCTCTATGGTCACCGCAATTAGGCACAGAATGACACCCATAATCAAACTGTGAGTAAAAAAATAATTCACTAGTGAGTTATAGATTTTTTTTGAAATTTTATTGGTTGAGCTGCTTTGTTCTTAAAAAAGTTTTTTTTGCATAGTACATTTATCGAGAAAGGCTATAGGCTACATATCATCACGCTAAGACCAATAGGAGTGGAGCATCAATGAAGAATGTTTCAAAATCGGGGGGTTTTGAAATCACGCGAGACTTCAAGACACCTACATTGTATTCTTCAGGAAAAACCGACGACGGTAAAAAGTTCCACTCTTCAGCGGTGCGTATGATAAAAGTGGAAGGACAGCGTTTCGTCCGCTTTGCTGGTATTTCCACCATATGTCGGTGGCATGAGTGCGTACGTCTGCTTGTCCGGTGGTAGAATGGTGAGGGAAGAACCAATTAATGTAATTCCGTGGCACACTCCCCGAAGTGTGAATATCAGTGTCGATAGCCATATATACTCGAACCCAAACAGGCAGTTTAAAATCAGTTAATATTCGAAGAGACTATCTCTCTGTGTATTCTAAAATCTGTATAATGTGGACTGTTTCAAGGAACTGTTTGATTGGTATCAACGCCTCATTTTTACAAGCTCACCGCTCGCCATTGAGGGGATGTTAGCCCCCATTCCTTTAAGCTCTTACGATCAACTACGTAACGGATCTATTTTTTTAGCTTTGTCTGTTTGATCGGGATTTACATAAAGACTAATTTCGATGCGGTTTTTGCTAATCGATAGCAAATTCCTGGACTTAAAATCTGCGGTACTTTATATCCCGGGAATTCAGCGGTAATTTTCTTCGGAGCCGTTCAAAGTGGCCAGGTTGAAAAAAATATTGGGATTCAAATGTAATATTTTCACATATTAATCGCGAAAATCCCGCGGGACTTTTCCAGGGAGCGGTTTCAAGTTGTTAGGACACGTAGAAGTTACCTTGTTTCGTCCAACGTGGACAAATTCGCGGGTGCATCCTAGTAAACTTATACCTACCAACAATGCCAGTTCAAAATCAGAGTATTTTATTGTATTTAAAACTTGTTTGCGATCGAATTCATAGACTTTCTGACAATGTTCAAGTGAAACGATTCCTTGATTAATATAAATATGATCACAGTTTTTATCCAAAAATTAATGGAACATATTTAACTAATGCACTTTGAAATCACCACTATAGGTAGGTATGTTATAGCCAACACCCCTTTTGAATCTTATAACCCGCTCGCGTTTTAAATTTTAATGAATATAGATATCTTTATTCGCTTTGAGCGAGCTCTGGCCTCGATGTTAGGTTAAGGTGCGCATCTACTGTGGGAACAGTTCTTGAACATGGTATCATGTCTATATCGGTGATTTAGAAATATGTACTGGCTACTTGGAAAACATTCAAAGTTGTCAGTACCTAATAAACTGCTCCTTTATGGTACAAGTTCTGATCCCATTCTGGACCTATGACGTATAGTTGTGAGACTGTACGTAATAGAGTAATATATAAGTCATATAACGCTTTCAAAATAAAGTACTAGAAGGCATTGTAAATGCGCCATGTTATGTTATTGAAGATATTTTGAAGAAAGGTCAAGTAAAGCACCTCAGACATATGTGTATAAAGAGATTCATGGAAGTAGATGAAGCTAAAAGTGTTAGACAGGATCGAAACAGGTAGAGGTCTATTGTCTCTGTCTACCCCAATGGAAAATAGCCGTCATAATGTAGTTTAATAAAATAAAGTTATGTACACTCGAAATTATACACGACGCAATTGGAATGGACCATATTGCCAACTTAGCTGTACACTTTTTGTTAAAAATTTATGAAGGTTTCGCTTGATATTTTTGAAATTTGCTATACAATTCGCACGCACGTTCTCTCCGTGAAGTGTGACCTTAAATCGTGATTAAAACATTCGGGGCGCACCATTAAATCTAATATGCAGCGGAATCATGTGCGATGCGATGCTCGCAGCCCGGGCTCTCAGTGTGTATGCAGTTTTTCAGATATAATCATAATTAGTAATAAAAGAGAGCCGTTTCTCCTCTAAATTACGCCTGAAATAGGATTCAGAAGAAAACTTACTCAAATACATTTTTTTTCTATGTAGAAGATACGTATCATACAGGGCATTTGCCCGACTAGATGGCTAGTAGCCATTGGCTACCACCCCTGGTCTAGAGAATGCCGCCATAACAACCTTGTGTTGTGGTCCGGCATTAGTGACCAGGTTCCAGTCTCCTTTAAGAGAGCGGCAGCGCATTCGTAGCACTTTTGGTGTTGGAAATGTCCATAGGCTATGGTAACAGCTTTCCATGAAGTGGGCCGTCTGCCTGTCTGCTGAACTCATACAATAAAAATAAAAAACATCTTGCGACACACACGAGTCTTGGATACAGGGGAAAACCAAAAGCGTCGCTTAGTGCCGCGCGCTTCGTGTGCATGTTGGAGTCTTGCACCAAACGGCAAACGGGATCTCCTCATTAAAGGAGGCCGAACAAACTACCCACCCATTTAACCTACCTGGGTCCCTTTGAGAGCATATATCTAGAATTTCAGTATAACGTAGTTAAACTCTTTTGACATTCTAATGCGCCGATTTGGTACTAAACCCCGCGAAGCAGGGCCGTACCATTTCGTACAGTAGAGGTGACCGATATTCTCGTAAACAGCCCTCTAAAGCTGACGCGGCTTATGCGAAGCCCGCTGCACCGGAAGCCTAAGATTGGCTAACTAAGCCTAAGATCGGAGTTGCTGTGTAGGCTTCAATACTGGGCAGCCTCCAACGGTTCCTAGACCAAATCACCGGAGAGTCGTAGCCGAAGAAATTAGTTTTGACTCGACACCCCGACCAAGTCCAGCTAAAAGGGCTGAAGACTTGGTGATAAAGCGCTGCGGCTGCCGACGAACCGGTCCAGTCATTCAAAGAACTGTCCCATTGCTGCTCATCCGGACAAATTAAACCTTCCAATACCAATTGCTGCGTTTCAAAAAAACGTCATGTCATGTTTTATAAAGTCACTGAAAAGATTCTAATAAAACGGGCTGACAATAACGCTTTTCAGTTTCATTTTATCAACTGAATAGCTTGACAAATTTTTACAAAAATTCAAATTTCATAAATTTTTATTTCAAGTCTTCATGATAAAAAAATCACCTCAAATATTAATTTAAGAAAATATAAAATTTTGTTTTCTGCCAGCAGCGTGGCCTGGGGTCTAAACTAGCGGTAGTTAGGGCTCCGGAGACAAGAACCTCCTCACAACCCGTGGCGTATCCAAATGCCTGCCTTCTGCGTCTGGCCATTCTCCCAGCACCCTAACGAGAGCCTCTCAAGATGACATCGAGGCTCTTAGCTATAAGACCGTTTTTGTTGGCAACTATTACCGACTTTATAAAATGTAAGAATGATTACTTAACCAGCTACTTGAAACCATACTTAGTTATTGTGAAACAGGCCCTTAATATAAGCGATATATCATTTAACTAGACGTATGTAGATTTAGTGTTTTACATGGAAAAAGTCGTCAAAGGCAGTTTCATTACGCGGCCATTAATATAACAACATCAATTAATATCGCCGTTTGACGCGTTACGGGGAGTGTTCTGATACGTTGGTAATTAGTGATGGCTTACCACCCATAGTAGCGATCACACGCTAATTGGGTTCGGGTGACCAGGGATCGGGATCGGGTTTTTTAAAGTTTGCTCACATACTTACGTCCTTATTCTAATAGACTATCGACATGCTCACGAGAATGCAAAATAGCGATAGCAACGTGAATGTGGACTCTCGCGTTTTCGCGGGAATGTGACGCGCCCATTAAATAATGGACATTTGCAACATCAAAGGTGCTACAAACGCACTGCTGCCCATTTAAGGGAGATTGGAATCTGGCCACTCATGCCGGAACACAACTCAAGGTTGTTATAGCGGCATACTCTATACTACTGGTGGTAGCCATTCTGTCGGGCAAACACTCTTCTAAGTGTCTGCGGGTTGTTTTGTCGCCTCTTACGACAGGCCGCCCGGTCGCAGGAAATCTTATTATTTCTCCGTTCCTGCACTTATAATACATACATTTACTTTTCTGCGGATCAGACTGCGGCAAGCCGCATACCGCGTATTAGCGCCAACCCTGTTTCTTGTAGCGTATACATACTATGAAAATATTCAATTCGTCATTGCAACGGGCCATTAGAATCCCGACGGGATTGGTCAGTGATAAACATCGGTAATAATACACTATACCGCGAATACGTAATGGCATGTATTTAAATGATTAAATGACTGACCCTCCTATATCGATTTGGTTAATAGCGAAATAACATTACTTGTATTCCGTAGCTAACAAAGTAAGTGGGGTGGCCAACATTGACAAGTTGTTATATAAAAAAATGTTCATTAAATGAAAATGACTGGGTCGAACTATGTTAATTTTTTGTGGGACCAAATGGCAACGATTCCGCATATAACCGAAGATGAATCACGTAAATCGGATCATAAATCTAAGCGTAATCGGTGGACATACATTAAAAAAATTAAAATTGTAAGTTTCTCCGTCATTTGTAGACAGATTTTCAACTTTTTTCAACGAAATATTAGGTATAGGTACTCTTAAGATGTTCCCATTGTCACCAAATTAGGCTCTGATGAGCCAAACACAGGGAAATTGAGAACAATCCTCGAATGTTATAGACACGTAAAACGTGTTTCATACATTCTATTCTAAAGCTATTCAAGTATTTATTTATGTATGATATTTTCTACGCCAGCTTGCAGTCAGTGCCAAATAAAACACAAAAAAACTACAACAGCAAAACATAGTATTTTTTTTATAATCCGCAGACAAACACTCATGTTGTATATCCTCAAATTAAGCAAGTTACGCTTGTGTTATGGGTATTATAAAACGGACTACTCTGGGGCCGATTCCAGACACCCAGACCATAGTAAGACGGAACGGAAAAATATGCTTCCGAAATTTAATATACCAGGAATCGAACCCGGAGACAGTTGCAGTGAGGTAGGCCGGAAAAGGCTCAGCCCGCTCAAAAAGTGAGGCCGTCGTTTAACTTCGCATCCACTTGAAAATGATTTAAAAATAATTAATTGTTGTTTTTTACTTTGTAGTCGGTTCTTATTGAATACTCATATTATTATCAATGTGTGGTGCCACTGGTGTATTTGGATCGAGGCCCATCTGCCCTATGTCATCTCGAGATTAATAAGTGACATTCGTCAAGTCGTCACGTGACCGTACACGTCCGGTCGTCCCCTAAACTATCGGATTATTTGATGATATTTCCCATGACGCGCTACCGTCCAGTGGGAGAATCTAGATTAATTGTCCTAGATGTGTTATCGTGATAAAGGAATTGTCAGTATTACGTAGAGTTGCCAGCCCCAAATATATAATACTAGGATTAAAAGTTTTTTCCAACTTTTAGGACCCACCAGGACATTTCAGATTAAAAATAGGACGCAGTAATAGAATTGCAATAGTTAAACTAATTAATAATGCAGTGAACATAGGTTAAAAGAAATTCAAGTAATTGCAAAAATCATACTTTTTTAAAAATATTTGAATAAATTATACAATTTGAAAAGTTCGACACTAACGCGTCTTGAGGCCGCTTATAACGTAAGAATTGTAAAAGTGACACGCGAATTTCAAAATGCATCGCATGGGCGCATTAAAACCAAAAACTATCCAGTACATCCCAGGACACTACAAAAAACAAAAACTTCGTTTAAAAAATCCCACTTCAAAAACTAAAATGTATAAAATAACTTATTTCTAAAGCTATTATTATTAATATATATTATCTAAAACATCTTAAAGGCGGTGCTTAGTAATTTTCAAAATATTATAGTAATTTTATGATTTACTTTGCACCGACTTCAAGATGTTTTAGATAATATATATTAATAATAATAGCTTTAGAAATAAGTTATTTTATTTTATACATTTTAGTTTTTAGTTTTTGAAGTCGGTTTTTTTAAACGAAGTTTTTATTTTTTATTTGTTACTTTTAAGTGTCTAGCTATGTATGGGTGGACTAACGAATGATGCCGCGCTTCTTAAAAAATATAGGTCCCAAGAAACGAGAACAAAAAATAATGTTCGTAAAATGAAAACTACTGGGCCAAACTATGTCAAATTTTTAGGGGACCACATGGCGGCTATTCCGCGTCGAACAAAAAAAGAATCACGTAAATCGGATCATAAATCACGGAGTAATCGGCGAACATACATAAAAAAAGAAACAACAAAAAAAAAGTTCCCGACGAATTGAGAACCTCCTCCTTCTTTCGAAGTCGGTTAAAAACTAGGACATGTATAATTTCCTGTACAATGTACATGCCCTGTACAATGTACATGCCCTGTGCATTGTACATGAACAATATAGGTCGGTTGGCAACTCTAGAATAAGGACCTATGTTAATGCAGTCTTGAATATATATGCATACGTATATAGTTTACTTCACCTCACTGACTGATATATCAACGCACAACTCCAAATACTGGGGGCTGAGAGCGAGTCCTTTCTACCGTAGGTAACGTAATTCCGAAAGGTTTTTTGAAAATTGAACTCCCAGTGGGTGAAAAGGGGAATGAAAGTTTGTATGGAAAATCTGTCATATTCGAAATTATAGACACAAACTATTTATACACTTGTATATACATATAACAAATTAGTATATATACCTATATAAACCCACACACACACACATACACATATACGCACGCACACGTACACACATATACATATTTCATTCTAATATTTTTTTCTGTTTCTTAACCGAGCTTATTCAAGTTAATCTTTAGAAAAAGACTAACTTGAACCTATCTTCTACTCTTGGTAGCCACGAAGTGGAGCAATGGAGACCTGTAATATAGATCCCTATTAATATTATGAATGTGAAAGTAACTCTGTCTGTCTGTCTGTTCCGTTTTCACGTAAAAACTACTGGACCGATTTGGCTGAAACTCAGTATATATATGTTTTCGATACCGAGAATGAACATAGGATACTTTTTATCCCGAAAAGTGGGATAGTTTCCGGGATAAAAATATATTTGTCTTTCTGTTTGTTATGCTATTACGGAAGAACTAATGGGCCGATTTGGCTGAAATTCGGTACGTATGTAAATTAAATACTGAGGGTGGGATACAAGGGATAATTTTCATTTTGTTTTTTTTTGGAAATTTTGGCTATTTACTCTTTACTCTCTCTCTCTCTCTCTCTCTCTCTCTTTATTTTGGCCTTTTTACTCTTTTTGGCCATGTCGGTCATTCTGGCCGTTTTGGTCATTTTGACTATTTTGGCCTTTTTGGTCATTTCGGTCATTGTTGCCTGTTTGGTTATTTTAGCCTATTTGGTCATTTTGGCCTTTTTGGTCATTTTGGCCTATTTGGTCATTTTGGCATTTTTGGTCACTGGCCTATTTGGTCATTTTGACCTATTTGGTCATTTTGGCCTTTTTCGTAATTTTGGCCTCTTTGGTCATTTTGACCATTTTGATTATTTTAGCCTTTTTGGTCGTTTTTGCCTATTCCGTCATTTTGGCCATGCCGGTCACTGTGGTCGTTTGGTCATTTAGACCATTCTGCTCTTTTTGGTCAAGTTTTGTAATTTATTTTGTTGACAGATAGACGGGCGATGGTATAATTAGCGATATAAAATGAAGTGAATCTTCCGTGAGCAAATACATAAAAATTTAATATAATATAACCTTTAGTACTTGCTCTATAAACAAGAGATACGCACTATAGGTTAACCCGCGGCACGGCCGCTCTACTCTAGTTTCTTATAAATCTATTTCTGGCATCAGTCTCACAAACCAGGTTTCTTTGTGAATCTGTTGTGTTGAGAAATATAAAGTTTTACTCGTATGTCTCTTGAAACAAACGCCATAAAGATGGCCCGGAATTTTGGAGGGCTTGCGTGGGGCCATGGGAAGGCCAACAAGTAGAGGCTCCTTGACAAATTTAATGTAAGTGTGGCGTGACACTGACCGGTGATTATCCCTGTCAACGCCATATATAAATACACCCAAGGACAAGCCCCGCCCAGTGTAGGACTATTGTGGGAAATGAGAAGTTTTTTTATATTTTACTATTATTATGAGTTAGTTATAAATCTTGAATATTCGTACAGAATGTATCTGAGAGGAGTGGTCATAAAAATAAACATAATTATCGTAAGCCTGTTTACGCATTCGTGTCCATAACACTATGCCCAAAGGCAATAAGCGGTCACTAATCAAATATCTTTTCTGTCCTTCACGAGTAGGTGACAATACCCGACACAATCGTGTGGTTCTCAAAGTTTAATACTTTTGACTAAATTAGCGATATCGAATGTTCATTTTTTTAATCGGCTGACTATATATATGACTATATATAACGGCCGCTGTGGTTGAGTGGGCTGTCTTAGCCGGCCGAACTTGCTGGAACCCAGAGGATCCGGGTTTGATTCCTAGCATGGTAATTTTCGGAAACGAACTTTCTGTTATTTGCTATGGTCTGGGAGTCTAGTATCGGCACCAGTGTGGTCTCATTATATATTACGCATAACACAAGCGTAACTTGTCTGCCGATTATTATTGATATTATTATTAATTAAAAAGCATGCAAGCGAGGACGTAATCATTGTAACAATATGTATTTAAAACATACTAGAACAAATGCTTGAGCGGTGCATGCTCCTCGGACAGGATTGAATCCCAATTATTGGAAGTTGGTATATGAAAAAATATCATAACCGATTTCAACCTAATATGAAATTTTTTTTTGTTACTTCTTCAAGTCGGTGCGAAGTAAAACATAAAAAAATACTATATATTTGCTAAAATTTGTTGCAGCTTTTTATGTTTTACTTGGCACCGACTTCAAGCTGTTGTAGACGATTCAGTATTTATTTTTGCTTTTTAGTTTGAAATCGGTATTGAGTTTTGAAAAAAATCTTGTTTTGTTGAACATAAAACAGTTTCATATATAAAAACATTAAAAAAATATATTAAGCGCCCGTGGAGATTGTATTACTGGCATGCGTATAGTATTGCCTTTTCGAAGAGTGCAGACACTCGGCACTCTATAGCAAGGATTATTCTCGATTTCCCTCGGATTCACTCATAAGATTCTGACTTAAAGACAGTGGAACTACCTCAGGAGTATACTGTTTCGAATGATGAAAAATAATTTGAAACACTATTCACAGAAAACATAGATACATAAAAAAACAGTCGAATTAAGAACTTCCTCCTTTTGGAAATCGGTTAAAAATAACTACAATTATTTAAGCACGGCATACTACACATTGACCTTTAATCATTTATTTAAGAACATTTATTTTGAAAAATATTGTATTAGCAGACATTCTAAACTTTGAGAAATAATGACAGGGGCGTACGAGTAACGAATGGCAAATGATTAATAAAGGCAATACCATTAGTACCACCAAGCAAGCTTAGGTGAATAAACCAATTACACCCACACGTTTATGGTAATTGATAAATAGATATGGATGTATTTAAAAAAAAAACATTTATTTCAGACTTTTGCCATATAGACATGTCATCCTCGTGATCTCCTAACCATAGAATACCTTACATAACATAGCTTAAATAATGAGCTGGCTAACAAAGCAGCCTATTGTAAGTCTGGCTCTGCCAACAACAAAATATCAGGCAGAAATGCTGGTGATCCGCGAGGCTTTGCACGGGTGGGTTCGTATCCCAACCTCGTCGCCAGTTGAACAGTAATGAAACAATATGGCAGCGGTATTGAGACTGTTTATTACGTGTGTATAAAATATGCAACTACCCGCAATATAATAAGGGTTATAATAAGGTTTGATAACATTTTTTGATTAAGTAAATTAAAAAAAAATTTTTTTTTTGGATCACCCTAATATATATATATATTATTGGAGGAGTTCAGCAGACAGACAGACAGCCCACTTGATGGAAAGCGGTTACCATTGCCTATGGACATTTGCAACACCAAATGTGCTACAAAGTGCTCTTAAGGGAGACTGGAACCCGGTCACTAATGCTGGAACACAACTCAAGGTTGTTATGGCGGCATATCATAGACCAGGGGTGGTAGCCATCCAGTCGGGCAAATGCCCTACCAACTAAGTGTCGGTTGTTTTGTCGCCTCTTACGACAGGCCGCCCGGCCGCAGGAAATTGTATTCTTTCTCCGTTCCTGCACGGATGAAATATATACATTACAATAGCGATGTTTGTAAGTTAATAAAATAAATAAATATATTTCACTCTAGCAGTGCGCACCAGAAAAGATGGGGCGAAACACTTCGTCCTAACTGTGTTTCCACCATGTAATGGTGTAAAAAAATTCAGATATTAAAACGTGGGAAAGTAGGTAGACCACTCAATCACAAAATCAGTAAAAATGGTATATTACGAGACGTGACGCATTGAATTTTTAACCCTTCACTTAAATTAAACGAGACATTATGTGTACACGTCGCGCAGAAATATCGCAGAATTTGTGATTATCAGCTTCCAGGCAGCAACGTGTTAATAATATACAACAGCTAAAAGCGGCTATCGGTTGTGTGCGGCTCGTTTTATATGTTTTGTCGGTATATTAAACTTAACGCACTTTACACGAAAAATTTTACGACTTTACACTGGTTCGAGATAATTTAATGAAATTTAAAATATTAAATGACAGTGCAGATTTTCCTATTGACGTGAGAGCGATTTCTTTTGCAAGTTCGTCTTTTACGGCCTTGAGAATTCACTGATTATTTTTAATTGATAATGTAATTAAATGAAAGCACGAATTAATTACATTATAAAACGACGTTTTAATGGCTTTATGTGTGGCAACTTATTTGATTTTTATTATACCGACGTTTAGGCCAGTTTTTAGTAGCCGTGAACAATCCATTAGTTTCATTGAGTATTGTTAAAGTTTTATTTTGCCTCCCGCCAACTTGTTAATTTCTATTATTAAGTTTTAATTTCGTTTTAGTTATTATCTTTACTCTCTATTTTCTTTTACGATATCCCAATTATTTGAGGTCGATAATATGTCTTTTCTCATACATTTCTACTCCGATATACGAGTTCTGACACACCACAAATATTCATATCATCCTTCCCACAATCCTTCCATCTCGTTTTAGGCCTACCTTTACATTTGTAACCATCCATCTTGTGGTTTAACATTCTATGTATGTATGTTTGTAACCGAGCCCTTTAAGCTCGATTTTGTCCTACTTTGAACGATCAGATTTAATTCAAACTTTGCACGCCTGTCAAAGGTCGATGACAATCCAATAATATATAGGTCATAGGAACTCCTGTACTAAACAAGATAGACCCGTTGTGTTTGGGCTCGTTTTACTTGTCTTGGCTAGCACTCTGCTGCTACATGATATGCAGGATCTCAAAAGCTTGTATTTAAAAGCATTTTAACAAAATCAACTAAAAAATGAAATTTAAATAATAGTTTAAAAAAAAAACTAAAAAACACGCTTTCATAAAATATCCAACTAAAAAAACAGAAAATAAAATTTAATAAATTTGGTTTCTGATGAATGGGGTCTTAAAAAAAGCGTGGGATGTATTCAAAGCGCTTTTTAAGATATTAAAGAAGAAGAAAAAGCGCTTTGAATACACCCTACGCTTTTTTTAAGAACCCATTCATCGGAAACCAAATTTATTAAATTTTATTTTCTGTTTTTTAGTTGGATTTTTTATGAAAGCGTGTTTTTTTAGTTTTTTTTTTATCAAGTGACTTTCATCCCTCCTCATTATAAGCCTATATCACCTTACTCTTCTTCCTTTCAATTTTTCATTTCCTTTCCTTGACTCCCGGGAGGGGTTTCAAGTTGTTCAGATGCATAAAAATTAGTTTATTCTGCCACGGTTTCCACTAAAACAATAGCTAACATCATTCTTTAGTTCAATGTGTACTATTATACGTATGTGTGCGATACTTTCGTGTCCCGGGAATCACGCGGGAAATTCAAGCGTGGACGAAGGTATGGGCATATATATAATAGTAATTGTATATAATATTAAAATGGGTAGGAGGAAAAATAAAAAGAAACAGTCAATTAAGTTGACTTGTGTTATGGTACACTCAGAAAGAGCTCACAGTGTCTTGTCTTAATTACATTATCTATTTACACATAATCGTTATTTTAATGATGTGTTACGGCGTAGCATAGCATTGTAGCGTTAGCGATACAACATTCCACAGAAATATCCATAATGTGGTACATGATGCGCGCCAGCAGCATTACGTTGTTCGTAAGCCGGACTGCAACGAGGTGGAGAGCGATGAACGCGTGGTTATTCATTTAACATTCTTCTGTCATCATCAATGAGGTGCATTGCTCTTGTCAGTCAATGCGACATCACAACGCATGTAGACCGACCCTTTTACACACAGTCAGCACTGACGTCAATCATCGATCGAGTTCATATAGTCGAAGCATACCTCCAATTTTCACAATTACAAAGACAACAAATAAAAACAACGCGTGCCCATTAAATGCTCCTTGTGCGATCCTCACTTTTGTTACGATAACCGTGGTCTCTGGCACTGTTCCCGATGTAATGGGATTAAATCATGCGACATTAGCGACGCCCGACCGGCCGCCGCCATAAATATCATTCCTTTTATTAAACTCTGTTGAGATAAATGATTATAGACTAGATGTCCTCTCCCTGTTGTTTGGGTGGAGAGACTGGATAACGCGAGTGTTTGTTCATTTGATATCATAAGGCGGTTAAGCACCGTTGAGTCGTCTTATTTCAATGACGTAGGTTCGCATCGTGGTATACCACATGGAAAGCTTAGGCAGTCTAATCTGATTTAAAGTGTTATTACGACGTATTGGAGGTGTAGGAAAAAGTCGTGAGGAAACCTGTACATTGTGATGACCGGAGCCCTCAAGACGTATTAACAATAATAATAATAGGCTCCGCTGCGGGCGGACTAGAAGATTTTATATTAATTAAAAATTGTGTTTTGGAAGTTCTTTTATAAAAAAAAATTTGTACTGTTTAAAAAAAACGTTTTGACAAATAATTAATACTTATAATAATGATAATCGTCAGACAAACACACACATTGTATCTGCACAAGTTAAGCAAGTTATGCTTGTTAATGGGTAATACACAACGGACCACTCTGGGGCCGATCCCAGACAACCAGACCATAGTAAATAACAGACAGTTCGTTTGCGTAATTTACCATACTAGGAATCGAAACCAGAGCCTCTGCGTTCCAGCGGAGTTCGGCTGGCTAAGAATCAACCTGATCAACCACAGAGGCCGTCTAAAACGTCCAAACGGAGAGTATAGTATCTGGAAACAAAGATCTCGCGAAGCAGTAAAGAAAATGCAACAATAATTTCAAATACGACCAAGATTTAACTGATGATGATGGTTCTATTTCTCATAGACTGGTAGTTTTCCCAATTGAAAACATAAAAAATATTATTAAATTGAGGTAAAATAAATAAAATAATAATTGTACCTTCCTTATTTATTTATTTCCTTTCTTTCTTCTTAAACTACTATGTACATGAATATCTATTTATGCATGCTGTGTTCGCATCAAGAAGGCCTTTCAGCAACAATGTTATCTAAGTCTTCTAAATTTGTTCTAATATTGAAAGCTGAGTTGGCCATTTTGTGAACCAAAGTAAAAAAAAATTGAATGCGTTTCGCACGAGATACTGTATCGCGTGCCCATTGTACACAATATTGGTGACGTTGTTTCGGTTTTGAGTAATTGCATTTCGGGCGAGAGGGACAAGACGAGACCGCTTCCACCTTGTGCTCGGGCGTCTGGGTGCGGTGTCGCACCGGATCATCGTTAATCAAAACGTCCACCCTCGATATCGTTATTGTTGCTCATTATGAGAGTAATTCGGACAATGTCATCTATGAATTGTATTATGACAGCTTTAATAATTATAAAGAGAATGATGGAGGATATTTTTTGAAAATAGTATATTTGTACCGATTTTGGATTTATAAACAAAAAATGATTTTTCAGCTTCAAAATATTGAAAATTATTTATTTCAGCTAATTACTTCTTACAAATATAACTTGATACTAATTTTATAAAAAAGAAAGTGATAATGGTCGGATATTCGTTTCTTGTTACGGTTTTGGAAATAAATCAGTAAGTTATTATCATGTCAGTATTTTTAATAACTAATAGCGAATAAACGCATGTGGTTACATAACGTATTTAAAGTTCAGTTCTAAATAATTAACATGACTATTTATGACAACATATTTAGAATAACTAGTAGTCGCCCTTGGTCGAAATTCGACCATAATAATTTGTTACAAAGATTAAAGACTATATACTTCTATAATCACAGATTTCGCTAAGGCAACAATCAACGAAAAAGTATATATACGTGGTAGTGTGTGTTGTTTTTTTATTCATTTAATGTATATATTATGCTTGGTTAAAAAATATATTAGCGTCACTTCACTATCACTACATAGTATAAAACAAAGTCGCCTTTTCTGTCCCTATATCCCTATGTGCGCTTAAATCTTTAAAACTACCCAACGAATTTTGATGTGGTTTTTTCCAATAGATAGAGTGATTCAAGAGGAAGGTTTATATGTATAATACATGCATCATATACTAAGGCAACATTGCTAATTTTAGAGGTTTCTATGTTGTGATGCCCGTGCAAAGTCGGAGCGGGCCGCTATGTTTTTATATACAACGTTCATAGTTTTTCTGTAGTGTATTTAATTTTGTATCAGCATTGCACCCGTGCGAAGCCGGGGCGGGTCGCTAGTCTTCATATAAACTGTAAGTGTGCGATTTCATATCCCTCCGGCCGCGCAATAAACGTGAAAAAGGGGTACAAAGTTTTCGCTTCACGGATCAATATATATATAATGAAGTTATATGTCGAAGCAAAAAAATATTGTCAAGAGAACAAAGTTGTTCCGAAATTACAATTCACGACTAACATCTCATTCCATACAATCATACCATTAAATCCACAGAAGAAATAATATCCAATAATCTCCCGAGTCCATTAAAAGCGGAGACAACGATATGAAACCAAACAATCGCACTGACGGCCAAAATCGCCATTATATTAGTAGATTAAAGGCTACTTTACTCAATATTCCGTGAAATATTGCCTCATAAATGGAAGGCGGCGAAGACGTGATCGAGGGAGGGGGGCCCGCAATAATCCCTTTAAAAATTGCCAAACAGAAAACAAACGTACAATGGTCGACGGTTATACATCAAGTGGCTTAAAAATGAGGGAAAAAATCTTTGTCTGCAGCGGCGGACTTATTGTCATTATACTTTTCTTATGACTGTGTATGTTATAGAAAGGATATTTTAAGATATATGTTTTCGGGGTGTGTATCCAAGTAGTTGATAAGTTAGGTTTCCAATAATTTTGTAACAACAAAGCTAAGTACTTAGAGAGTTTTAAAGACTATCAAATTTAAAATTTTGTACATTAGATATTGATATTTTTGTAGCATAACATTATTGTGAGTAATTTTAGAAGCTTCGTTTTTATTAAACTACGATGTTTCAACGGGAAGTTGTTTTTCTTATATTTTTATAACTTAATATTTTTCTATTTTTTACTAGTTTTTATATTTAACATTTTAACTTTTTATTGTTTTACATCATGTGTCTTATATTGGATGCTTATCCCACTTTTTCCCTCGGGAGCATGTACGGTTCAACGTACAGCGTTTTGCTGACGCTGCGGCCTACTTCAGGCTACTTTAATATAATAACATTAGTATAAATAACGCTCACAAATACATTGTGGGTGAGTTGCTACTAAGTCGCTACCGAGTGGCTATTGAGCTGCGACCAGGGATCAGCATCCAAACTACTACAAGAAAAAATCCCTGAAAGCGACAAGGTGTATTTTCTTCAGCAGCACTCCACCAACAACTGCCAGCATCCACCACCACAACCAAGAACAAATGTACCAACTGTACATTACGTAATTAAGTAAAACATGGATTTGAAATCCATAATATTAAATAAATGTAAATTCACTTATTTAAAAGTTAGTTTCTTCATCAGGGTCTTGAGAATTGTTTAAATGAGGTCGTGTAACTTGGCACTGGCACCTCAGAAGTCGTATTACATTTGAATTGTTTTGACACCATGTTTTTTTTATATATTCTTCTGTCCTCTTATGTCTTTATTTTTTGCAGTCGTGTATTACTAATACTTTATAATATAATACTATCCTTCGTTGTGCTTATTTTAATACTAGATAACAGACCACTGCCGATCCTAGTTTATCTACAAGAATAAATGGACTAACATAAATTTTGTCACATTTGTCCTCCGAGACGAACATACCGTGAACAAATATCAGAACTGTTAAAAAAAGGTCAGGTAAAAAGCATTTCAAATAAACGCGCATGTATGAAGAGGTTAATAAAAGTAGACGAAGCGAAAGTTGTTTGTCAGGATCGTCGCAAGTGGAGATCCATAGTCTCTGCCTACCCCCATGGGAAACAGGCGTGATTTTATGTTATGTTATGTTGTCCTGTAAAATTAAATATGGCCGAGATGAACATAGCATATTTTTATCCCATGTAATCTGAACATACTGCTTATGTTACTAGAGGGGCCTAAAGCGATCGCTTAATGAAATCGACGTGGACACTGACAGTGGGACTGGTCCACAAATTCAAAGTCTCTTAACAGGCTATGGAGCGAGGTATGGTAAGTGTTTCTCTTGTGGATAAAATCAGAAATGAGGACATCTGCAAGAGAACGAAGGTAACCGACTAGCTCGCAAAATTAGAAAGTTGAAGTGGCATTGGGCCGGTCACGTGTGTCGCAGGATCGACGGCCGATGGGGCAAATGAGTCTTGGAGTGAAGACCACGTCTCGGCAAACATAGAGTAGGACGCTGCGACGACGACGTGTGTAAGTTCGCCGGCAGGGGCTTAATAAGGAAGATGGGAGACCGGGATATGTGGCGCGTACTTGTGGATTCCTACGTCCAGCAGTGGACTGAGATTGCCTGAAGATGAAGAAGGAGATAAGACATAGCATAAAGTTCCACTTTATTTTGATGCTTGTCATGTACATTGTACTAATTTGCGAAAGCTAGCCATGTAGGCCCTCAGATATTTAAATTATAATCCCAGCATTTTATAACAAATTAATGTTGTCTTCAACATCCTTGGGATAACAGCTTCAGGTTAACTATAAATAATTTTATCCATACAAATAATAAAATTGAAGACGTCGAATTTCTGTACAATTAAAAAAAATGCTCAAAACCGAGTCAGGGGGATGTAAGAAGTGAAATAGAACTAATTTAGATTTTTTTCGAATTTTTTGTTTCTCCGTTTGTCTGTTTATTTGTACCGGCTAATCTCCGAATCGACTGCACCGATTTACATGAAATTTTGTATGGTGATAGCTTATATCACTGGTCAACATATAGGATACTTTTGATCCCGAAAAATTAAATAGTTCCCGTAGGATAGTTAAAAAGCTTTAATTACTTAAACAGCTTATAACAGACTAAAAGTAATTTCTATGCAACGTAACATTATAGAAGCGGATATTTTAACAGGGTGTGGTGAGAGAGTTTTATCTTATATATATTAATATATAAAGCTGATAAGTTTGTTTCTTTGTTTGTTTGCTTGAACGCGCTAATCTCAGGAACTACTGGTGTGATTTGATTTTTTTATCTGTATTAGATAGCCCATTTATCGAGGAAGGTTATAGGCTATGTACCATCACGCTAAGAGCAATAGGAGCGGAGCACCAATGAATGAGTATGTGTTTAAGTGGGTTCCCGGATGGTTTAGATTTGCAATTAGAACCGGTAGGTGGCGCTGAGATCGAGTTCTAGAATCCTCCTAATCACCTGAATCGATTATGGTGATTTTGTTTTTGTGTCATAAAACAGTCTTTTGGGAATTCAGAAAATATGGCGGTACGAAGTTTGCTGGGTCAGCTAGTTTAATAATATGATTGCTAAAACTCGCCAAAGATGAAATTCAAAGACATATCCAGTGTAAATCCGGACGACAGATACGAATGGAATCGGACAGTGGTAATAGAGAGTGGCGCGTTCAGGCTAAATGACCGACATCCGGGAGCGTAGACAAAGGCGGATCCCACGTAATAAAGCAGGATTGATGAAAAAGCGCTAAGCCACGCCGATATAACTGGCTGGTGCGAGTTTAGAAAGTGCAGCGTTATTGGTTTCTTCATGATTAAGAATCTCAGACAGTCTACGAGTATTTACACGAGATACCGTTAAAGTGAATAAACTCACCAAATTTGATTAGTTGATGATTAAGTAGCGGTAATGGATATTTGGCAAAATGAACGTGGTAAGAAGTAACTTGAAACTGAGTCAAAACTTTATTCAAGAAGATTTTATAGTATGATTGATTCATATCTATCTGATGGTACACTATGAATGTAGACAATCTCATAATAATTACGCATAATACAAAGAAATATTTGCAACCTTTGACGAAGTTATTGAAATGTTTATTAATTTCAGGATATTAAGGTTATTGAGGTAATAATAGAAGCGAAAAGGAGATTTGGGTAACTTTCTTCTGTTATCGGTAGTTGAAACGTGGTAAAGATTCGGACGAGTTGTTCCGATAATACAGTAAGTCGGAGATGGTCAAACTAACTCCAGCCTGTACCATATTGAAGAATTGAAAAGAATATGGAGGCCTTTTGTAGGATACGCCGTTTCTCATTAGGATGTCATCAGTACAATGTGCCGTTTTATTTTTAGATCGTCGTGTTAGCAAACCATTATTTACTTCTGTACTCACGGAAGTCGGTCCTCTAACTCAAGGATTTTATACTACCGTCATATAGACTACACCTTCATTAAGAAATCCGCTACAGTCGATGCTCTGCACCACACAATAAGACGTCTTCCCAGCGGCTTTAATACAAAGCTATTGCTATTACTGAGATCGCGACGGGCTCTGACCATCGAACACCGCCGCTCGGGCTTCCCTCCGCTCACTTTACGGGGATTTCGGCGATGACGTAAAGCACTCACTTAGTGCCGACCCGGATCCCCGAAACTGACCGAGTTTTTCTTATATATTTATTAGCCTAGGATATATTTTGAGGATGAAGAGATCGTGAGCAAGATTACGTCGCTCAAACCAATATTTTTAGTGATACTGTTTGGTAGGTACTTAGATTATATCTGGAACTCGGATGTTAAGGATATGACATTTCGGATCTGGATATAGATACGAATATATGAAAAATATTACAAATACTGTTTTGAACTAAGGTTATGAAATTATTTTTCACTATTTAAAGTTTCGGATATACATTATGTTAGCCACAGTTCTAAGTTTAATGGGTTCGCAATAGAAAAACAACTATTTAAGATTTACAAACATAATCATCTATTTCCTTTAACATAATATGTTATAAAACAGTTAGCATGGCTTTTACTTACATTTTAATAAGCAGTTCACAATTTAGTTACCACAACTGAGTCAACTATTCTCTATTATATCTCCTTTTACTAATAGTAGTATTGAATAGTAATTATATCCTATTGCGCGTTTTAAAACAGGACAGCTCTTTTAGGTTTACAAGTCGAACCACCAATGCCAAAAATGTAACTCGCAGTATCGATTCCATTGTATTGTTGTTCTACCCTCTTTTTAAAATAAAAATAGAGTTGCCAGCCGTCAAACACAGGCTGATATTCACTGATAAAAGAAATGTAGAATGTTGCTGGATGGAAGCTAACAATTATTAAAGATTTGTAAAAGGAAAATACAAATAATTGGATGGTAACGATTTGACCGTTTTATAACGTGTCGCATTTAACTCTTAAAGTTCTTTCTAAGCAAACTTTTATGTCATATTCGGTAAGAGAAGTTAAGGAGCTCTATAACATACCTGATCCAGAGGATTCGAGTAACAGGGTAAACATTTAATCATAAACAAGGCAAACGAAAGCAACATAGCAGGATTTATGAAGGAATCTTTGATGAGGCGAACGCTGAAGTAGGCATGCATTTTTAAACGCATCGCCTCGCACACACGTCTGAATGGAACCCCATTTTGAAAGATCCCCAAAAACATAATGAGAGCAGAACAAACAAACGTCACTGGGGCGTATTGTAATTTATTAACAACACAAAAAGCTTTACGGCCGCAATATTTACAGTTGACCCAAAGTAACAGTTTCTTACGGGCATACCTTTGTTAGCAACGCAGCCCTGGAGGGGACACCTGCCAACATACGGGTCACATTTAACATATATTAATAACGCGTTAATTTATTAACAAGCACTGTTTATCCAGGGATTAACTGAGAATAGTTTTAGTTGGACAACAAAGGGCTGAAAGGGTTCAAAGCGAATTTCTTGCCGACATATTTACCTAAGGTAGCGGTGATAGTAATTTTCGCGGAGGTCCGAGGCTTTGGTGGGGGCAAACACTGTACCCCGGGACATGCCTAACATTTCCAACGCGAGATATTATAACCAACAACTGTTTCTGAATACACATATATCAAAATCTGAATTCTGTTTGATGCTGTAAGCGGTACGCGCCCGCCGACCGATTGTTAATGAAACTTAGTCAAAGTTCAACAATCAAATGTGTGCCCATGCGTTGTTAAATTCAAATGTTTGCACTGAAATTATTATACTGATGGAAACTAAATACACTGCTAAGAGTAAAATACCCTCAGTTTCTTCACATACGAAATCACAGGGAGCACTATTAATAGATAGATAGATATCACTATTTTGCACTCCAATACAAAAATGAACTTACATACTAAAACTATATCTATATTATTATGCACAAAGGGCGGTCTCTTCGAGACAACCCCAGAAATGTATTGAGATGATACTGGCGAAGGTGGTACACGCAAAATATAGTGCGACTACTTAGATTTTAGTAATAAATACGCAAATGTGATATATACAGACATTAAATAGATATACACTTAATATAAATATTATTGATGACAAAATCGCTAGACATTACGCTACCACGACTTTTACTATAAGCGCTTGGTAATGGTAACGATATACTAATCAGTTTAGATCAGGCTTTAGTTGTCTAATGCTTGTTGGTGTGCACCGACATTTAACTGGCGGTTAAAATAAAATAATCACTGTTTATTAGGCTGGTCGTTAAAAATTAAATTTCTTGCGACGCCCCCTAAAAAGCTTCCTTTTAATGAAAAAACACTGGGATTTTTTTTATAATTTTTTCAAGTCAAGACAACACGTGCCTCAAGACGATTCAAGTTAATTTTTGGGTAATATCATGTTTTTTCAGGAAACTTCTTCATACTTAGAAGTAATAATTATTTTAAGATTGGAAAAGTTTTAACAATGAAATACCTTCCATATTAGCATTCTCAGTGATGAATTTCAAATTATAGTTTCAGAAAAAGTTTAAAATTCTTCGTGATTCAAGCTTATCTTTCAATTTTTCATTTTTAGTTTTAACTTGAATCGTCTTGAGGCACGTGATGTCTTGACTTGAAAAAATTATAAAAAAAATCCCAGTGTTTTTTCATTAAAAGGAAGCTTTTTAGGGGGCGTCGCAAGAAATTTAATTTTTAACGACCAGCCTACTGTTTATGCATACATTTTTACCGATTAATTTATTTTAACCATCGGTTAAAAGTCGGTGCATACCAGCCTAAGACATTTAAACATCGTTAAACGGTGTAATTCATTGCTAAAATAGATAAAAACAATGTAAAGATTCCAACATACGTATTATTAAGAAGAAACGAGCGCTTTCCTCACTTAGCCACCAAGACTATATAACACGATGGTACGCTCATAAGAACTTTTTATTTAACAACATCAAAGTGAAAATAATATCGCAGTTCTCTTTTAAATAAAACATGGACTATATTAATAAAAATACGTGATACAAAACGTTCTTGCGAGGAAACTGTTTAAAAATAAATAAAAAAGGATTTATAACATCCGTGGGACAAAGCTTCGGATCACTAACATAATTAAAACGCAGATTCTAAACCCGACTGAGGTGCAGTTGAGAATTTTAATTATGAAGATAATATTTTGCATTTATAACCAGCGTACAGCTAGCATTAATGTATTAAGGTTATTTTAAGAGTATTTATTTTATTTTTATCTACGTCGATTCGACCGAAGGATATCATCTCCATCATCCGACTTGATCGGATCTGTTTCTTGACTCCATTTCTGTTCATTTTCAATTCCGTATTTAATTCTGATTCTCAATTTTATCCAAAAGTTCAATTTCGCAATTCATTTTATAAATACTGTCTATTCGGTTAAGTTTTTTATAAAACGCTCTACTGAGCATCCGATATAACAGAACGTAGTTACTTTGAAGCAGTTACAACTTCATGACAAATATATTGTACCGATTAAACTCCTCAATTTTTTTAGATATTTTGCCCCAATTCTAGTGTAATTAAAAGACGGAACTGAAGTTGTACTTTCGGCTTCAGGTCGTCTATTGTTATAACCGCACCTAGCTAGCTCTCAAAGTAAATTCCCTCAAACTCAACAACCACAAACAGCAATTGAAAACGAAAAAAAAAGTTATTTGGAAAATTTCCTACTTCCGGCAATAGAGTGAGAATCGGATTTTCGAGTGTACAGAGTGGGGAGTGTGGCCCGACGGTTTATTGTCGAGTGGCGCGATAATTATCCTTTAATGATTGTTCGTTCAGCAACATCGAAGCTGCCCCGCCATTAATATACTATGCATCGGGTGCTTGTACAGATTATTTAATTATTAATTGTAATTTGTCTTGTAATATAAGTTAATGTTACGAGTCGCGAGACTCGAATTAAAGTGCCGGCAGGATTACTATAGAGTTTATTAGAACTATACAAACACGTATAACACAGGGATAAATATAACCGAACACAACAGGTCCTAACGTAATGCAGAAGGTCGTAATTCCATAAAACGCGTAAAGTCCGTCACTAAAAGATTCCCGATTGTAGTATACACGCCCTGCTTCGCTCATGGTTATCGCTCGACTGACTCCCCCCTCCATCGCGTCATTGTTTTATACTGGGCAACTGCAATGTCCACATATCTTAATCCGAAACACCTGGCTAATGACTGCCATAAACTGCCAAAATCTGTCGGTAACAGAGTCATAACATTAATATTATTAAATTAATTTTGCACGCCCAATTTTGTTCTAACCCTAACATCCTAGTACTCTCAGTGGTGTTCTTCCTCTTGGCCGTTAGAGGCGGCGAAGAGGTTGGCGCCTTGAGAAAAACCTCTTTGGCCTGGCTTCTACCCGTCGGTGGCGAGGTTTGGAGCCTTTGGAGTCCCTCTCATAATGGTGGCCTTTCAACGGCTCTCGTTGGCCAGTCTGTGGCGTTTGGTGGCAATCTCGGGCTTTATGTAGCTTACTGTGGCCTGTCAGCGACTTTCTGGGCCTTTGCGACCTCGTAAACTGTACCGTATGAGATCCATCCTTGTCCATGGAGTCACCAATAATGATAAGGACTGACAATCCACAGTAAAAATAGACGAATGCATTGTGTGAAAGATGACATGATGATTTGTGGTGTGACAGAGGACGTTTACCAGATTTACCAGATAGAGTATTGAAGAAAGACATTGTATCGATACGACACTATAATGAGAATACTCCGATTCTTTCTTCTTTAAGAATATTTTACCGGGCGGCAACGGACTGAGACCGAAGCGAGATTCAATTCCGAACGGCATGATAGTGATTAAGAAAGATGTTTTAGAATTTTTGCCCCATTTTTATCCAAATTGTAAAATATAAATGGACCAATTAATTTCGGGATAATGCATTCTGCATATAAATTTATTTTAGTGTTAGTACATATATTGTAATGCATCCACTCACATTATCGCAGTATACTAGTCTGTACTAGCCCCACGGAAGTGCGCTGTCGAGTCGATTGTTCCACGAGATTTTAATAACGGTGCAACGCAAAGAACAAGTCGGGGAACCATTGTTGACTTCAAGATGTTGGCCACTAGAGGCCGTCACCTAAAGCAAAGATAATAACCGAATCTGATTGTATAGTTTACTTATATCATCCTGGGTACTCTTTAAAACAATATACAACGTTTCATAATCTTCTTAGTATAGGCAATTTACGAAATAATTTAGTTTTTTGATGATATGAAAAATTCCTGAGATGAAAAATTCTTAAAATAGACGATACTTTTTACGAAAGTTGGTTTGTACAATACCAAGCCATTATTAGCCAGGATGTAGGGCATTTGCTCGTATACCACCTCTGGTAGAGTATGCCGCCATAACAACCTTGAGTTGTGTTCCGGCATTAGCGTTCAGGTTCCAGATCCCTTAACAGAACAGTAGCGCATTTGTAGCAAATTTGGTGTTGCAAATGTCCATAAGCGATGGTAACCACTTTCCATCAAGTGGGCAGTCTGCCTGTCTGCTGAACTCAAGCAATAAAAAAACCCATCATGATTGAGTCCTGGATTTACGTTTTATTAAATGCTTTTTCTTTTTATAGTGTCTCTAAACAGTCATCAGCTCTATGGAACTCTTCATTTGCTTGGACTAACATGCCCTTATCCCATTTATGTTTAACTATTTCATTTTCCTACCTTCAATAGAATCGTTATTACTCAAATTAAGAGATCTTACTTAAGTTAACTTTCTAGCATTGCTAACAAATCTAAAAAGTCCAAAGCACACCACCCATAAGCGATTATTGAAATGTCCGAAACATCACATTTCAAGCGATTCATACTTGCCCAAAGAAACTGGGTAACAACCTTATCCATACATAACCAAATAACACAATGTTTAAAGAGGTACAATCAAAAATTCACATTAATTAATATTCGACGGTGCTACAATAGTGTTATTTGCTCACTCACAAAGAGTTGCCTACTATTTTCCTATAGCGTGTCGAAAATTTCGTACCCAGCAAGACCCAAGAGGGCGTCGGTGCAAATAGTGCAACAATAGACTTGGAATGGCTGGCTCATTAATGATGCATACCGACTTCGGTTTCGGACTTTCGGACCTTTGCCTTTTGTTTCAGTGTTTGACCACATACCGTTATTTTATATTAAATCTCGTTTGTTTCTTCAACTGTGGTTAGTAGATAAATCTTCAAAATTTAACTTCACAGTTTGATCTTGTTTCTACCATTTAATAGCAAATGTCAAGTTCATTGTCCCACGCTGGAATTCTTTTATCCGCCCCAATACTTCTGTAATAGATGTTTACATCTCGTAGTATTTGAAAATTTTCTTCGTCTATTTCTTGGCTATATCTTAAATCACAATTTCATTCTTCACGTCACATATCAATCTTTTTTGGCCTAAAATTAAAACTATTACAAATTTCGTATTATATGTAAGTAAATGACTCGAACCGTTTTAGGGTAATACTGTCATGCCTTCTTGAGCGTATTAGTTTTAAAGACGTACTATACGCAATGAGCTACGTACGATGGACATTTAACTTTGCAGAGACCATGGCGACAATCCACGCATAGCAATAATTAAATTTACAATATACAAATGTTAAATAAATAACCACCGTAGAATGGAACATACGATTTATGGGCAATGATTAATAGGCTAGTTTACTCACTGTCCCTGAGACCCCAAGAAGCTTACAACCGCTAAACTATTTAACCTCTTTGTCTTGAGACCTCGATGTTCCTTTTTAGTGCCAATAAATAACGTCATTACCTGTTCAAGGGGTCGACAGTAAAGCATCTTCGGGAACAATACGCAAATTTGGGACCCTATTAAATCTATATAAACTGGGTGACACATTGCTTGCTGTTTATTAGGGGATTTTCGAATGGTTCGGTTCTGGATAAAGTAATTATATGTCATGGTTGTCTGTACTATGTAAGACTATAGTTTGAGGGAAAATCAGAGCGTCTACACAAAACTTATAAATATGCTAGCTCACATATTTCTTGAAACCACCAAGTTTTTAATGTGATCACATAATACTCATAATGACCTTCATCGACAATATATCCAGTTGTATGACTAGTAAAATTAATAATAAAAAATAAGTAGAAAAACGTATACATTCTATATTTCGAAGCTAAGAAATCTACGAAAAATACGCGAATCTAATCCGATATCTCCACTTTCCAGTGAACTACGGAACTAACACGTAAAAGTCGCTGGTTGGAAATATTCATATCACGGCATTGAATCAAAGAAACACTTTTTACATATACCAGAATTAGGTTTAAGAAAATCCAAAGTACTGCGAGTTTCACTGGCAATAACAAAAGTCATTAAGAGAGATATATATGTAATACGTAAACTATACAAGAATTTTCAAAAATATTTACCTACAAAATTCAACAGACAATAATTAATAACTAATAAAATTCGAGCGATGCCTGAAACTCTCAGTCTTAAAAAAGATTAACTAAAGCACATTTAATGAACAGACACGCAACACAAGCCGATCATAAGAACACTTCATTTACTCCAACGTTTCCAGTGCAACCGCATCTAGCATCGAAAAAAATCCGCTTCTCTCCCCCAAGTATTTGGAGCAGTTGTCAGCGGGGGCAATTATCCACATCTCGGACACAACAGTGCAGACGTGCTCGACTCACAATGGCTGCCACTCGAGGTCTCCGTGTAACGAATACAGCTACCCACTATCAAGCCTGTCCCTTCGCGAAACTGGAACGGGATTGTTTGTGAGACACTCCTAACAGTTAATGATGTATGTATGTTGGGGTGGTGGGGTGGTGGGTACAACTATGCGTTCATTACTCGACTTTGTTGCAACGTTTTTTGTTTAAAATAAAACTGAATGTTTATTTCGAGTGCCTGTTGTAATGAGGTTTCCTGCTATCTCCGGTTTTAAAGACGATACATTCGGAGTTGCTATAAAACTGGATATTTTTGTAGACTTTTTCGGCATACTCGGTAACTCTAATCGTGTCGAAATACGGGTTCACAACTACACTTCGCACCAGTATTGAAAATCATCTTAATATGATCAATCAACTCCGAGAATCACCTTTTACGAATTTTGAAGTGGAAAGTCATCAAGAAATCTCACTGATTGCTTAAGATCTAACTGACAAAACATGACACACCCGGATACACTAAAACCACTTTGTACTAGCATATAAAAAACGTTTTATTAAATTTCATCCCTATAGACCCTGTAGTTAGTAAGAAAAACAAGTAATATAGATAGACAGACGGTAGGAAGGTAACTCTTTATTGTACACCAAAGCATAGACAAATAGTACAAGTAGTAAAATACAAAAGATAGTACAACATGCGGCCTTATTGCTAAAAAGCGATTTCCGAGGCAACCCTTGGCAGGGATTAATAGATTTTTTAAACTGACGGTGGTGCAGTCTATATATAATGATGATAATTAAACACGGTGCATATAAGTACAAAAACAATATAACTATATATACACACGTGGTATACACGGACGGTAGATGGATTAATAATTGTATAAGATTCCGCTTTTACCCAAATATCTATGGAGTCTTAAAATGTGCTAACCTTTAAACAACCACTATACTCAAATTAAAGAGTAATTTCAACCAATCCACCGTATACCCTAACCCCTATACATTGAAACAAAACTACCCACATCGAGAAAGTGACAACACAAAGCTTTCATTGGCCGGGTCCCACAATCCATCACGTCGCTTGTACCATCAAAGGCTCGTTGATCATTATTTAAAATATAGATGAGAGTGTTTTCTTTCCGATAATCGAGACCACGATTGAGGGTTCCACACAATGGCCAAGCGTCTTTTGAAAGCGTCGCCGCTAGGGGCACCGTTATTTGTATTGTAAATTGAAGGTACATACGGTGTCCACTATATTTTGAGCTATCGAGGTCGCATACTAGAAATTGCTAAAACCGTCTATTAGATGCTTTCGTAGGAAGGTTGGACAAAATACAGTAAGACACACCGGCGACCTTATTACGTATATCGTCCGGCTGGAGGGCGTTATCGAGACGCGGTCACCACTTTAGGACTCGTCTGCTGCATCGGATATCAGTTCTGCAACAAATGTGACCTTCGCGGTTCTTTTAGGGGTATCGTCGTTTCTGATTCTGTCCATAAGAGACAACTTCAGTTTGTGAACTAACCCCATTGTCAGTATCCACGTCTCGGCATCTAGCAGGCTTTGTCAATGGTAATTCTCCTACCAGCCCTAGCGAGGGTTCATTTTCATCATTTATTTTGGAGTGGTAATTTTCAAAACTAGGCACCTCATGAACTTCAACGCCCAGCGGCCAACGTCAACGTATCATTATAGTACAGAACCGTCAAAGATTCTTTTCTTTTGCATTATTTTATCTGTATTATTTGAAAGTATTGCGCAGACATAATCCGTTTATATATTTATAAAACAGTACAGAAAACTCCTTTCACCGCCTCGCTCGGGGATCAATTAAGGTGGCCCTTTGTGAACATTATATCGGCGAACATTGAAAAGAGTTGTGATTTTCTTTGATACGAGACGTAGACTCGGTTTGCCGAGTGAGAAATCAAAGGCGCCACCCATCGGGATGCATGACGAGATTTATTAAGATTTAATGTTGGCAACGACACTCCATGGCGGGAAAAGAACGCGTTTACAAGTGTACATTTACACCGGGCGGCCATGTTGGATTTTTGTTCGCTCACGTGTCAAGTGCCAAGGGGTTGAATGGTGGGAAACTATTCGTTTGGTTTGTTTTCATTAATTACAGGATTTAAAAAAAATGTTTTTACGATTTATTAAATACCTGCTGTGTCCCTGTAAATGTAAATGCGTTCGAGGGGATTTTGTAATTTATATTTCGTATCTTCCAAACTGCACGATACCTTGACACATACACAAAATTTATGGTAAAAATTACTAAAATTAGATTACAGTTGCTTTATGCGGATGATGCCGTGTTTTTTGCCGAATCACCATCAGAACTGCAAACACTAGTCACAATGATGAAAGATGACTGTTAGGCGAGAGGCTTACATTCGATTTTTTTTTTTATTATGAATAGGTTCGCGTTTGACCGAAATTGCACCTTGTCTCAGGCGGAAATGCAGTCTAAGGTGGAGCACGCTTACCTAGAAGATACCTGTTCACGCGAGACTTAAAGACACTTAGATTGTATTTTTCGGGAAAAACAGACGAAGGTAAAGAGTTCCATTCTTCAGCGGTGCGTGTGCGAAGAAAACAAAGGTTATGGTGATTGAAAGAGAAGAAACCAGAACGAATGTAAGGATAATGGTCGATGACGTTATGCTGGAACAAGTGAATGAGTTTTTATATCTTGGATGTGCTTTTAGCAGGGATGAAAGGTACACCGCTGATATAGAAAGAAGAGTGAATTTGGATAATAGTGTCAATGGAGCGTTAGGTAAACTTCTAGGCGCTAGGAACCTCAGCCAGAAGGCCCAGCTTGCCATTCACAACGCAGCGTAATACCGAAGTAAGAAAGAGAGTTGGTCTGAAAGAGAGTGTCGGGGTGAAAATAAGGAAAGGAATGCTCCGGTGTTTAGGGCATGTGGAAAGAATGTATGATGAAAGAATAACTAAACCGATATACAATGCAAAAGTGGATGGATGCAGAAGTCGCTGAAGGCACCGTCCATGATCAAATTGATTGTGTACTAGCAGAAGGTGATGTAAGGAATCTTAAGAACAGACGAGCGTGCATGACAAGAACTATGAATGTCAAAGAAGCATGTGAGGTGTGTAAGAACAAGCCTGAATGGCGCTCTGTTGTTCGTGCCTACCCCGCAAGGGAAATGGCGTGAAGTTATGTATGTATGTATGTAAGATTACAGTTAAATTTACTGAAACACTTTTTATTATTTTACGAAATAAAATATAGATTGAGAATAGCAAGCGGTAATTAGCGTCTTAATGATTATTTATGCAAGTTTTGAAATTATTTATTTCATATTTTAAAAGTAAGATAATATGCATGGGATGGCTAGGATAATTTTATTTAAAGATCGGCTGACAAATTATAAATAATGTAAGTATATCTCCAAGGCTTGTATTGGAAGAGGCCGATGGGCCATTGCCTGCCAGGGCCAGCGGAGGGGCTAGGACATGTTTACTCATAGCCAAGGCATAAGGCAAAGGACGGAACACCGAGGGGTTTTAGTGGGTATCCCTAACAGTAGTGTAGCAATAGCATTTCTAACTAGAGGTGTTACGTCACGTACATGGAATAATTTATTACTACATAAAAGCAAGACTAAAACTGAGTAGTCTATGTACGTGCCAAAATCTATCAATACAGAAAACCTTCGGAGACCCATCTACGAACATGTTTAGGGTTATACATATATTCACGCAGCAGTAAGATTTGTGAATATACAATCTTAAGTTTAATGTTAAATGAATTGAGCAATAATTACACAAAGAGTACAACACACGTCGTCTTACTTTGTAACGCCCTCCAGCGATTGAGCCTAGTTTCCGCAGCGACTGAGCCATAGGCTCTCGCCAGTGGTCACCCTAACGGTGTAACATCATCGACGCACCATATACGCAAAAGAAACCGCCGCAAGGTGCTAATGGTTGTTACAAATACCACGTGCACACAACGGTGAAGAAAAACATCGTGATGCAACCTGCACATCGAGATAACCGATATGTCAAACCTAACAAGCCGCTTTGGACAAGCGTGGTGGGTATATTGTCTGTTCCGCCTATAATGCGAGGTCCGTTTTCAGCAGTGGGACATTTATAGGCTGATATTATAAAGCGCTAGTGCCATCCCGACCTGGCGAATCGCGTACACCGGCCGGAACTTTCCCCCTTGTGTGGCTGATGGTCTTAAATCGGACTTACCTCGTCAAACAAAAATTATGCTTGTATTACGTATGTATGTACAAAGGACCTCCTGAAGCCGATCCCAGACTCCCAGACCATAGTAAATAATGATGGTTCATTTATAAAATTTACCGTGAGGTCGTTTCATCTTTTACATAAAATTCTTATGTGCGTGTGTATGTGACTCCTCCTAAATGGCTGGACCTTTTTCGATGAAATTCGTGTCTGTTCCAGTGGATTCGAGAACGGTATAGAATCGGATTCACAATCGGATCCGGAAGTTGGCGCTGTTATCGGGTTCTAAATTTTAGTTCTTCAGGGCAGGACAACGTCTGCCGGGACAGCTAGTAATACTATAAAATTGTAGATTTGTAGAGTTCTTGTGTGTTTGTTTGTTTGTTCGGGATTCACGTAAAAACTACTGAGCCGATTTCGTTACCGTTTTCGCTGACCGACAGCAAACTCTAAAGACTTAATAATAAACTCTATGTTACTTTTTTATTCTGGGGACCCCGTGGGATTTTTCCCGAGAGCTGTTTGTTGTTTTTCGGATGTATTAAAATGAGCTTGTTCCAATCCAGTTTTCACTAAATCAATAGCTTATTGTTTAAATACTGCCATACTCCGTGTTCCGAGAATCCCAAGTCAAGCGTGGACGAAATCGCGAGTATATCCTACTTAATTATATTTAAAGCAACAGCGACCAGTACAAATCTTTAATCATTCCTTCACTTCAGAAATTCCCTCAAACATCGTCAAGAAAACGGGCACAGTATCTGCAATCATTGGCTTAACATGCTGAGTTAATGAACACCCGTGGGCTTACACATGCGCTGTATATGTATGGACATGGGTCTTATATAGGTCTTAGATAAAGATTATTTTACATTGGAGATTGAGGATCATTGTCAAATGCCTGTTCGAAAAGCTTTAATACCTATGTATACTAGATAGAAAGAGAGAAATAAACTGTGTAATAAAATTACGGTTTTAACGCGGTAATTTGTTTGATTTTTATTATTCCGACGTTTCGGCCACTTTTCCTCCGATTTTAATAATATATAAAATCATTAGAGCTACGCACGTTTGCTGAAAAGTTTCTTGGGTCGCTTCTTCTCTCGAAGCCACATGTTGCGAAGCGGTGGTAAATTAGATAAGGCTCCCATAGAGTAAATAATAACCATAAACAAAATTGAAACTAAATGATTAAAATTATCAAGTTAGCGTTAGGCTAAATAAAACTTTAACAATACTCATTGTCAATTGACATCTGTCTTCCGTGATCGCGCCCACGGAAAAGAGGCCGAAACGTCGGTATAATAAAAATCAAATAAATTACCGCGCCTAAATCCGTTAAAACGTAGTTTTATTATGTATAGTAGTCGCGAAAATGAAAAATTATAATTAAATTATTTAACACAAGCTGTTACCTGCGACTTCATTTGCGTGAAATTTAATTTAACTTACCTCGTGCGAGCCTTTCAATTTAACCTTAGTTACTCCATACAACATCGGTTATATGCCAGTGAAAGTCCCATCAAACTACTTGTTCATTTTAATTATTTAGTTTTAATTTTATTTGGTTATTATTTACTCTATGGGAGCCTAATCTAATTATCCACCACTACGCAACATGTCGCGGCTTGAAGAGAAGAAGCGGCGCAAGAAACTCTTCAGAAAACATGCCTAGCAAATTTAATTAGTCCATACTAATTCGATATGCATACAAGTTAGTACAAAATGCTTCAATCATTGGACGCTTTTGTTCACGTCCAGCTCTGTCTATATTAATATTCGTTATTCTGAATGACAACGATTAAAAATATATCAGTGTTAATTTCTCAGGATAATTAACTAACAATTTCTTACACATCATTCTAAAGCATACTTAAATCGGGCGTTGAAATCGCTACACACTCAATTTATCCCACTATTGGCATATCAGACGATACGCCGAGGGATGTGCACCTAATAACTTATGACGCGAGCAATGTACAGTTAATATCGTTGTTTAACATAGAAGGGAGTTGCCGATAACGCATAATGTTCAGAAAAAAGTTTGTAATGTGTTAGCGTTTTAATTTAAGACTTTTATTGTATTGTATTGTAAAATTATTTATATTTACTCTTAATTAAAATTAAAACTTCCCACTATTAAATAACAATTGTGTGTACGTGTGAAGATAGTATAAAGTTTTTTCAATTCTGAGGGTTCTGTTTTGTTGGTTATTACAACTTATAATTCTTCTACCTATTTTAATAACTGAAAATGGAAAGGACAAAAGGTACATTTATATCATAGTTTTCGTTAGTATCGGCCTGTCGTAAGAGGCAACAAAACCCACAGCTAGGTGGATAGCCACCATCCCTGGTCTAGAGTATGCCGCCATAACAACCTTGAGTTGTGATCCGGCATTAGTGGACTGGTTCCAATCTCCCTTTAGAGAGCAGCGGCACATGCGTAGTGCCTTTGGTGTTACAAATGTCCATAAACGACGGTAATCGCTTTCTATCAGGTGGGTGAGATTGCTAACCTAATGTTATGAAATTAAAACGTATTTTTGTATTATAATTTTATGTTTTTGTAAGTATAACACACACAATATTTTTATATACAAAAGAGCAAAGATTATGAGTGTAAGAGTGACTTTGCTTCTATATTTTTCCCTACTACTTTACAGATGATCATGACATTTGATACAATCGCTCAGTAAAGAACGTGAAATCTTCTATTTGCGAAATAAGATAGAATTGACAATTTATTTTACAAAAGTTCAAGTATTGAGTATTTATAGAATTGGGAATTTACAAAAGATGAATGATGTGGCATTCTCCTCTCAGTGTTACTCAACGTTTCACAGCAAGTATCGCGGCATCGCGGAAAGGGCGGACGATATATTGTCTCTGAGGGATGTGTTTATCTTCAACCGCCCGTTATTAACTCCATTGTGTACGTATGGATGTATGAGTGAAACTATTAATTGCTGTATTCGCGATAAGTTATGTGAAGGGAGGTTAAAGTTCATCTTGTTGCCGGATCTCTATGACCAGAACATGACTAACTTTGAAATCTACTCGAAACATACCCTCAAACTGGTCTAAAATAATAATATACCTATATTATATTATAAGACTGGATATAGTTTTGAAGTGTTTGAATATTTAATTATAACACAATTTAGTCTCTTTTTCAATACATCATATACAATTTCTTATAATATAAAAAGTGGCAACATTTGTGTCTATATATTTGTGCATTTTCATTTTTTAAATGGCAGAGACGGTTTATTTTGGTAATTTTTAAATGCAGAGAGAAATTCGTTGCAGAGCTGCATTTGAGTTGTTCCTAAGGGGAATGATTATGATATGGTGGCTGTATGTATGTGTGGTACACTACCACACAAACAAACAAAACCAAACACTTACTAGTTCCTTAAATAATGCGTAATTTGTTGATTGCGGGTCACTAGTATCTACAGCATAAATCATTATAAACATAAATTTATATATATTAATACGTGAAGCAAAAACACACTAAATACTTTGTACACCTCTTTAGGAAAATTGCGCTGACGGAGGAGTATGAAATTTCATAACACTACTATTGAAAATGAGTGCAATATTCTGTAGTTTTTTTTAAAATTATGCGTAAAATACAATAAATCTATAAAAAAAACATTACACACACGATGATGTATTTGACACACAAACGCACATATATACAGCGTGTTTCATTTCAAATGACAATAAATCATAACTTTAGCGGTCGTACTCCATACAAATTTTTTGGTACTATTAAATCAACCGTAATGTCAAAAATAAAATTTTGAAATTTCCGAACAAATTACGATAAAAAGGGAATAAAAACAGAACATCTTGTAAATATTGGTTCGCGAGCGAGAGCGTAAGAATGAACAACTTCCGCGTTTAATGATGAAGAGACGAGCTGGCAACATGATACATTGATCACTAATCTATCGATTTAGACACAATAACTGATACATGTCGTTGTAATATTCTGAAATGAAAAATGAGGTCCTGTGGCTAAACCAAAGAAGTTACCTTGATTCATTTTTGTATTTGGGCAGAGTACGTCATGAAGAAAACGTGGTCTGATTTATTGTCGTAAGGTCTGAAACACGCTGTATATACTCTTTTGTTTATTGTTAAAGTCAAATTAACAGCCTTGGCGAAATTCTGTGATTATAGAAGTCTTTGATATTAATTGTTATGGTCGAATTTATAGCACGGGCGACCATTCTTTATATACACATAAAAATAGATTTAGTTCTTAATTGAAATATTCATTCTTTTATTATAACTCTTTTACAGTTCAGGCTGTCAAACTCCATAATGCGTTGCCTCTACTGTCAGAGAGTCCAAAACATTACCTACTTTTCACAACGCACTTAGAAAATACTATCTGTCTGTCCAATATATTAAACAATTATTTCTTTATCTATTTTAATATATATTAATATAAAATGTTTGTCATGTATATTGTTAATAAATATATTTATTTAGATAATAAGAATTTATTTTAAGCTAGGTTGCCTTGAAGAGATTGCTTTTAGCGATAAAGCCGCCTGTTGTTTTGCCGAGAAGTATTGTAATTATACATTTTGTTTTTGTATTTGTTTATATTGGTGAGCAATAAAGTGTTGTCTATCTATCAAATGCCTATTAAGTTAAATTTATCGGAATTTCTTTTGGGCATCGCTAAAACAAAGATATCCATCTTATATGTGGAAATGGTAATCTCTCTTCACAACCACAAACCAAATCAGTGCCCACAAGACACATATAGTATCGGGAGACATTATTAATTAAAATCCTCTCGCAAGGAAGCCCACACCTGTCCCAGAGGCGTAACTCCAATCGGTTTAGACAAAGAACGGTCCGCATAACCTCGGGCCAACAAATCCTTTTGAGGGTTGTATTTAATCCGGCCACGAAGGACCAAGTATCGATACAAGAAACCCTATACGGTTAATGTTTAATAGATTCCCGTGTTAAGGAAAGTTTGATTAATTCATGATATATTTTGGTTATTAGTCGGTGATTTGGGATGGTTTATTAATTATAGTGGTGATTAAATACGACTGTGCTGAGTGCTATTAATTACAGATCATAGACCAAGCAGTAATTTTATCTTATTGCATAGCAGTCTCAACGTAAAATTTTAACATTCCTTTGTTGGTATTGCACTCAGCTACTGTGTTGATAAGAAAAGTTTCAAAATAATAGATACAGCTGTTATAAATAGCCTTACACTCTATAATTATAACTATTTATATATTTTTTAACATAATATTTTGTGACCAAAAATATATTTAAATAAAATTAATTCAATTTACTTTACTAACCGCATAGAAAGAGAGACAACGGGGGAAGCCTAGTTAAGATAGTAAAAAACTACATTCAATATGTATCGAATGTCTACACTAATAGATTAATAATATTGCGCTTCTATTTTCACAGCCATGTGAATGAATTAATCAACACGAAATTTGGTACTTTCAATATTGCGGATAAACAAGGGATATTTTTTATCCCAGGAAAGGGTGGGAAGATGCACATTATAAACAAAGTCACACTGATAATCCCTCTAAATCATACGTGTCGATTGATCACTGAAAATAAGACGTGGTACAGAACTACTATTCAGCAATCTCAAGCGCAATCAAAGCCACGCAAATCAACAATTCAACAAAACCTAATCACCGAAGCTACCTAAATCCCATTACAGAACTTTCCCTAAACTATCCAACCCTGTTCGAACTGGAATAATCGCCCATCAATTACAATAAATAAGCCTACAATCGGTACAAATCGCAGTGGAACCTAAATAAGCCGCATTTCCGAAACCATACCACCTACAGAACACCTCGCATACATCACGTGAATCGATCTAACACATCTAAACAAAGGGCAGTTGGGAATACCTTGCCAACATGCGATCGTCTTAGCCCACATCTATCTAAAGGAGTTGGTAATTGAGACCAGTATTTCTAAAATGAAACCTAAATCGCCAAATATAGAGCTGAAAGTCGAATGAGGTTCGACAAGCCGTACCGTAATCACACAGTGGTGAAATTAGTTTTTATGGGATTGTTTTCCATTTCTTTCAATAGCATTAATGGTAAAGTAGTATTTGTGTCTGGTAATTAGATAACAACAACTAAAACTGCGTAAGGGGATAAATAAATCAATCAAAAATAATCCTGATGATGTTTTAACATTAAGGGAAAACAAAGTTAATAATATTACAAAGTATACTCGTATGATTTCAAATAATTTTTCTCTCGTGACCCAAGCAATCGAGTGTACGTAAAGCATTTACACCTCGAACAAATCAAATTCTATTCTAAAATTGATATAATAGTTTTTTTTTACAATAATCGGCAGACAAACACATACATTGTATATCCCCCAGCTAAGCAAGTTACGTTTGTGTTATGGGTAATATACGACGGACCACTCTGGGGTCGTTCTCAGACAGCCAGACCATAGCAAGTAACAGAAAGTTTGTTTCCGATATTTACCATGACAGGAATCAAACCACGAGCTCCTGCATTCCAGCGAGTTCGGCCGGTTAATCACAAAAGCCATTTATAGTATATACTTAGAATCCATAAATAGAACTATCCATGTAGCGTCACAGATAAAAATGTAATGCATGGGGCCTAATGCGATCACAGTGCAGATTCGTATCACGAATATGACAAGTATCAATTTAAAGTGAAACTTTATGCTATGCCTTACATACATCTAGCAGTAAGTACAGCTTCTACAAAAGCGGCCACTCCAGGCTTTGTAATTTTCTCTTGAAATCACCATTCTCATTACGTATCGGTGTAAAATACATCCCTTTCTTAATGCTGGCGAACCGAAAACAAAACAATCCGATGCTCACCTCCTCTCGCGTCCGGTTCCGTACAGTAAATTTACATTCCCCACCATCCATCCCTACAAGTCCATCCGGGTTGGTAATAAAACGATCTTAAGGCACCGACGAAAATGTCTTAAAGACCTCTACGGGTTAAGCCATAGACTTGCGGCGGTAATTATTGGTTCATTATTATCCATTCAAAATCCACAGTTACATCATAAACAAAATTTAATTAAACTCCTTGGACATAATAAGACTTCGTTTTAAGGCTCTTTAGTCATTTTGGCAAAAATGGAACTTTAAAAAAATATTTTATATCCAAGGTTATTTGGAAAACGTAGGGAACTATCCAATTTTTAGTAATAGAAAAATATTAATCCCAGAAATAACAAAAGTATCTAAACCAAATATCATAATTATCGCTTCATTTTGAAGACCACGGAGAATGACCAAACAAGATAAAGATATGTTACATTGTTAGTAAAAGTCTTGATATTACGCAACAACAACAACAACAAAATAATTTATGGGTCTCTATGCAATCTATGTATCCGAAACGGAAAGTTAGTTGAAACCCTTTCACAATAAATCCTTCAGGCTGAAGGAGGCCAGATAAATATGAAGAAAAATAATCGTAAGCTAATCGAGTTGCTAGTGAGCTTCGTGCTTCGTCTTGAACTGCGTGAACATGTTGCGAAACGGTGTAAATAGAATAGGAAGCAAATTTAAATTTTAACTTAAAAAAAACTTGAATATGAATTCAATAGTAATGCATAGGAATTTTTTTTATTGCACGAGTTCAGTAGATAGGCCAACGGCCGACCTGATGCAAAGCGATTACCATCGCCTATGGACACTTGCAACACTAAAGGTGCCACAAATGCACTGCTGCTCTCTAAATGGAGATTGGAACCTAGCTATTAATGTGAAGGTTGTTACGGCGGCATGCTCTATACCAGGGGTGGTAGCCATTCAGACGGGCGATACGGGAGACTTTTGGAATACAAGTAAATCTGTTGCCTTTGTAACCGCTCTCTCACAACGATTGGGCCACCAAAGCAATCCGCAGTAGCCTCACAGGCCTTCGTGATATACGCCGAAGGGTAACACTCTCAGCTCCCATGTTTACAGGCTGATGTTATCCAGTAATTGTGACAATATTTGCACAACACATTTATGCACGGCCCAGGTTAATCGCTGACGTACCTGATGGAATTAGCTATCGGATGGTTTGATCGACGGTACTCATTAATTAAATCTGTTTATTGAGCGTGAAACCGCCGATTTGAGACCTGAAGTTAATAATAATAAACTTGTATATACGTTATATTAATACGTGAAGCAAAAACTTTGTACCCCTTTTTACGAAAATTGCGCGGACAGAGGAGTATGAAATTTTGCACACTTAAAGTTTATACAGAGAAGAAGCGACGAATGCTATTTTCTTTA
The DNA here is from genome assembly GCA_012273795.1 of Dendrolimus punctatus. Classification (NCBI taxonomy): domain Eukaryota; kingdom Metazoa; phylum Arthropoda; class Insecta; order Lepidoptera; family Lasiocampidae; genus Dendrolimus; species Dendrolimus punctatus. The sequence continues at coordinate 2,310,459 of CM022548.1, read as the reverse complement.
ATTATGCATAAAAATACATTAAATCAACAACAAAAATATTACACACACTACCATGTCTTTGACACACACAAGCATATATACTCTTTTGTTTGTTGTTCAAGTCAAATTAACAGATTAACCTTGGCGAAATTTGTGATTATAGAAGTGTGGAGTATGAAATTTTGCACACTTATAGTTTATACAGAGAAGAAGCGACGAATGCTATTTTCTTTAATTATGCATAAAAAATACATTAAATCAACAAAAAAAACATTACACACACTACCATGTCTTTGACACACACAAGCATATATACTCTTTTGTTTGTTGTTCAAGTCAAATTAACAGATTAACCTTGGCGAAATTTGTGATTATAGAAGTGTAGTCATAGACATTAATAATTATGGTCGAATTTCGAGCATGGGCGACAACTAGTATTACGAGAAATTGTCAATTTGTCTCTGATCAAACCAAAAAGAACAGCTTAGCTCATTTCAATGAAAATCTTGGTAAATAGAAGTTTCATATTAAACAACTTTTTGACCGAGTTAAGTGTAAATTGTAAAATTTTGTAGAGGGAGTGGAAGAGTGGCCGTTGGGAGTCACACACGCTCTTCTTAGACATTTAAAACTTATTTTTTAATTCAATGGGTATATTAAGTATTAGTAAGTAACGCCATCTTGCGAATGCTTAATTAACCATGAAAGCAACACATTAAAATTACGTTGTCATTTTCGTTGCCATGACGATGTATTTATTATATTTGTTTCTGAATTGCAATGGTGGTTGGTTCCAATAAATAGCGACGGAAGCACCATCTTTTCGGGAATAATCGTCCATTCCTCGGGAACAATACTTTTTTCTGAATAAAAAGTACCCAATGTACTTTTTGATATTCTTGACCACGTGAATAAAAAAAAATGTGACAGACTGTAGCGTAGTTAAGGCGTGAAAGCGTCACAAACAAACCTACATACGCAATAATAATATAAGTGATTTAAAACTTAAGGGTTGTCAAGTTAAAGACCTACTGAACTCAAGAAGAAACCCTCGTCTAGGACACAACAGTACTGAATCTCAAAGGAGAAACGAACTTCCCTTGTAAATAAAGCACCCCGTAACACAATTCGTACGGATTTAAGACTGTCTTGGCTCCTTTGGAAGGTGAAAAGTACACCTAAGTTCAGATTAACAATCGGCCCGAGGAAAGGGCCTCTAGTCCGGCAAAGGGCCCAATCTTAGGCAATAAATTGTTTCGGGAATGCCGACGAGAATGAGCGCTCTAGTCACAAATGGGTAAGGAAGAATACATTGTGTGCCAAATTCAAAATAAGGACAAAGTATCATGGTCTAACCAATGTATGATTTTAAGGTTCTATAAATATTTTGGCAAAATCTGTCCGTCTGTTTCTATGTTCGTTTTTAAACTGAAACTTTTTTAGAATTGTTGTGATTTGAAACTCCGTGAAACGAAAATGCGACACTAAAAAGAGATAAACATATTAAGACTAGGCCTGCGACTGATATGAGATACGAATTTTACCTTGTGTAGCACAGAGTAAAGAGTCAATAAGACCGATGATTAAACACAAGTCTAATTTGGACCGAAATAATACTGATAATAATATTTAGACTAAAACAGTGAAACATTAAAAGTTTGAAAGATACTTAAGAAGTTTATTTTGAATTATAATATGTTGACGGATGTAGGCTAAAGGAATTATATTTATCCTATATATTAATTCGTGAAGCAAAAACTTTACACACCGTTTTTACGAAAAATGCGCAGATGGAGGAGTATGAAATGTTGCACACTTACAGTTTATATAGATAAGAAGAGACGCTAATATTTAAAAAAAAACATTACACACACATATATACTCTACTGTTTATTGTTCAAGTCAAATTAACAGGGTGGCCTTGGCGAAATCTGTGATTATAGCAGTATGTTTAGTCTTTGACAACAAATTATTATGGTCGAAATACGACCACGCGCAACCACTAGTATTAATAAAAGTTAGAGAAGAATTTATCTGTGAACATATTTTCTGAAGTTTGACTGCTGCGTGTGAACTGCACACTCTCCTCTATGTATATTATATTAGAGTTTATTAACAAAATGTAAAATAATTACATGATCCCAATTTCTTGTGAAGCAATTTCACGTAACGTAAAACGGTATCAATAGTGGATCTAGTGGCCCGTAAGGCACTAAATCCGTCCGGATTTCTGGTCACAATAAATTGGCCAATGAGATGTAGTGATTTAATCGGAAACCTCAGGGTCCCTGAGGAGGCCCATTAAATCGTATGGTCAGGGGATAATTAATTCCGTGGTCACTACCAAGTGAGATTAATGGAGGTCCGAGTAATAGAGAGCTCTTTTCAATGGAAAGCAATTCGTGTTTGGTAACATGTTTATTGTTTTGTTGCTGTGATTTATTGTTGAATCGATTTTTAGAAAGGGGTTGGTTGATGTTTTGAAAGCGAGAATCGTTGGCAGGGCCGTCTTTGGTATATTAGGCACCGTGGTGCGAACAGTCAACTACGTCCCCTTTCAAAGAAAATCTGATCAATTTATAGAATTCCGTAGCCATTGTAACAAAAATGTTTTTATTACATTCTCATCAATATGGATCCATTTGAGGTATTGGTATAAAAATAGTAATAATAATAAGGCCCCCGCCTCCGTGCTTTCCTTAGCTAGCCGGCACGGAGTGGAGATCGCTAGAGCTAGGACTCAAGCTCCAGGGGTGGAAGTGATTCCCCCAGGGGGTGCCGCCCTGGACCCCCCCCCGTCCAGGTAGCGGTACAAGGGGATGCGTCCTCGGGGCCCCGAGCGGCCACTGTCACATTCCCCCCTTCACTTCGTGACAGTGGTATCCCACCTTTCCGCCTCCAAATCCTAATGCCTTCGCCTCCTTCCCAAACCTCCTCCCCAAACACCCATCCCTTCCGTTGCGACCGCCAGCGTCGAGATTTTCTCCGCTGGCCGTCGAGGACGGCGGTGGTGATGTCCACCCCACCACCGCCCGCCTGACCGGCGACCTACCCTCCCCCGCTCCGTCCGCCGACGCTGCTGTGTGCGCGAGGCGGCGGGGGGAGGAAGAAGGAGAGGGAGGGGTGATGGCGAAGGAGTAATCCTTCGCAGCCTCCCCCTCCCGGCGGCAGCGGGCGTCCAGGTCTGGGGGATCCATATAGACCTCCGCCCGCACTAATGCCGCGAGAGGGCGCGAGAGGTAGCCGCGCGGACCTCTCAGGGCCGGGGAAACACTATTCCCCGGCCCGCACACAGGAGAGGCCGCCTCTACTTATGAGGCGGCCAGCCGCTGCCGGGGTCGCGGGTTAAGCTCGCGCACATACCCCGGCGCTAGGCGGAAAGAAGGCTCCTATGGGGTTTTAGTGAACCGGCGTCGGGGAGCCCCACACACCGGCCGCGTATGATCCCCCGCGCGGCTGACGGTGCGGTAACGCATTTCCCCACGTAAAAAAAAAAAAGGGTGGAAGTGATAAATGGCATCATGTCAGAAGTAGCTTCAGTGAACCTGCAGCCCACCTCTCTAAACCCCTTAGCCACTCACACCCATGTTGCCCCTGTCTTTTATGGCATTTTTTGGCGCCCATGCAGGGAGTGGCAGTCACCGTCTGATTTTCCATGTTCCCCGAACATTGCGACGGGCAGACGCCATAGTCCCCATAGCTCAAATCCCTAGTTCCACTAGCAGTTCATCTCAATAGTCCGGTACCTTTTGTTTCTATTTCCTACAATAGTCCTACACTGGCCGTGGCTTGTCCTTGGGTGCATTATTATATGGTGTAGACAGGGATAATCGCCGGCCAGTGTCACGCCACATATTTGCATTAAATTTGTGAAGGGGCCTCTTATGGGTTACTTAAGGGTTACGCTTGTGTTATGGGTAATATACAACGGATGACTCTGGGGCCGATCCCAGATACCCAGATCATAGAAAATAACAGAAATTTCGTTTCAGAAATTTATCATGCCAGGAATCGAATCCGAAGCCTCTGTTTCAGTGAGTTAGGCCGGCTAAGACTTAGCCGCTCAACCACAGAGGCCGTATATTAAATGTTGCTTAAGTACTTTTCAAAACTAGCAAGTGACGTATTATATGCGTAGGTAAAGGCCTTGTGCTTTTGGTGCTACGCATCCCTTGCCTCCCAAATTAATGACGACCCTGATCGTAGAGACTGATTGTGGTTGAGTCACAATAAAGGCAAGTACCTGGCAGTAGCTAATTTTTAATTATTTCGCGGTTTTACTACACCTCTCTGTACATATAGACTGCACCAGCCCATCAAATTTTTCATATAAAGTGAATTTTTCAAGGCCCACTCGACTTCAGGGCCAAACCCTAAACTATACGATTATTATGTATACGAAAAAAGTTTAATTTTGAAAGAAAAGAAAGCAAAAAATATACACACAAACCCCCCCCCCCATTTCCCCTAAGAAATGATAGAGAAATAAACAGACATGAAAAAACTCTTTCTCTTGACTCATGATGGTGCAGGCGAAATAAAAAAACCAGCAAAATACGAAATAGTGAAAAACACTCAAAGAAGTCATGGACCTAATTTTGATGAAAACTAATTACCCTTGTCATGATCATTGAATCAGCTGATTTTGGAAAAAAAACCACACTGTATTATTATACCAAATCATAGTGTAGCATGTAAGAATCAGTTTCTGTGAAGCTATGTCAAACGGCAAACTAAATGGTTTATATTTATCAAAATGAGGTCGTGTAACTTGGCATTGGCACATTAGACGTCAAGATATATATTTTTTTAAATTTACACTACATTTTGACATGTATTTTTTTGTCCCGTCATGCCTGTCGTCAATCGTGTACCATTAAATTTATTCAATGCCTTTATATATTTTATAGCTATGAATGTCAAAGAAGCAAGTGAGGTGTGTAAGAATAAGCGTAAATGGCGCTCTGTTGTTCGTGCCTACCGCGCAAGGGACCTGGCGTGAATTTATGTATGTATGTATATATTTTATAGTGCTCATTATTTATAAGGCTGAGTCTATTCGTACGGGTACTGAAAATGTTCTTAAAAAGGCTCGGCTAAATAAAACCTAACCTAACCTAATTAAAGATTGAAAATAAGTATTTTACGAAGTTCTTCCAAACCATACAAGAGCAGTACACAAATACTCGCGTATACTTTGTAGTAACATTAAGCAGATCTTGTTCCGTAATGTACAGCGCCAGTACACATAGGGACTAATCGTGTATGTGTCGGAAAATTATTTTTGGGTGGTTATAAAAAAATAATCACGACTTTTCTAACCTATATTAAAAATGTTCCGATTTGTTCATAATAAATAAATGTGCCGTGTATCTATACCTCACCCTCATTTTAGAATTTATTTATTTATTTTTATTTTCATGTTTTCAATAATTCTTTAAAACATGTCATTAAAAAAAACCTAACCTAACCTAATTAAAAAACAAGCTAATCATCCAATTCATTCTTAATTAAAAAAAAAAAAATTGAATGTCTGTGCGAATAAATATAATTTATTCGTCCAGTACCCGTACAAATAGTCACACCGTATTTATAATTCCCACATTCAACCACTGCCGCTCCTGAATTGCTACAATATTAAACAGAATGTTCTATTGTTTTCTTTCTGTTAATAAACATTGATGTAACGAAAATGACATGGGACATAGTGAGCGCTGTGTGATTGAAAAAGTGGAATGGTTGATGGAGCATTTTGGGCATAGTGAGACACTAAAGAAACACGCTCAACATATACTCTATTTTATACTGGCAAACAGGCATTCGAAGGAATTTTTAATACAAATGTAGACAATATACAAGAACAAACAAGACAACCCTTGCCAAATACCTATTTTATACCTTATATATTTATTTATTTTAATAAGGATCACCGACAGTTTTTTACATTTAATCAGTTACTAGACTTATGACTAAGGTTTACAATGCAATGTAAAAACTAATTATAGGTGAACACAATTTGCAGTATAATTTCTTCACTGTTATTAACCTATTTAATTAAATTCTAACAATAAGGGCCTTACTTATAATAATCTCGTTAAGAAAGGATTAGCCATCTCTTAAATAAGAGACTCTTAAGCCCCTAATCAATGGCTGTTTCAAATAAAACTTGCCATCTTGCCGCTTAGCAGTCACTTAAACTACCTCTCGATGTTGGTTATATGCAACAGTTATTTATGAGTTACTTTACCACCACCTCTTATCCTTAAGAGGAGTTTATGGGTAAGATTTCCGTTAATAAATTGCTGAGTAAATCTTAAAATTTAACAAACGTTTATAAGTAAGGCCATAAATGTAACAAAAATGTGTAGGGTATTGAAATTAGTCTGTCCGTCAGTCTGTCTAATGAGTGTCCTGTTGGGCTAAACTAGCTAACTCTGGCTAACTCTTTTTATAAAATGAATTATTGGAGTCAAAGTCTGAATGTCAGTAAGATCACTACTACTGTTGAGAATTCTACACATTCTAGAGATAGGGATAACCTTACCTTGGAGTTGAATAACATGTTTCAATTATTCCATTTACCTGCAATTAAAAATATTCCATCATTATTATAGTAAATAAGTGCGTGCTTTGAAATTCAAATTAAGAGTTATTTTTATTAAAACAATGCCAATATTAATTGGTTCATTTCTGTCTTTGATTTTGGATGAATAAACCAAAATTATTCAAATGAATACAAACATGAATCATTCAAAGTCATTGAATTACAACATATACTTTCAGTTCTGTTTCAGTTGGGGCCAATTGTGAAAAAAAAAACATTAATTTTTAAGGCCAGTAGAATGTATCACATTTCTTGTATATGATATGTAAAATAGATAAAATTACAGCACTTCCAAATGTATTTATTACGAGGTAGAAGCAGCAAAAAACTTTTGTTCTAGTTGGAAAATTGTTCTACATTTAGGGGTCATCATGTTTTTTTTAGCCAAGGGCTCATCCTTGTTACAGCTGGTCACCTTGATGGGACTCCTCCCTCCCTAGTGTGACATTACATATTATGTGCTTCAAATTGTTAATTTAAAACAGCAGTTCCATAATTAACAGCTTAAATGTATTTTGAATTGCGATGTCATCAAATTTAAGACCTCTCCCACCCTTTTCTCACACAATGTCACAAATTGGCCCCACCCATTCGACAGCATAGAAATTCCACATTATAAAACCTATAATATTTTACCTGTTATATTCTGATGTTTCCCTCTTTAAGGAAATTTAAAGACATAAGAATAAAGCAACAGATGGAATAGAACTTGTTCTAACATTTCCAAGTATGTATTCTTGCCATCTGTCTGAAATTTTGCATCAAATAGATTCCAAAAATGCATAACAAACAGGCGTCAATCAAAAATTTATTGTGTAAAATATTTAACTCAAATTCTGTGTATTTTCTAATGGATATCTTTTTATTTGTGCAGGAATTGAGAAAGAACACAATCTCCTGAAGCCAAGCAACCATTTTACAATTTAATTTTAGTATGTCGATTGGCACTATTTACTATTACCATATTACCACATTAGTAATATTTACTATTACCATAATGAAGGGTATTTCTATAAAGTTTTAAGCCTTTACAATATTTATTTTTATTAAGTCATTCATAAAATATAACAAGTTTATGTAATAGCAAAACATTTTTTATATTAACACTAGAAATAACATTATTATTACTTGACTTAGGAATTATTCCAAGAATACAGTTACTGTACTCATCGAAACTTTAGAATACAAATTAAACAAGGCCATTCTTTATTTTTGTTTAAAGCAGTAAAGTTCTACAATCTTAGAGCAGACTTTTTTTTGAGGCGAGGGAAAATGCTACCGATTTACGCACAGACTGGGTCGTTGCTAGGGAATGACACACATCGGTCAGGGGAGGTATCACTGCAGCAATAGTATGCTCTTGACAGTGATCCACCTGCGATCGATTCAACTAGTGTGGAAAAACTCAGAGGAAGCTGCATGCGAGCGACGCCGATACCCACTAAAAACCCCCTCCTCCCTGTCGACCCTGCGCTTTAGTTTGTGAAGGAAAGGCTGAGATTTAGAACATAGTTACACCCAGTCGATCCATCTTAGAGCAGACTTGTGTTAGCTGTGGTTAAGTATATTCCGAATTTATTGTAAGCCTTTATTACTTTCAGAAAATAACTTGATATAGCCCCAACAGATGAATTGCCATAATTATTTTATATGTCTAACAGTTATGCAGAAAATTATTTTTTGAAATAAAGTTTCTTTGTATATTTATTAAATAACCATTACTCTCAGTGTGTGAGAAAAACAAGGTGTTTATAAGAATAGTGTGATAACAATAGCAGTGATTTGTAGTCAAAATCTTCATAAGAATCATTGCACAGTAAAATAATATAACCTCAAAATTAAGTTATTTTAGTTTTATGCTTAGGACTTGTTATAAACATAAAACTAGCGCAAAGTATACATAAAAAGCAAACCGGTACCTGATAAGTTGTTTCATCTGCATTTTCTTCCAATAGTTTAAGATTTAAACTCGATAAACAATTCTCAACCGAATTCCAAACATACAAAACATCATCACGTAATTCTATCAAATTTTTCAACTTTCCACTAGATTTTTCTGCTAAACTATCTTTCAAATCTTTAAATATTTTATGATTAGCCAATTTAATTTCGTACAAACGGGAATCCATCGCGGTAAATTAAAAATTTCGCGTTGTTTTGTTTTGAAAACGAACTTTACTTTTGAGTTTGACACTGACAGCTGGAAATCGCGGTATTTTATGTAACGTTCCTTTACACACTTTGAAATTGCAATGTATTGTTACAATATTAACATGTGTATATATTGAAAATTATGTAGTTCATGTTTCATTATTCATTATGTATAAGCTGCTCTAGTCTAGAAGTGGTGGACTTCCACTTCTTATATAAATAATAAATAATTATTGGTCTGAATGAAATTAAAATATTGGTAATGAAAAGTATTATAGGAGTATCAAGAAACATCGAGATAAGTATAAAGATTCACTTCCTGCAAGAACTGCTTAGCTTAGTTTTTCGAAATTAAGTTATTGTGGCGCTATGTTCATCAGTATTTAAAATATTATAATTATTATTGTATTGTAGCATATCCCCTGTGTGGTTTTGTTATTAGTGATGTTCTACTGGGAACGATTCCATATTTATTCATACTAATTCGTTTATTTAATACTAAGTTTTCATAGCACATTGCGGTGCGATTGGCTTATTATTCCAGAATTGGCTTTCTTTAGCCGGCTTCAATCTGAGAACTAAGCTGGTAGAGTCTATTCATATTGTTCATCTGAGTGAGAGATTTTTGGCGGGAATAGAAAGGGAACAACGCTGTACTGTATAGTTTTATTTTCTAAAAATGTCAAAATTACTTTATAACTGACAATAGCTGTAGGATAATTATAGTTTTTAGTAGTGATTAGGTGTTTTTGTGAGAAATGTAAACTGTACAGTTAAATGTTGCCTTCGAATTTTCACAAGAACTATATTGTTACAACCTAGGCGCCGACAAAGACAAACTCCACCTACTGTAAAATTACATTTTATTACCTGTCGGCATTTGAACTAATTGTTATCCCTTTATGATCGTCTTCTTTTGTTCACTTATCTATTAGCATACGTGTCTAGAGAACAGCCCATTGCCCTATTGTACTCGCTCATTAGCCAGGTGTTACATGTTGGTTCTACGGAATTCGGTTCACGTTGCCGGGAGGGCACATTTCATATGTGCAGTATAAAACGATGGCCTGATTGCGGGAGGGGTAGTTCGGGACAACTACGGTACAAAGCGTGACGTGTGTAGAATCGGGAACCTCATAGTGACGGACTTTGCGCGTTTTGTTGAATTACGACCTTTTGCATCTCGTTTGGTTTTGTTGTGTTCGGTTGTATTTGTACCTGAGTTATACGTGTTTTTATAGTTTAATGAACTCTATAATAATTCCAACGGCATTTTAATTCGAGTCTCGCATCTCTTAACAATATAAAGACTTATTACAATTGGATCAGAATTGGTTGTACGGACTAAAGATTCCTTTGCCTGCCTTAGTGACGAATTCTACTACTACTATTCTTATCTATATCTCTATGGATATAAAAAGTTAAAACCTCCTTGTTATGAATGTTTTTTTTTCTAATCCTATATAATGCCAAAGGATCTTATTACATTACACAAAACCTTCATCCATCCATTCATGGCCCACCTTGTAAACTGATTGTACCCGGAGCAGCGCGTTGTATATCACTTTGATACCAAATGGTATCACGTAATTTCATCTCCCTGAAGCGGGGCTTGCTTTCTTATAAATAAAAGCAGAGTATAGGCTGCTATAAATCCAACACTCCGGTATTCGTACGTGTGTATCCGTTGGATAATTTAATATTTGTTTTGTTTTAACGGCACCCGAGATTACGCTTGGCATTGAGAGACTGCTGCGTAGGGAATGTGAAATAAAATTATCGTCTGTGTTATATTTTATTTATTGATTATTGAAGAGAAACTTCTTTAGAATGGTTCCGCTTTGATACTCTATGAAAGGAAAAAGCGACAGAATGAGATAGATGAGAGACATTATATTTAATCATTTAAACACTATACTCCTATAGATAGTAGAGTTGGTAATGTTTTTAAGTTTTTTTGGTTATACTTCAATTTTCGTTGAATCTTAAATATATTATAACGATTTATTATATATGTAAACGGACAGAGCGCGCCTGGTGGGACGTGTAAATGCGTAGAAGTCGTTAGAGAACGGCGGTCTAGAACTAAATGTGGCGAAGACTGGGTACTTGGAACACTACAGATCCCCATTCCGTGCGCATAGGCGAGGATAAGGCCGAGCTTACGGATCAGCTTAAGTACTTGGGATCTGTACTTAGTGCATCTAGGGATATCGGCCAAGTAACGTGAGGTGACAAATGTCATTTGTGACCCAAAAATGCCGGTTAAATTAAAAGCACAGGTCTATAAATTCATCATTAGACCTGTCCTTTTGTATGGCATTGAAGCGTGGCCTGTACTTGAGCGGCACAAGCAAGAGCTGCGTGTCACGGAGATGAATATGCTGCGATGGATGTGTTAAGTGACGCGGAAAGACCGTATCAGGTTCTCCCGCATCCGCGACAGCCTTCATATCCTAGACATAGCTGACAAACTACAAGTGTCGCTTACGCTGGTACGGCTACATTTTCCGGAGACCGGCTAATTATGTGGGGATCAAATGTCTAGTCATGCCGCCTCCGCCAGGTCCCGGTCGAAGGGGAAGGCCCAAGAAATGTTGGCTTGACGTTGTGAACGCCCCTGTTGTTGCAAACGTCCATAGGCGAAGGTAACCACCTTCCATAAAGTGGGCCGTCCGCCTGTTTGTCTGCTTCAGATAATAAAAAAAGTGTCTGGAATCGGCTGCAGTGTGGTCCATTGTGTATTATACCTATAACACGAACGTCACTTGCTTAGTTTGGAGATATAGAATGTACACACATTCTATGTCGCCGTTGTCTGCCTATTAAGAAAAAAAGTAAGATGATAGGATATTATTTCAAACAAAAAAAAAACAGTTAAAAGGTAAACAGTTAAAAAGTTTATATCATAATTGAAAAATTGACCCTAATAAAACTACGTTTTAACGGTTTTAAGCGCGGTAATTTATTAAGTTTTGGTTTGTCCGATGTTTCGGCCGCTTTTCGGTGGCCGTGGTCACGGACGACAAAGGTGACATTTGTCCAACAATTACCGCGCTTAAAACCGTTAAAACGTAGTTTCATTGTGTATATAAGTAGCGAAAACTTGGGAAAAAATTAGACCTAAGTTGATATTTAGTCGAGGTTAGATAGTATTTTCATAAATGCTCGCAAATAATACACATAATTAAAACTATTATTTATTTTTTTAATTTTACCTCCCACCCATTTTAATTTTGATAATATATACAAATGTTAGAGCTGGGCGTGTTTGCTGAGGAGTTTCTTGCGCCGCTTCTTCTCTTCAAGCCACAACATGTTGCGAAGCGGTGGTAAATTAGAATAGGCTCCCATAAGGTAAATAATAAATATAAACAAAATTAAGACTAAATAATTAAAACAAGTTGGCGACATTCTAAATAAAACTTTATCAATACTCATTGACACTTGACATTTTTGTCTTCCGTAATCACGGCTACTGAAAAGTGGCCGAAACGTTGGAATAATAAAAATAAAATAAATTACCGCGCTTAAAACCGTAAAAAATAAATTTTATTGTGTACTTATACTAGTCGCGAAAACTTAAGAAAATACTATATGACCCAATAAATCGCTTTATTAATAACAGGTAAGATTTGTTACTCACATCTTTTTATTTGTAAAGTGTATATATGAAAGTGTGTACCCTATTTCGATGGTATTATTGAAATTTAGTTTTGACTGTGTAAATAATTTGTTTATTTTTTAATTATTAAGTAAAATAAATACAAACAAGACCGTTTTTTCAAATGACTTTTTAGTCATTTTCACAAATAAACTTTGTTTATTTTTACTTAATTATAAATTACATTCACCTAAAATTAGAGACCATTCAACAACTTGAAATAATTTTCATTTTTATAATTCTCTAACAAAGAATAACTCATAATAGGCCAAAGCATTAAGCGTTCATTTCCAAACAACACAACATTTGATATATATATATATATATATATATATATATATATATATATATATATATATATATATATATATATATATATATATGTCGGAGGGAAGTTATAATTGGATGTATTATTGACTGGATGTATAACGCACAATATCATTTGTTAACATTTTAATTACTTCTAAAATTCTTAATTTAATTTAATTAGATTTGTTAAATGTTTCTATAACTTAAAGATCGTTCTAACCTAATAAAAGTTATGAATGTTGTAATTTAATAAACGACCAATGAGAGCAGAGCATGTCTAGAGCGGGGTCAGCGCCGTCTATACTTTGAGTAATATCTACTTGGGTAGACTGAGGAGTTTTTGTGGCACATTTGGTTGATGGCAATAGGTCGAGTTGGACCATGGAGTATTGTAAAGAAAGTGTTAAGTTAAGAAGTAAGAGCGGGTGTCCTGAACCCGCTGCTCGGCCTAAACTATGTTAAAATGTCTTTTAAATCTAAATTAAAAGTGTATAAACCGTTGGCTTCGTGTTTTATGCTCGCATTTTACCCTGATGACGCCCACTAAAGGAGATGTCGTGAGAGCGAGGCCGTTTTGCGACATATATATATTATCAAGCGCGCGAAATGTATAAGAAGTAAGTATTAGATATAAATATGTCAATGGTAGTAAAAGAAAAATAGCGATTTGGTGAGTAAATTGATATATCAATCCACGTACAATTTCTGCTCGAACCAACAAAGATCAATGTCAAAACATCGCGTATTGAATAAAATATAAGGCAGGGCACACACCAAGCGATATGTAACGCAACGCGCGGCGCGACTCGCGATATAATGCTATTGATAAATTTAGCAGAGCGCCTCTCACATGATATTAAGGGGTGGCGATGTGCCACCCGCGACCCGATCTATTATTATGCCGGGCAGGTCGCGACGTATGAAATCTGTTAGGGCTGCCCCAATTTCAATTTATTTATTGAAGTGTTAACTTCTTATGGGAGGGAAACCGCTTCGTTACGTAACGCGTTACGGCGTCAGTCTATTTGGCTTCCCTTTCTCACTCAATTTATCACTTCTGTCGGGCGTCCCGAGGCGCACACGTTTGTTTATTTATTTGGGAAACTTACAATAATTTTAATTTTTACAATATAAAACACATACATTAATAACATATCAACTAAGTATCCACTAAAAAAATATTTCATGTTACGTATTTGGCTCATAACAATTGAAAATAATTTGAACATTTGTCAACATATCCATTATTTTTTTTATCAAAATCAATATTTATCGACATAATAGAACTAATATACCTGATTACAATGACTTTATAAACTTTCATGTCATACAAATAAAGATTTCATTTCATTTCATTATGCGACTTTCTCATTTTATAAGAACTAGGTACTTACGTTTTAAAGAATTTAAGTACGCATTAATTCAATTTTAGATCTTTATTCTAACATTCAACTATTTTTTGCAGCTACTGTACTCACATAACCCGATACAGGATAACTTATTAAAGATTTTATAATTATTCAAAAATATTATAAAAGCGTATTTAATTTAAAACATTTTGAAGTTACCATAGTTATTGAAGTATTTTGCTAGCCTTTCTTGAGAAAAAACTAAGAGAATCAATACGCAAAAAATTCAAGAAACTGTTAAATAAATACATGGTTTTCACATTCATTTCACATAAAATTTTAATACCATGTTCTACCTACCATTTTAATTTTTCAAAAAATGTTCTAACTTGTTTTGGAAAAACTTTTTGAATTTTTATACTATAACTAACTAGTATACTTGAAAGTTCAGTAATTTATAGTCTATGTACATCGCTATGCAACGTGTTGTTGCTGTGGATAATTAAAAGATAAACTATAACACCTAAAGCTAATCAAGCAACCTATAATTACTGTTTTTTATGTAATAAAATCAAGAAAATAACTATAAATTATACAACACTTCAATAAGCTTTCTTGCGTGCCATCCCTAACAGTGAAAGCCCGTCGGGACGGCACCGATGACTTGTCATTAATAACGACAGCGGAAATGTATCAAAAGGTGACGCGTGTCCCTCCGTCTGTCTCCGACCTTATTTATGATGTGCACACAAACAATATTTATTATAATATATTATAGATAAAGCCATTTATATACTGTAATTGAGTAGATAAAAAATTTGGTGTTAGAAGTTTGTGTGACATCTGACAGGCATGAGATTTTTCTTCTTTTTGGCGACCTTTAATGTGAATTTATATATAATAACTAGCGGCCCCGGCAGACGTTGTCCTGCTCTGAAAAAATAAAAATCTATGACCCGATCCCAGCGCCACCTACTGGTTCCAATTGTGGATTTAAACCATCCGGGGACCCACTCAAACACACAAAAACAAAATCACTCCCCGTTGTTAAGAGGATTCTAGAACCCGATCTCAGCGCCACCTACCGGTTCCAACGGTATAAAAACTATCCTATCTTTCAAGTTGGATCAAACTGCACACGGTGTGCAAATTTGATTAAAATCGGTTGAGTAGTTTAGGAGTCCATCGCGGACAAACATCGTGACAGGAGATTTATATATATTAAGATATATTATAAACAGCCCATATATGTCCCACTGCTGGGTTCGGGCCTCCCATTATAGGGGAAACGGACAGTATACCCACCACGCTTGTCCAAGGCGTCTTGGCAGGTTTGACACATCGGTTATCTCGATATGCAGCTTGCATCACGATGTTTTCCTTCACTGTTGTTAGCACGTGGTAATTCTAACAGTATACGTATTAGGTCAGAAAACTGCCTAAGTGGTGCATGCGTTCCGGTCAGGATCGAACCCGCGCCCTTTGAGTCTGGGACGCGTGCGCTAGCCATTAAGCTACCACGACTTCTAAATATGAACTTACCGCATCGCAAAGGAGTGAAATTCACTACCGGGGACTATTTTTCTCGAAACCTACAACCTGGGTGTCTTCAAGTGACGTCGGAATAGGTACCTTCGAGGTAGTCTAACTCCACCTTAAACCATATATCCCCTAAAAATCACGCGAGATAATGGTCAAACGAGACCTATACTGTAATCAAAAAAACTAGTGTACTGGAACACTTAAAAGCCAATAGATGGCGCTGTGCAATAATTGAGGTCGCAAACGATTTCCGACACATACACAGAATATATACAAATTTTCAACAATAACAATGGGGATTGTTCATAAAAGATTGCCCCCTGATTTCATATTTTTATTACGTAAAATAGGGTATTTTAAGATACTAATTTGAATATTTTTGTGTTTTAAGCGTTAGTTTTTTATAATTCGATTTTAAAATTATTTCTCCGATGACGTCATAAGGGACAAGTTTACATTGATTTCTTTGCCAAGAAAACAAAAATAATAAAACTTACTAATCATAGTAATCTGTGCTACTACTATTTAAATGTCACTGTCATTACTCATTACGTATCGTGATCATTTTAGTGTCTTTTGTCGCTAGGCTTATAATTTTTCATGTTCAACCATTATTATTTTCTTTAGTTATCGTTAAATTTTTTAAACTGATCTTTAGGGAAAAATCCATGTTACAGAACTTAAATCAAATCATGTACAGCTGTTTTACACCTGAAGCAGGCAAACACGCAGACGGCCCACCTGATTGGATTTAGTAAGGTCAAATAAAGGTCAAACGTATTTCTTACAAAATACAAAAAGATCGTACGTTTTTTGGAATTTCAACTAGACAGAAATGATTAGGGACACTATTCCTCGAAATGGTTTTTGAAATAGCTAGATTGAAAAAAAGTGAACAATCCCAATTGCGCATAGACCTGGGGGCACAACCCTGGAACTCGCTGGAAGATCTTCCTTTGAGACGGAGGAACATTCCATCAGTCCTCCTTAAACTGATTTTCATGTTAGAAATATCGTTAGTAGAATACTTTAAACTTAAAGATCAGGAAAGTCGCCTGGACCACCTTTGTCAAGTATGAAAGTCGTTAATAGGTACTTTTAAGTACTGGAAGATACGTTTTGGTAAATATAACTTTCGCATAATAATCGGGCCAAACGTCAACTGCGGTAATGTTAAAGTTATTGAATATGGCCGAATGCTTGTTTTTAATGTTCTTAAAAATATTTAACATCATTTACAATTAAAAACAATATCGCACCCATCGCCATCTGCGTGAAACGGCCTATAATCTTAACATTATCGCAGGTGTGATCTGAGCAAAATAATAAAAGAGTTTGGGTAATAAAAATAATGCGGTTAAATCAGTAAGCACTGGCTAGTTTAACTAACAATGTGTTCTATAATTAAAGAAAAAAACAAACACTACTCATTTTCGAAAATCGAACTCCGGTATCCGATTTAAATCAATCATCATAATTTAGCCTAGGGTAAAAGCAACTATTTTTTACACGCAACTGTCCCAAATTCCCAAGTCGATGCAGAGGAAAGTAATAGATAGCGTTGGGCTAAGGAACAATTCTTGTTGTAATTGGGGTAGACGTCTCGTGAGGACCTCTGACACCCTTGACGTATGACGATATTGTGTAAATTGTATACCCATATTTCGTACGTGACGACTGGCGAATGGCGCGTTTACCCCACGGAGAAATTCGTTTATAAATTATTTAAAAATGGAATTGGAATAAATGTATTTTCGGTCTTTTAGGGAGTCTTTGGCGGGAATTTAAAAAGTAACTTTGTTATACAGTTACCTATATTTTAAAAAAGAATAGAGATTTACATGTTTGTTACACTTTCTAAAATTTTTACATATAAAAGAATAGGCATTAAAATGTCGTCTTATTTTTGATATATCGTAATATAAATAATAGTAATTAGAGTTCAAATAACAAATTAATGCACTACTTTTACGTGTACACACATAATATGACGTCATTAGTTTGTACGCTTGTACAGCTTATAAGCTACGATGTTTTATAACATTTTCAATAAAATATTTCAGTTATTTTCCTTATCTGGTTTTCTAGTTTAAAATAAACAACTATTATACGTATGTAGATATATGTTTCATAAGTATAATTGCTATTCGTGCGCAGAAGGTTTGCCGATAGCCTCATAATGTCCCGCGTCGAGGGTCAGCAGGGTTGACAATAAAGGTAAAGAAAGAAAAGAAAGAAAGAGTAGAAATAGTTGTTGCAATTAATTTATTATTGTATATACTTTACATAAGTATCCCTATTAATATTATAAATGCGAAATCGTTTTCACGTAAAATCTACTGGACCGATTTGGCTGAAACTCAATATATATATGTTTTCGATGCCGAGAATGAACATAGGATACTTTTTATCCCGAAAAATGGGATAGTTTCCGGGATAAAAATATGTCTGTATTTCTGTTTGTTATGCTTTTACGGAAGAACTAATGGGCCGATTTGGCTGAAATTCATTTACATACGTAAATTAAATACTGAGGATGGACAAGGGATACTTTTCATAGTGGCCTTTTTGTAATTTTGGCTATTTTAGCCTTTTTTCTCATTTTGACCATGTCGGTCACTTTGGTCTTTTTGGTCATTTTGGCCATGTCGGGTATGTTGAATCCTCATATGTGGGTAGTTTTATAAGTGCCGCTGGCTCTCGGTTTCGCCGCTATTGCGTGGTGGCGAAACAGTCTCCAACGCACGTAAGGTCTGTCCGGACGTTCCGTTTTCTCCGTGCATGTGTGTGTTTTTGGTCAAGTTTTGTAATTTATGTTGTTTACAGATAGACGGGGGATGGTATAATTAGCGATGTAAAATGAAGTGAATCTGCCGTGGGCAAATATATAAAGATTTAATATAATATAACCTGTAGCGCTTGCTCTATAAACAAGAGACGTGCAGTATACAATAATAGTAAGTAATACAATACAATAATAGGAAGTAGTCATCGGCAAACCTTCTGTGCGCGGCTTATATATATTTTTAAGTATATATGTGTGTAAGTCGAAGTAACTTAGAGGCTTAGACTTTTGTCTCATACTAATGACGTGAGTCGGGGGTCATATTCTGCTTAGGCAAAAATATTAAATAAATGTGATAAAGGTGTGAAGCCATAATATTTAAAACTACAAAAAATCTCGTTATTATTATTACAAAATTAAAATATTATGCACACGAAGTTTATTAACAAGAACATTACTAACTTCAGCTACGAAATCCGTAATTCCATTTCTTAGGAGTACGGTAGTTCCCAAATTTACTACCACTGGCTGTATACAGAACCAATAGAGTCCGCCTATAAATCCGCCACGGCGTCCGAAACACTTCAACTGTCTTAAAGGAGCGCACCTACACGATATAGGTGCTTGCAAGGACAGATATAATGTGGACATGGTTAGGTGTGTTTACTGCCATAGATAATTAACGATCGGCAGTGGTCTGCAGTTTCCTCAGTGCTGATGTACTTAGTGCGAGTTTTTTTTACTAGTCGATCACGTGCAAGTTAACGCAATTTTGTATGGGACTCATTTAGCGCCATCTCGTGAGCGTGAAGGAAAACATAAATTGTGAAGCGAGACATAAAAATAAAATCGCGCTCTATTGCGACGTCGAAGGAGGAATTAACCACTAACTTTACACGTTCTAGAGCCATGCTAAAATCATTATCTTCCTTACAGATCTTAGTGTCGCTCGATCAGTAGGATACCACACTCTCATGGAATATTGACGAGAAATGGTTATCAGGTGAGTGTCTGCCTGTCTACTGTACTAGAGCTATAAAAAAGTTATTTTTGAGTTAATCATATTGCGTACAACTAGTGACAATTCCTATACTTGAACGGAAGTGTCCTCCTACGCTATATCATCCTGTCTGTTTCCTGTCTCATCTGACTATCTCGTTTTTTTTACACCATCCTTTTTTTTTTTTTTTTTTTTTTTTTATTGCAGGAGGTCAGCAGACAGGCAGACGGCCCACTTGATGGAGAGCGGTTACCATCGCCTATGGACATTTGCAACACCAAAGATACTAAAAATGCGCTGCTGCCCTCTTAAAGGAGACTGGAACCTGGTCCACTAATGCCGGAACACAACTCAAGGTTGTTATGGCGACATACTTTAGACCAGGGGTGGTAGCCATCCAGTCGGGCAAATGCCCTACCACCTGGCAAAATTTTATCTTACCTCCTCTACCTCTCCACCCTTTTTTTATCCAGGGGAAATCCGATTGAGGACCATAAGCCGCCTCATGCACAGTAGGTTGGGGCATAGTACGCAACTCGTGTGTGAGTTTCGTTAGATTGTCGGGGGTGGTATTAGCATGACCAGTCAGAACTGGTGCCATTCTATTGCCAGTCCCCAGTTAGGGATAAACACTAAAACCCCTAGATGTTCCGTACTGCGTCCTATGTCAGGAATACGGGAAAACGGGACGACGGTCCTCAGGCCTCATCCACTGACGGGGGACTACTTTTATTCCCCGGCATCTCTTAGTCTAATCCCAAGGGAGAAGAGGTGAGCGAGCGCAGAACACCTGCACTCTCATCTCGTCGGCATATGCGGGTGAATCAGAACCCCTATACCCCAAGGGGCAACCTTACAGTATTACGAACGTCTGTTGGCGACGATAACCACTTTCCAGCACGTAGGCCGTCTACGTACTTGCCACCTTCTTCTTAAAAATAAAAAATCTCTTTCGTACGAGCATTTGACAGCTCTGCCGTACATAGACGGAATGTGTTTCTTTTGCACTGGTGTACTTCTGATTACTCACCAAGGTCCATACTTTACACCAACAAAACTTTCCCATAAAGATCACTGCTTTATCTTAAGTCTACTGCAGCGCGTCGCAAAACAACTAACCCTAAAAAGATTTAAAATTTTATCGATATTCAAAATCGTTTAATAGGATTACACCCAGTCCATAATTTCCAACGGTCCGCAAGACACACCCATATGTTAGCTAAGAAAGGGTTGAGCTACCTGTAGGGGGGCGGGGGGCACCTGAGCCCGGCGGGGGGTGGATTTACACCCCTCATTTGTTTGCGATGACCCCCGAACTAACTTGGTGGAGTGTCTTAGATATCGCCTCTTTGGGCTGCGTTGTTTCGTTTTTGGTAGTTGTTTTTGGGTATAACTTCTATTGTATAATTTGATAAATGGGTCAAGTGCGAGTCTATCCATTTATAGGATTATATAGGGAAGAACGTTTATTGTCTTTGTGATTTGGTTTTATCGCAAAACCCGAAAAAATCCATATTCAGGAAACGGCAGGTCCGTCATAATAAGTTATAATTTAATTTGTAAATCAACAAATCAGCGTTGCTATACAACACGGTAATGCGGCCAGCATTTTGGGAACGCTCCCCGCCGACAGGGTATTGGAGTCAAATTTTTACTAAAAAAAAATCTAATATATAAAATTCTCGTGTCACAGTTTTCGTTGCCATACTCCTCCGAAACGGCTTGACCGATTTTGATGAATTGTTTTTTGCTTATCCGGAATCTATGAGAATCGGCCAACATCTATTTTTCATCCCCCTAAATGTTAGTGGTAGTCCTCCACCCCTAAATTTTTATTTTTATTTTTTAGACAAATTTTTTTATGATACAACATACAAAAATACATACAACCCTAGATTTTCAACCCTCTACGATCAACCCCTATTTTTTACCGGGCAGGACGACGTCTGCCGGGACAGCTAGTAAATTATATATTTATAACTATAATAATATTTTTCTATCCTTTTATTGTGTCTCTGTCTTAATGAATATGCACTGTTTGCTACAACTCCATTAATTCTTCAAAGGTCATTCTGTAACATACTTCTGTATAAAACTTTAAAAAAAGAACTTGAAATATAAATAGAACAAGAAATATAAAGACAAACAATTTTTAGCTAGACGTGTTGCTAGTTTCTGGCCGCTTCTTCTTAACAGCAATAACACGTTGCGAAGCGGTGTAAATAGTCTAGGAAGTAAAATTAAATTTTAACCTATATGTATGACCTTTAAAAATTGTTCTCCAGTGAAACTTATTTTGAATAAAAACTTTTGAATTGGACTTTACTTGTTTAATATAGATGTGTGTCGTTGTAGTTAATAAATATGTGCTCGATGTCCGTACATAACATTGTCACAAGGGCTCCGTTTCTACTGAAATGGCTACGAAACCAAAAAAATAGTTACATACATACATACATATTGTCACGCCTGTTTCCCATTGGGGTAGGCAGAGACAATGGATCTCCACTTGTTACGATCTTGACAAACACTTTTCGCTTCATCAACTTCCATTAATCTTCTCATACATACACGCTTATTTAAACTACTTTTTATTTTATTTTTATTAAAAAATAGTTTTCTTATAATATCTTGAATAGCAAGCTTTAACGTCCGGCTGTGGTATGGCGTTTTAATATTAAGCCCGTTGGCGATATTTACGCGTGTTATTAGCGTCTGGTGTTCAACAACTGGGGCACTTACCCTACTCTTCTTAAGATTCGAAGTGCTGCTATTAGTTTTAGTTGAGTTTACGACTCTTTAGCGGTGAGTTGGGTAGTGATACTTAAGTATGCATTTTTATTTAAAAAAAAACATTCACCGGCGATTCCATCCATGTAGAATGGGTTGGTAATCATCCTTTTTAGTAGATTAAGTCCAGGAAGTAGCTCTCGGTCTATAAGGATCACATCGAAATCGGTCCAGTAGATTTGTATGAATCCAGAAAAACCGGGCAAATAAAAATATTAAAAAACTACACAATTGAAAACAATTTTATAATGTTAGATGTTGTTGCTTCAGAATTTCAGGATTCCTTTATTATAAGAAAATTATTACAAAAGCAATAAAGCAATTGAATACTTTCTAACTTACTTTCAATAATACTGCACATGCACTTCCTCACAACACCAGTATATAGCAGTCACTCTACGTTAGTATAAGTTTACTATTAAAATTAGAATAAATTAATATAATAAGTTACTCGTAAGGTACACCACAACGCAAACATCATTGAATAAATGTCATACACAATAACAAAAATACCAATAAGCGTGTATAAATTCTAAAAACTTTCTTTCAAATTAAGTTGTAAAAAAGGGTACTGAACTCGAGTCCGTACAGTTGTTAAAAAAATACTTTAAAAAACAATACTTACAACCTTGTTGTCACAGTGATTTCGCACTAACACTTATATTTTTTAACAAAAATAAAAACCGCCTTCAAACTACAAGGCAAGTAAAATGGTGAACCAGTGTGGAAAAGTAGCTAGCCGTCTTGGCACCCATAAAAGACGAGACTCAGGATACTTACTTTATTCAAAAAAAAGTCATAAATATTTTTACAATATCTCGAAGCCGGCGCATTTAGCGTCATTTAGAAACGTCATTAAGAGTCATCTGTTTTTCGTAGAGACTAGACCTAAAAACATGAGACCGAGATATAATATAATATTATGCCAAAATATAATAACGTGTATGGGACAAGGCTCGACGAATATATGACACCAATGATTGTAAATGATCTCCCAGAGGACCTGCAATCAATTTAGATAAATAACCATGAATCGATCTGAATATAATCTGAAAAGACTCTATATAGATACCCAAAGCGGACCATCAGACTCACATATGCAGATCTGGGACTAAAACATAACCTTATTGTTGCGGCGGCGCTGGATTTAGCGGGAAGCGAACTATGTCAAACTTGCGGGAAAAGAAGTGTGGGACAATTTAGATGGGAATTATAGAACGAGCACGCACTTACCTGGTTAATGGGAATGAAATGCGGCTCCTCTTCTTCTCTATCCACTTCGCACACACTTTATTTTACTTTTATATTTACAGTATTTTATATGAAGTTTTTTTATTTTATTTTACAATTATACAGCGGAGCGGGTTAGTTATATAATATATATGTGGTGCGGGCGCGGTATGTTTAAGTTATTTTATGGTATTTTATTTATTTACAATGCGGATATGACATTGAGTGATTGAAGTGACGTGCGAAAGGGGAACGCGCCGTCACATTTGAAGGCAGAATTTAAGTAGTTGAAGAAAAGTATCAATAGGTCGAAAGGAGGTTTACATGGCGGTACCATTTATATTAGAATTATGATAACAACTCCTCGCTTCTGTATTAATATTGTGTAAATTAATTTTTTTTAATAGCCCTATGTATCCATAATCTTCAATATCTATATGACTTTCTGCGACACTAATAAAACCATTAATTATGTCTCTGTGCCATAGTCGATTTGTTTTAAGGTATGAATGTATTTTGTACTATAAAAAAATATTATGTTGGAAGGAAGAGAAGAAGGATGAAGATATCATGCCTTAACGACATCATCCGCCGAGCTCTTGTCAGCGTCGGCGTACCTTCCATTCTAGAACCAAATGGCCTGGTGTGTGACGATGGTAAGAGACCGGGCGGAATGTCACTCGTCCCTTGGAAGATGGGGCGGCCGCTAGTGTGCGATGTCACACTGGCCCCGTCACATCTTCCAATGACCGAGCAAGGGGCTGGCAGCGGCACCGATTCAGCTGAAGACGTCAAACGGCGCAAATATGGAGCCTTGGCATGGGTTACATACTTGTGCTGTTTGGTGTTGAAACATTAGGCCCGTGGGATCCGTCGGCAAAGAGTTTGTTTAATGGCATATGTAAGAAACTCTTTGACACTATGCGTGATCAGAAGGCTGGCTCATATTTTGCACAAGAAACAAGTATTGTCATACAGCGTGGCAATGCAGACAGCCTTCTGGGCACGCTCCCCATTGGCAGTTATTTGCTACATTATGTATTTTTGTTTCAATTAGCAATAAAAAAAATTACAGAACAATAAACTAAATTATTTATGTAGTGAAAGAATATGAGGTGAAACAAAACACCTATATTGCGAACATAGAAGCGGGAGATTCAATGGGACCGAGCCCCATTGACATAGACAATAATATTGTCATATGAGGCATAGAGCCACGCGACGCGAGGAAATGGGCTTTTAATGATTGCACCCACTAATGCAAGAGTGGTAAGTGGTCGAATGACAAATTAAAAGAAGGCAGGAAATAGTGGGTGGACTGAAAGAAGTTTATAATTAAGAAATAAATAATGCAAGGGAATCGCAGAAAAATAAGAAACTGCAATTATCCACGCATTTTTATCTGTGCTGGAACGGAGAATGAATACAATTTCCTGCGTTCCTTCCTGGGCAGCCTGTTGTAAGTGGCGACAAAACAACCCACGGCGATGTACTAGGGTATTTGCCCATCTGAATGCCTGGTTTAGAGCATGCCGCCATAACAATCTTGAGTTGTGTTCAGCATTAGTGACCAGGTTCTAGTCTCCCTTAAGAGAGCAGCAGGGCCTTTGATGTTGCAAATATCCATAGGCGATGATAACCGCTTTTCCATGAAGTGGGTCGTCTGCCTGTCTGTTGAACTCCTGGAATAAAAAAAAACCAACCAAGAGTGATAATTTTACAATATTATTAGGTGCATCTACAGTCTACACCGTGGACTTGAGTTACTCTGTAGATTCGTGACCTAATCAACAGGAATTTCATCCCATACTCTCGTAATAATAGGCCGATGCTTTATTAAACCAAGTGAACTATTCCGACATTTCCCGGCGTGCATTTCTCACGGTTTGCGAGAGTGTAACAAATTGCGCGTCGGTGCGGTTGATTTTTATTCATTTGCCCGCCGTCCGGACTCCGGAGACATATTGGAGCCTTCGTCCGGGGAAATTGCATTCTACGCCCCCTAATAATTCGTTTCAGCGCTATCCTTGTGCTGCTTTGTTTTGTACCTGCCAAGTTCTATCGTGTTTAGACAACGCAAGTTAAAATCAGTTCTAATAGTTTGCTTGACCGTCTGGATGACTACTGCTCCCGGCCTAGATTATGCCGCCAACCCTGACCTGTGTTTCAACTAGATTCCAGTCTCCCTTTAGAGAATGCCAGCACTTTGGTACCAGCTCGCACATTAGTGCCACTCTTGGTGTTGCAAATGTCCATAGTGTCCTCATACAATAAAAATATGCTCGTTTATTCTTTTATTTCATGTATGTATGTTTCGTGTGTGTATATATAAATATATACACTTTAAGATTCTACTTTTATGCTTTACAATTATCAAATATCTGCCGTAACGATACATCAAGGGTTCAGTGCAAGAAGTCATCGCTGGTTTAACAGACCAGCATTAAGCTGAGGCTGATGCCCCCTTTGAAACAAAATTGTATTATGTACTTAAGTTTTCAAATATGTTAGTAATTATACTTAATGTAATGTTACTTGAGTTTTAAATTTGTTTAAAACTCAATTATACAGTATGTACTGTAATTTTTCTTAATAAAATTATTTTCTTTCATTATGTCTGATAACTTTTGTTCTTAATATGTCACTCCTAAATGGAAAACGATATTTACATACTATGATTTAATATTTAGATATTATAAACATTTATATATTTATAGATAGTAGATATGTATTTATATAGTATGTATCTTAAGTACATATCTATGTAATATATAACATTTCTGCATATATATCATTTGTGTGTTTATTATTAAAATGTAAGTAGTTCGTACTATATTAAAGAATTTATTCGAAACCAATAACAAAGTATACAGAAACAATTTGTTTTCGCAAACAACTGCTGTAGTATAATACTGTGTTGCAGTTGTTAGCGTCCACTTTCAGACAACTCGTTTATTATACAATTAAAAGAAAATAATTTTTAAGTTTGCTGTACATGCTATATATATGCTAGTATACAACCATCGCCATTATCATCCCAATTTATTCCTAGGGTTGTTTAGAAGAGATCGCTTTTTAGCGATAAGACCGCCCTTTGTACATAACTAGATATCATTTAGGTCTTTAAGTTCATGTTTGTATTGGTGTACAATAAAGTGTCTATCTATCTATTTATCTATCTTCTGTAAAAATATTTCAAGAGCACGTCAGCATAAGGACTAAGAAGCAAGTTATTAGAACGTTTATTTATTTGCTATCATTTAAAATTAATCCGCAACACGCCCTTAAGGCAAATTATAAGCAGTTTTTTTTTTTAATATATATATATCCACAATCAGTCGAACCCGACTTTAAATGAATGATTTGTGCTAATTTATTTTTTATTTTTTTTTATTTTTATTTATTTTTTATTTATTATAAGCAGTTAACTACAAATATAGCTAATAGTTTACCTGACAACTTAAACAGCACTATAATAAGCCATTATTAAAATAAAAAATAAATTATATACTTAAAAAGATAACCGTTGCTAAGTGTTTAATTAAGTGCTGTATGAATTTTTTGTTGTCCGTCTTCTTGTGTTCTTGTTATATTCTTATACCTTTTCTACACACGCGTCATAATGCTAAAAGACATAACTCAGACACGGGCTTTTATATTTGCATAAGTTAAGTAGTTAGTTAACTTGCGTTTGGACAGTCATCTACTTAATCGACGACTTTTTTTAAATAATGAATGGGTTCGCGTTTACCGACCTGGCGCCTGATGTCAGGCTGAAATGCAGTCTAGGCGGAAGCACGCTTACCCAGAAGATACCTGTTCATGCGACATGGACATGACATAACATGGAATATTTCCCAACGGATGATAAGGACGTAACTCACCAGTTTTGGAAATGAAAATTAAGGTAAGGTAACTCTTAATTGTACACATCAAATCATAGACAAACAGAAGTAAATAAAAAAGGTTGGTGCCCGTTGTTTCTTATTGCAGGAGTTCAGCAGACAGGCAGACGGCCCACTCGATGGAAAGCGGTTACCATCGCCTATGGACATTTGCAACATCTAAGGTGCTACAAATGCGCTGCTGCTCTTTTAAGGGAGACTGGGACCCGGTCACTAATGCCGGCACACAACTTAAGGTTGTTATGGCGACATAACTTAGACCAGGGGTGGTAGCCATCCAGTCGGGCAAATGCCCTACCACCTGGCTGTGGGTTGTTGTTTTGTTGCCTCTTACGACAGGCCACCCGGCCGCAGGAAATTGTATTCTTTCTCCGTTCCTGCACAGAGGGAATATATAGATAGTTCAGGTATTTACAAATCAGATTATAGTCCAAATGTACATCAGGCTTTATGTGAAGTACATATAAACTGTTGACATGCAGCGTATGTGTGATTGTGTGTTTTTTCCTCATTTAACAATCGTGCTTCTGCGAATTGTTTTTTTTAATAATTATTCTTAAATCATCCATTTTGTACTACTATAAGATAAACGGATGATAACCGAAAATAATCAAGTTAAGGCACGTATTGTACCATCATAAGTAAAGGTCTGGCAAGATTAAATTTATACCCCCTAAAATAATTAATTCCCTTTAACTTCATTAAGAAACCCGCATAGGTGTAATTACAATGAGCCGAGGAATCTTAATTGTCGAATTGAATAGGATACATAGTGCTTAAAAGTTCGGCGAGCAAGCACTGGCCTGTCACTAAAAGTAAACATGATTTATTGGTCGTATATTAAATAATGCACACTTCTTCGACACCTGAAAATCATCCACTGTAAGTAACGCACGCTGCTTTATGTCATCTGTTGCATCACGTTTCATCCAACAATTTAGTTATCTGTAAGGCCCGGTTCACACGGCCTTGTACTGCACGTTTTTTTGCAGTATACGTCTTAACGAATAAATAGTGGCGCATACAATGTACATAGAACCAGTCACACGTTGCTTGTACTGCAAAAAACTTATATTGTTAATACGTTTAAACGAGTATGCAACGGACTTGTCAAGCAAATCGAATGAACTTTAACGTATTCGGCTTGCAGTGGTGTATAGTATAGCTCTATCTCGTTCACATGGCACGATGTTCATACGTTTGTAATCGAATAGCATTTATTTATTTAGCAATTCTTTTCATCGTTTCTAAGTTTATCGTATAACTCATCAAATAGTTTAGTATGCCCTGATTCTTCACTTATAGTATGTACCCAAAAACTTCTGCTCTGTCAGCGGCGAAACCGTTGGCGCCTTCGATTATACCAATATAAAAGGATAACCAAGCGTGGATCCATCACTGACGTCTACTTACTGTGACAACTGTGCGAAGACTGCAGCTATTCTTTTTTACACGAATGATAATCTACCGTATGATCACCCGGGTGATTGTACGTTAAAAAAACTAACACCAAGAAAACGTGCAGTACAATCCCGTGTGAATCGCGCCTAACTTGTTGTGCCCGCGACGTCGTCCACGTAGAATTTGTTTTCTGAATTATTCTTGATTGATGCTCCGCTCCTATTAGTCTTAGCGTGATGATATATAATCTATATATAGCCTTCCTGAATAAATGAACTATTTTAGATGAAATAATTTTTCAAATCAGATCAGTAGTTCCTGAGAATAGCACGTGCAATCAAACAGACAAACTCTTCTGCTTTGTATATTAGTATAAGATTTGGCACAGCCCACGGAAATTGGTCAATACATCAAAGAGATTCGAAGTTGTATCTACCGGCAGCTTTACAAAGAATTTATGAGTCTACGATGATACTGATCACTGTCGCGTGAAGTGAACACGTTAGGTACTCGCAGGACTAGCACGAGGTCGCGATGTGTTGTACAGGAAGAAAAAATTAATGTACGTCCCGAATGCACAACGGTTTATAGCAAACTAAAAAATAGCTAACTTTACCAATCTACCTCATTGCTACGCTGAGGCTTCGGGTTCGATTCCTGGCATAGTATTTTTGAATCTAATTTTCTTCGTTATTTATTATGAGTAGTGCATTTTGTACTAACCATAACACAAGTGTAACTTGCTGTGACGGCTAGCGACAGTTGCAATTCAGCAAAAATTGTAACGTGCGGATTCGTGGCACTGTCGTTAGTCGCCCCAACTTCCTCACCTCCTCACCGCCTCACCTTTCGAGTCGAGTCATACGATGTAAATTAAAGACAGTATATAACTTAACTATTTATTTCATTTTGTCTCAATCTGCCCGACATCCTTAATTCGAATCAGAAAAGGAATCATACATACCATCACAAGGGTAACCCACTTAAAACCATACTTGCTTTAATTTGGGAATATGCAATGTGTGAGGTAGTATGCCGAGTGTAAAAAATTTTATATCCATTAATTCAATGAACCATTGTTTGAAACGGCTTTAAAAACTGTGTGTCACTTATGTACACGCGTTAGAAGTTATACTTCTTTAGCCTAACAAGATAAAAATCTTTTCAAAAATTCTATCTTTCGCCTTATTCTACGTTTGTAGAATAAACGACACTAACAATAGAAAAACTAAAATGTTGACTATAGCTTCCAATGTCGGTTCTTCGTGACGGTGAGCGCGCGCATCGTAAAAATTTACTCTCAACCTTTTTCCCTAACGCGCCAAAAGAAGTACAACTTCAAAAATAAAAATAAGTATATATATTATTATATTTATATATGTACTAAACTTATAAAATAGTGTATGTATATTTAAATTGTACAGTCCTACTTTTTTGTGCGCCACCTACATCGCCAGATTAGTTAAGAATTTATTTTGAGCTAGGTTGCCTGGAAGAGATCTTTTTTAGCGATAAGGCCGCCTGTTGTTTTGCCAAGAAACATTGTGATTATGCATTTTGTTTTTGTTTATTTTGGTGAGCAATAAAGTGTTATTTATCTTACGTAACAAGTACAAAGTTTCATCCTCGATGGTTTGTTTGCCATCGTATTCGCCAGTGTGTATCAACGAATAACACTACCGGCCTCATTCAAGATCGCATAATGGGATGAATATATGGTTTACTGTCGGTCAGGGGCCATGATGCTCCAACAATGAGATGTAATAACCCTGCCTACCCCCGCACCGCCTTATCCTCAAGACAATGGCGCGGACTAAGGAACAATATGGCCATTTCATACAACACCCGGCGGCTGAATTAAACTTTTGAGGTGTATTGTAAAGATATTAGTTGAGATTATTATGTGTATTGAAATTAATAATACATTATTAATCGGGTTTCAGTCATAATAGTCTAAGATCCCGCTATACAACGACCTTCACCGAGTGCTAATTTGATGAAACCTATTTTATATATAATTAAAGGTGTCAATAAATATATTGCATATGGGTTGCCAAAAAAAATCAGTCCAGTATATGATTAATTAATAATTTAAAAAAAAATATTTTTATCAATTCACCGGTTTTTTATTAAACAAATTATATACCAATCGAAATTATGAAGCTATAGAACATGCAAATGTTAGGTTGCCTATTCTGCGAGAGGCAGCCGCGCGTCCCTCTCAGGGCCGGGGAAACGTCATTCCCCAGCCCGCACACAAGAGAGGCCGCCTCTGCTTATGAGGCGGCCAGCCGCTCCGGGGTCGCGGGTTAAGCTCGCGCACATACCGTGACCCCGGCGTTAGACGGAAAGAAGGCTCCCATGGGGTTTTAGTGGGTATACCGGCAGCCGGTCGTATGAACCGGCGTCGGGGAGCCCCATACACCGGCCGCGCATGATCCCCCGCGCGGCTGACGGTGCGGTAACGCATTTCCCCATGTAAAAAAAAAAAAAGGTTGCCTATTCTTTTCCGGTCACAACTCTCGGGTAGCCAGGTATAAACAGGTAAATCGATACTAGCATTTTGGACCGGTCTGATTATTGAATTAAAATTAAATGAAAATAAAGATTATTTCATTATGAACCCGGTGGTATAGGGTTGCCTGCGAAAAATCAGTCCCGAATTCCGGTTGTCGAATTTTGAAAAGTGAAATATTGCTGCTAGAGAATATGTGTGGCTGGGAGGTCCCAACTAACCATATCACATGCGATAGAAGAGGACACAGCATAGCAGCTGTTTGAAGTCCGTCCATTTAAAGAAAGAGAGTGCGCATGCTATTTGATCTTGAAAATGAAAAGGATTATACCTGGCTACCCAATAGTTGTGACCGGAAAAGAATAGGCAACCTAACATTTGCATATTCTCTGGGCTACATACTTTCGATTGGTATAGAATTTGTTTAATAACCAAACCAGTGAAATGTTCAAAAATTTTTTTTTTAATTATTAATTAATCATATACTGGACTGAAATTTTTTAGGCAACCCATATGCAATATATTTATTGACACATTAAATTAAATATAAAATAGGTTTCATCAAATAAGCATCTCGTTGAAGGTCGTTGTATAGCGGGATCCTATACTATAACGAGAAAGAGTAATTGACTCGCTTGTGTAACCGAATCAAATGTGAATATATTCTTACGAGTGCGGGACTCGAATTAAAATGCTGTTGGTATCACTATAGAATTTATTAGAACTATACAAAGACGTATAACAAGGGTACAAATATAACTGGACACAACCAGTACAAATTGCACGATTCAATAACATGCGCAAAGTCCGCTACTCTATAGCTTATCGAATGTACACGTCTTACTCGTATCGTGATCCTCGTTTGACTGCCTCACCCTCCCCCCCCCTCCCGCCCCGTTCGGGCATTGTTTTATACTGTACGACACACACTACAATACGACAATCAAAAGAAATCCAAATGGGGGAAAAGTAATAAACTACAGGTATTTACTTTGTCGGCGTGTAACAATATTAATATGTTGTTTGCAGGTTTGGTGCAGTTGTCAAATGCCAAAAGACTACTACAATGATATAATAATAATTGGTAGATAAAAACACACGTTTTATATCCCCAAGCTAAGCAAGTTACAATGCGGTTACGGGTAATATGTCATATACAATGGACAAATCTGGGGCCGATTTCAGACAGCCAGATCATAGTAAATAATATAAAGTTATCCGTGCAGGAACAGAGAAAGAATACAATTTCCTGCGGCCGGGCAAGTCGTCTGGGGCAAGGAACCAACCCACAGCCACTTGGTAGGGTATTTACCACCTCTGGCCTAGAGTATGCTGCCATAATATCGGTTGAGCGGGCAAGTTTTAACCGGCCGAACTCGCTGGAACCCAGAGGCTCCGGGTTCAATTCCTGGTATAGTAAATTTCGGAAACGAACTTTGTATTTATTGCATGAGTACAGCAGGCAGGCAGGCGGCTCACTGGATGGAAAGCGGTTACCATTGCCTATAGACATTTGTGACAAACACCAAAGGTGCTACAAATGCGCTGCTGCTCTCTTAAGGGAGGCTGGATCATGGTCATTAATGCCGTGAGCGGGGCCCACGCCTGCCAGGGGTTGCGGAGCCGGGTAGCCCATTCCCGTAACCCTGGCATAAGGCGCAGGACGGAACACCCAGGGGTTTTAGTGGGTATCCTTAACTGGGGAGTGGCAATAGCGTGGCACCGGTTTTGACCGGGCACGCTAGTGCCACCCCCGATCTGGCGAATCCCACACTATGTCACCGGGTCGCGAGCATCCCCCAGGCTTCTGTGCCTGTCGCGGCTTAGTCCTCAAACGGATTTCCCCTGGCCAAA
Source organism: Dendrolimus punctatus (assembly GCA_012273795.1). Taxonomy (NCBI): domain Eukaryota; kingdom Metazoa; phylum Arthropoda; class Insecta; order Lepidoptera; family Lasiocampidae; genus Dendrolimus; species Dendrolimus punctatus. The sequence goes on along the minus strand of CM022548.1, from coordinate 2,277,381 downwards.
AAAACATGGTCATTAATGCCGGGACACAACTTATTATACTGGCATACTCTAGAACAGCGGTGGTAGCCATCCAGAATAAAAAAAATATTTTACTTATTCACGCTTATATCCTAGTAAGGATTGTTTCAATGGATACGAAATGAGAAAAGTTGAAAACGAAATCTCCTGTTGACGAGTCAATATTAACTAGTAAAATGCAAATTTATTTATTGACATTTACTATCTATATGTTGTTCAAAAATGTACCTTATGATTTATGCATTAGAGACTTAACCATCGAGTTTCAAGTGTAATATAAGCTTGGTACTGGTGCAGCTTTCCGATAAAGTTTTTCTAATAAGGCCAGTTTATATTGCACTCATGTTCAGACAACTAGATTTAAAAAAAGATTTTTTGATTTGTATTTTATTTTGTAAAATTAGCTAACAATGAATGAATTACTATATTTTAAATTTAAGTTCTTTTTTTAATATAGATAAAATTTCAATTGTTAAATCAGGAATAAACAGAAATTATAGAAACGCAAAAAAAATTGTTTAATTTATTGAAGCATCTATAGGTAGTTTTCCAATTACAGAGCATAATGCGACTCAGTGGCGCACAATGCCGAATTATGCTGATGCTTAATTGGAACGCGAATTAGTTTTCAAATGCACCAGCAGAGTGCGACTCAGTTACAAAAGTATATTCCTGTAAACAAATTTGTTTGTAGATTCGAATTCTAAAATGAAATTGTATTCACATTTTAAATGTGAAATATAAAAAACAAGCCAATGTTTGTACCTTCATCCATACTTATATTTATTTTTTTAAAACAATTTGAATTAACTTTGATTATTTCGAAAAAACTACAATGAAACGAAAGCTTTAAAATTTTTTCCAACAATTAATAATATTACTAACGATAATATATAAACAAAACATTTCGATCAATGCCAACTTAAAGGGGAAAACACTTGTTAATTTTCTGTCACTGAGTTGGCATCGATTGCACGCATCACTTTTAAGAGTGCTCGATTGTGCGAAGCGTTGCTGTAGTTGAAACATTCAACGTTAAGCATTATGCCGCATAATGCGCTCTAGTGCTGTAATTGGAAAACTACCATAATCACAGAATAAACAAAAGTGCATATGTGCGTGTGTCAAATACATCGTAGTGTGTGTAATGTTTTTTTATTGATCTGCATATCTCAATTGTCTTAACAATAAAGCAGTATCTCAAATGTCAGTACTTGAATTTCCGATAAGACGTGACTCTACAAGGCCATCTGCGACTGACCTATTGCTGATTTCGTCGTGTACACTGCTGTGTCTAAATATTGGGGACTTTAATAAAACAATTATTTTAGTAACTGTTACATAACCACAAATACAATTGCCTGCTTCTGATGACCAAATCAGAATATCTAAAATAATAACCAGCGAAGAAATTGTGTTGTACTTTACACATTTATTTACATTATAAAAGAATGATGAATGAATGCAAATAAATGAATATTGTAATCTTCCATTTAATAATTATGTATTATCAATAAATATTTAATAGTCGATAATAATTGTATAGGGTAGACCACAACCCTATACAATTATTATATTACAATTACTACCCTTGGTGCTGCCAAGGGTAAATTTTTAAGTCCTTCCCCATCTCCCCTATAGCACACCACGTGGCGGTGCGGCCTTCGATAATATAGCTCAATAACAGTGGACGGCAGGACAATTAGATCAATCGTTGAATCCGATTGATCATATGGAAAGGAAAATCAAGCGACTAACCTTAACCTCCCGAAACTGCACTTCTCTCAATTCAGTAAGCCTGGAGACGTCTGGCAGCGGTGGCCGAGGTTCAATGTGGTTGCACACACAATGCTATTATAAAGTCTTTTTTGTGACACACAAATTCATAATATCAACAGCGGTTAAATAGCGCATATGGCTATAGCTCCGTAGCTCATATGGCTACGGAGCGGGTCATCATGCTCGTGCGATTGGGTAGACGATTTTCGCTTATTATTAAAAATATTGGGGCGGTGGTGCGGTTTTGTCCCTATAGTCACATTTCGTGACGAGATTACGTCGTTGGCCAATGAGCCTCCTTAGCAGGGCACAGACCGGAATATGTCAGCGCGACTGACTTCATTCCGATCATATAACCAAAGAAATGAACCAATCGAAATAATTGGCCTAAACAGGTAGTTCGGAGGACATCGTCTATGGCAACATGATCGCCCATTGTACTTTGAAGTATGTAGGTACAATAACGTTCTACATTCATTCAATCATACAACGCCTATATTGTTGGCATAGGAGCGGACAAAGTCAGCACTGACTTAACAGCGCTGTTCTGACTTTATACCAATTTACACGATACGGACATATTGGGTTAGCACTGACTTATTTAGAATTTAAAATCAGTAGATGACTCAGTGTAAATCAGCAATGAATACATCATTACAACATATTTCAATATTGTGAATGGCGGAGTAGGTAGCGGTAGACCACGATATACACACCGTGATCATTAGGTAGAAGTGTTACAAAGAGGTCAGGTAAAAAGCATCATGTATAAAACTGCATGTATGAAGAGGTCAATGAAATTAGATGAAGCGAATGTTGTTTATCAGGATCGTCGCAAATGGAGATCCCTAGTTTGTGCCTACCCCCGTGAGAAACAGGCGTGATAATATATATTCAAATTCAAAATAAAATCCACTCCAGAACACTTTTTAAAGGTCATATACATAGTTTAATTACATTATAGAGAAAGTTTAATTTTACTTCCTTGTCTATGTACACCGCTACGTAACGTGTTATAGGTGTTAAGGAGAAGAAGCATATAATAGTACATACGTATGTCTATATATGACCAATTAGGTAAGTATTCGTCAAAAAATAAATGATGACATAATAAAATATTACGAATATATTTACATAAACGTCTAAGGAACTTGTTTTTATCTTATCTAGCAACTGTTTGCAAAGTTGTTATCGGTTGTCTTTTATTTTATATAATAATATAGTTAGTGGTTCCGTAGTAGCGATTAATTTTCTTTTTCTTCTTATTTGGCTTCGGGAAAAAAATTCTTCCTCCAATTATCTACACGTACAGGGTTTACCTATATTTTTCACTTATTAAAATTATACAATATTTTATAGAAGCGCTATAGTTCTCCGTGCGGCCACGTAGCGGTTTAAGCCCTGGAAGGTGATTCTATTTTAATTATATAAATACTGGCGAGATAGTAGCTGCCAATTTGCCATAGGACTTGTCATAATGTCTATTTGAATATGTGAGTATTGTTTAACGCTATCTTAAAAAAATACAATTAAATTTTAAAATTAACAAACTTATGAATTGTTGTGTATGTATATACAGTACAATAATTTGATGTATGATGAAAGAATGACTAAACAGATATACGATGCAAAAGTAGATGGATGCAAAAGTCGCGGAAGGCCACGACACACCTTCCATGATCAAATTGATCGTGTATTAGCAGAAGGTGATGTCAGGAGCCTTAAGAACAGACGAGCGTGCATGACAAGAGCTATGAATGTCAAAGAAGCAAGTGAGGTGTGTAAGAATAAGCCCGAATGGCGCTCTGTTGTTCGTGCCTACCCCGCAAGGGACCTGGCGTGAAGTTATGTATGTGTGTATGTATGTAATAATTTGATGATGACTATGTATATATCAAAGTTTATATTTATTATTTATGTATATATTGCCCTTTTTCTGCACAACCTACAATGCCTGAAAATTTTACCTAATAAAATGCGTGATATTTTTTTATTCCGGGAATCCCGCGGGAATTTTCCCGGCAGCGATTCGTAGTTGTTCGGGTGCATAAAAATTAACTTATTCAGACACAGTTTTCACTAAAACTATATAGATAGTTTACATTCTCTTTAAATGCTGCGATACTTTGTACCTTGGAAATCCTGTGGATTTTAAAGTCAAATGCAAGTTGTGACCATGGCGTAGTTTTGAATTGAAGGTTTTATTGTCCATCCAAAAGTTGCCTGGAAGAGATTGTTTAAGGCTTTGATTTTAGCTACCTTATAGTAGAATAAAGAGCGGATAAGTGTATTATTTTTGTTATGTTGGTATACATTATTAGAGGATTATTGTTATTGTACATAAAGACAGACAGCAAAATGAAGTGATAAATATGATAACGTATTTAAAAAGATTCGCTTTTACGTTACGCCTACGCAATCCCAAAAAATCCGATTCTAACATACAACTCCCAATAAATGATTGTATTATTGTTAAGACCAGTTTAGTACGTTTTGGAATTTTACTTCGTTAACACGAAAATGAGTTTTACAAACAAAGTAGTGCTTATTACGGGTGGAAGTTCGGGTATTGGAGCTAAGACAGCAATACTATTCGCTAAAGAAGGTGCTAGCGTGTCTATCGTTGGAAGAAATGTAGCTAAATTAGCCAAAGTCGAAGAAGAAATTAGCAAAATTGGCAAAAAACCGTTAGTTATTGTAGCAGACTTGTCAAAAGACGATGAAGCAATAACTATTGTGACGAAAACTGTAGAAGCTTTTGGAAAATTGGATATTCTAGTAAACAACGCAGGTATCATGCGTCATTGCGAAATACTTGATGCCAATTTCTTACAAGTGTACGATGAGATAATGAATACAAATATGCGACCTGTAGTAATAATTACTTTACAAGCCGTGCCATATATAAGAGAAACTAAAGGGAATATAATAAATATTTCCAGTGTTGCTGGTATTGACGTAATTCAACCGGGATTCATATCGTACCAAGCCTCGAAAGCTGCTTTAACGCATTTCACGAAAGCACTAGCCGTTGAATTAGGTCCTTATGGTGTTAGAGCGAATATTGTCAGTCCTGGACCTGTAATGACTGATATTTTTGAATCAGCTGGTATGGGAGGTTTTGAAAAAGGAATGGAAAATACTACAGTACTCAACAGATTATCAGACCCGGAAGAAGTGGCTGATATTATTGCTTATTTAGCCAGCGATAAGGCGAAAGGTGTGACTGGGTCAAATTATGTAATCGATAATGGATTTCTTATAAAGTAATTTAATTATATCGTGTTATTCTATTTTGTTATGTTATCAGTTTTAACTTAATAATGAAATTTAACTAAAAATATATTAATAATCCGTTGGCAAGGACTGCGACCTACGTATAAACACATTAGCCACATCTCAGTCAATAATTATGGCTAGATCAGATTTTTCGATGGCGGAAACAGCTGAACTACCACCAGTGCAATTCTCCGTGAAAGTTATATTTTTATATCAGTTGCTGTCAAAAGTTTTGAACTGTGGAGCCCTAAAGCCATGATGCCTATACAGACAGCTTTAAAAATGCATAATTTCATGCTATAATGCGTAAAAGGCCGCATCTTTGTAGTATTGGGTGCACGCCAGCTCCAACAGCATTCTCCGGACTGTTGCGGAGCGGGTTAAAGGATATTACTGTAAAGGAATTCCTCCCGTAATTCTTTGGTAGAGGGCCACTATTTACGGAGGTATCATCACCTTACTATACGAAGTGGTACGGCCCTGCTTCCCGAGGATTAGTACCAATTTGGAGCACCAGAACGATACAGTCGTTTGCTGAAGTCGAACTGCACTCTTTCACCAGGGATGCAGGAATGTAATTAACATATTATGGACGCACGATTGACATAAATAAAAAATGTTGTTATTAAAAATACTCAATCGTCTCTTCAAGTGATCAGATATAACTTATTTATATTGGAATTTAAATACATATTTAAAATTTAGATGTTTTTTATTTAAATGCATAATGTAAGGGTTCCATATAAATGTCTTTTCCATTTGTGGTATATAATTCATTAATTTATTTACATCAAATACCTAAATAAAAATAAACTAAATTATCAATAAATTCAACCACAAATATAATAATTCTAGTACCAGACCGCTGTCAGTCAGAAACGTGTCCAAAAGACTGGTCACATTGCCTCGTTGAATGGCAACGCTAATGCGTTGTCCGAGGTATGAACCAGTCTTTTGGCCACGTGCGACATCCATGTTTGGCTGTCTCGATAAAGCTTGTCTCGACCCCAAAAGCCGCAAATATGTAGCCACACAGAGTTTAATTTCCGGTTTTTTTCCATATCTATACACACCCTCTCACACACACTCACATACACTCTTGCCTAAACTCACAGAGAGGACACTTAAAATAAAACACTTAAAATATTTTTTATTTATTTATTTTTTGTTTTCTTTATAATTTCCACTTAGTTTTTGCTGTTAGATCTTTCCTTTGGTTACCTTTTCTCCCTCTTTAATTATATTATATTATTATTATTATTTTATCTTTGTTTAAGAGTTTTGCAGCAGTTGTTCGTTTATGTGTTACAATATGGTAAAATTTAATGGGAAGGTGCTGAGACCGAAGACACAAGTTTATTCTTAGTTTCGGTCTTAGTCGCAAACATATTTATGCTGTACTACATCTAAAATTTTTGTTATGCTACCTTGCTGTAATTTTGTTTTTGGAAATAAAGTTTATTATTATTATTATATGTAATTATTTCAAATTCAATTGATTTCAAAAATCGAATAGTGTCTATGGGATACTAATTCAAAGTTATCACTATCGGAAACACATAGCTTAGAATCCCATTTGGTTTATATTATTGAAATTGTAGTAGGGATCCATTTAAAGTAGTTTTTGGGATTATTCGTTACAAACATAAAAAATAAAATGTTATCCTCTATATTATATTATTAGTGTTAGTATAGACAAATCGTAAAATAACACAGGATGGCATATTTTATATAATTGTGGTACTTACAAAATGTCGTGTAGTCTGCAAGGAAACCTGTTCTCTAAAATAACTATATTGAATAATAAATACCAAAGATAAACAGCACAGCTCTTATTTGCAAATATTGACCTTACTTATAATCGTTTGTTAAATTTTAAGAAACTGCTTAGCAACTGATTAACAAAAATCTTACGTATAAACTCCTCTTAAGGATAAGAGGTGGTGGTAAAGTAACTCATAAATAACTGTCAAAAATAACCAACATCGAGAGGTCGTTTAAGTGATTGCTAAGAGGCAAGATGGCAAGTTTTATTTGAAACAGCCATTGATTAGGGGCTTAAAAGTCTCTCATTTAAGAGATGGCTAATCCTTTCTTAACGAGATTATTATAAGGAAGGCCCTATGTATATAACACGATTTGTAACCGTTCTATGTACTTTGCCAAACTGTTGAATTAGTATCGATTGCATAACTGCATAATAAAATTAGGTATTCAAAAGTACTCTCCATATTATTATCGCAAAAACCTTTCGATAACGCGATAATATAATAGATTATACTTTATTATGCAATCAAATTAATATAAAAATGCATAAAATCGGCTTAATATTGAATTGAGGTCTTATAGCTGGCTGATAGCGATATCTTGCAGATAACCTTGAGACGGAGTGATAAACGCTTCAGCAAAGGCGAAAAGATTCGAATGTAGAATTATTATTTACATGATTATATATATCGGCGCAAATACAACAAGTAACGTAACGCCATAATTTCTGACGTCACACTTTTTGGAAGCGTTACGGAGGTTCCTCCATCGTCATATATCTACAGACATATTTAAATACATAGATCACACTAATTTCATACACAGCATCACACATATACAGGTCTAAGAAGTACATAATTTTATTATATAACAATGCACTAGACAACAAAAACTTACAAACAATATATGTTAAGGTCAAGTAATGAAAATATATGGAACGGTAATAGAAATTCAATGTCATTGATATTCCATCATTCGATTACACATCGATTAGTTTATATTTGTAACTAGTGGGGGGCCCACTAGTTAGGTAGGTAGGTAGGTAGACGTTGTCCTGCCCAGAAAATATAAAAAATTGGAATAATTACACGGCTCTACAAAAATTTTTTGTTTTGTTGCCCTGAATATTATTGCATTTTTTTTCGTTTTCAAGTGCCCAAATTACGAATATATTCGTGAAAGTTCTGAATGTGCTCGTATTTTCATGGTTTTTGCATATCTTATATTTTGAACAATTAATTTCTGCTGGTCTTTGAAAAGAGATTGTACCCTGAAACATTATTGGCCTTACTTATAATAGTTTGTTAAATTTTAAGAAACCGCTCATCAACTGATTAACGAAAATCTTACCTATAAACTCCTCTTTAGGTTAAGAGGTGGTGGTAGAGTAACTCATAAATAACTGTCAAAATAACCAACATCGAGAGGCAGTTTAAGTGACTGCTAAGAGGCAAGATGGCAAGTTTTATTTGAAACAGCCATTAATTAGGGGCTTAAGAGACTTTTATTTAAGAGATTGCTAATCCTTTCTTAACGAGATTATTATAAGTAAGGCCCTATAAAAGAAAAGCTTATAAAAGGCGTTTTATGGAAATATAAAATATATTATCGGCATTTTCCTCTTTATTTTCTTCGATGTATCCTAATTTCTCAAAATATTACTCACATTATAAATATATGTCGGAGGGAAGCTATAAATCGGATAATTGTTGATTGGATTTATAACGGACAATATTATTTGTTTAAATTTTAACTACTTTTGAAATTCTTAATTTAATTTTATTATGGCAGAGCGGCCTTGTGTTTTATGCTCGCATTTTACCCTTTTTTTTTTTACATGGGGAAATGCGTTGCCGCACCGTCAGCCGCGCGGGGGATCATGCGCAGCCGGTGTGTGGGGCTCCCCGACGCCGGTTCAATACGACCGGCTGCCGGTATACCCACTAAAACCCCATGGGAGCCTTCCTTCCGCCTAGCGCCGGGGTCGCGGTACATGCGTGAGCTTAACCCGCAACCCCGGCAGCGGCTGGCCGCCTCGTAAACAGAGGCGGCCTCTCCTGTGTGCGGGCCGGGGGAGATGGTGGTCCCCGGCCCTGAGAGGGACGCGCGGCTACCTCTCGCGCCCTCTCGCGGCATTAGTGCGGGCGGAGGTCTATATTGATCCTCCAGACCTCGACGCCCGCTGCCGCCGGGAGGGGGAGGCTGCAAGGAATACTCCTGCGCCATCACCCCTCCCTCTCCTTCCTCCTCCCCCCGCCGCCTCGCGCACTCAGCAGCGTCAGCGGCGGGGGGGAGTGTCTTCGCGATGGGGGGGGAGGGGGAGGCTGCGAAGGATTGCTCCTGCGCCAACACCCCTCCCCCTCTTCTTCCACCCCGCCCCCCCACCACCTCGCGCAATCGGCAGCGTCAGCGGCGGGGGGGCCTCGCGATAGGAGGGAGGGGGAGGCCGCGAAGGATTTCTCCTGCGCCATCACCCCTCCCTCTCCTTTCTCCCCCTCCGCCGCCTCGCGCTCTAAGCAGCGTCAGCGGCGGGGGGGGGGGCTTCGCGATGGGGGGAGGGGGAGGCTGCGAAGGATTGCTCCTGCGCCAACACCCCTCCCCCCTCTCCTTCCTCCCCTTTTCCCGTCGCCTCGCGCACACAGCAGCGTTGGCAGACGGGGTCGGGGAGGATAGGTCGCCTGTCAGGAGGGCGGTGGTGGGGTGGACATCACCACCGCCGTCCTTGACAGCCAGCGGAGAACACCTCGACGCTGGCGGTCGCATCGGAAAGGAGGGGTATTTGGGGAGGAGGTTTGGTAAGGAAGGGCAGGCATTGGGATTTGGAGGCGGAAAGGTGGGACACCACTATCACGGAGTGAAAAGGGGAATGTGACAGTGGCCACTCGGGGCCCCGGGGACGCATCCCCTTGTGCCGCTACCTGGACGGGGGGGAGAAGTCCAGGGCGGCACCCCCTGGGGGAATGCTCGCATTTTACCCTGATGACGCCTACTAAACCTGCAATAACTAAAGAAGATGTCGTAATAACGAGGCCTTCTCCGACATATATATGTTATTTTATTTATCGTTTTTTTTATTTTTGTAATGTAAAATGAAAATAAAGGTTTAAAAAAATCTGAGCAAATCTAACAAAATCATTGATAGTTTCATGAATTGTGTACATAAATGCATAGATCTAGGGCAACAATCCACTGTAGACCAGTGTTATATAACACTTATATTGCAGATAGTACTTTTTGAACATGTTCTTGAATCAGTTTACATAATAACCATTCGGTGGTTTTGGTTGTTTATTTAGGCTGTCCCCACGCGGTAAACGTCCGCAAAAATGGTAGACTTGATACAATTGGGATTGTTCACTTTTTTTCAATCTAGCTTTTTCAAAACCGTTTTCGAGGAATAGTATCCCTAACCATTTCTGTCTAGTTAACATTCCAAAAAACGTACCATCTTCTTGTATTTTGCAAGAAATGTGTTTGACCTTTATTTGACCTTACTAAATCCAATCAGGTGGGCAGTTTGCCTGTTTGCCTGCTTCAGGTGTAAAAGAAATCTAGCTGTGCATTATTTGATTTAAGTTCTGTAACATGAATTTTTCCCTAAAGATCACTTTAAAAAAAATGAACGATAACTATAGAAAATAACAATGGTTGAACACGAAAAATTATAAGCCTAGCGACAAAAAACCACTAAAATGATCACGATACGTAATGAGTAATGACAGTGACATTTAAATAGTAGTAGCACAGATTACTATGATTAGTAAGTTTTATTATTTTTGTTTTCTTGGCAAAGAAATCAATGTAAACTTGTCCCTTATGACGTCATCGGAGAAATAATTTTAAAATCGAATTATAAAAAAACTAGCGCTTAAAATACAAAAATATCCAAATAAGTATCTTAAAATACCCTATTTTACGTAATAAAAATATAAAATCAGAGGGTAATTTTTGTGAACAAACCCCATTAAATTATTTATTGAGAAAACTTTCCTATCTGCTGTCATAAGAATTAACTGAATTGTTCGGAGAAGAGATAAATCATGCCTATTTTTATCCTAAATAGATACACGATAGAAATGTAATTTACGCTTTCTTGTTAAAACAATTGAGATTTGAGTATCCTGCATATCTCAATAATTGTTTTAACGATAAAGCAGCATCTCAAATGTAAGTTCTTGAATTTCCGATACGAAATGACCCACAAGACTATCAGCAACTGATTTATTCCAGATTTTGTCGTGTACACTGTTCTGTCTTGATATTGGGGACTCTAATAAAAAAATTATTTTAGTAAGTGTTGCATAACCACAAATACAATCGCCAAAGCAACGAACTTGTGTTGTACTTTACACATATAACAACATAAATGAATGATGAATGAATGCAAATAAATGAATATTGTAATCTTCCATTTAATAATTATGTATTATCAATAAATATTTAATAGTCGATAATAATTGTACAGGGTCGTCTAGGAGAGATTGCCTATGACGAGAAGATCGCCCATTGTACTTTAATGTATGCAATGAAGTTCTTCATTCATTTATTCATAAAACGCCTGAATCGTTGGTGTGGGAGCGGACTAAGTCAGCACTGACTTAACAGCGCTGTACTGCCTTCAAATCAATTTTAGACGATATTGACGTATTGAGTTAGCTCTGAGTTACTTAGAATTTGAAATCAGTAGATGACTCAGTGTTAATCAGCTTGTGTTCATTACAACATATGTCAGTATTGTGTATGGTGGAGTAGATACTGGTAGACCGCTATGTATACACCGCGTTCAAACCTAAGAAGTGTTACAGAGAGGTCAGGTGAAAGCATCATGTATAAAAATGTATGTATGGCTTCCTATCCGCCTTCGCCGGAATGCTCATATCTTATCCTCATATCTTGTAAATATGTTTATAGTAGTATTTAATTTTATAGTTTAGTTAAATATGCAATAACACGATGATTCTTTGCTATCTAATTAAAAAATAATAATAATAATGACATAATAAAATTATACTAATATCATCACTATCACTATCACTACATAGTATAAAACAAAGTCGCCTTTTCTGTCCCTATATCCCTATGTGCGCTTAAATCTTTAAAACTACCTAACGAATTTTGATGTAGTTTTTTCCAATAGATAGAGTGATTCAAGAGGAAGGTTTATATGTATAATACATGCATCACATACTAAGGCAACATTGCTAAATTTAGAGGTTTCTATGTAGTGATGCCCGTGCAAAGTCGGAGCGGGCCGCTATGTTTTTATATACAACGTTCATAGTTTTTCTGTAGTGTATTTAATTTTGAATCAGCATTGCACCCGTGCGAAACCGGGGCGGGTCGCTAGTATTTGCATAAAACTCTAAAAAACTTGTTTTTATCTTATCTAGCAACTGTTTGCAAAATTGTTGCAGGTTTTCTTTTATTTTATATATAGCAATTGGTTCCGTAGCAACGATGAATTTTCTTTTTCTTATTATGTGGCTAATTATCTACACATACGAGTTTACCTATATTTTATCAGTTATTTTACAATTATACAACATTTTATAGTGGCGCTAGAGTATTCATGCGCAGCGATTTAAGCCCAGGAAGGTGATACTTACTATATACCGATATTTCAATTATATAAATACTGGCGAGATAGTAGCTCCCAATTTGCCATAGGACTTGTCATAATGTCTATTTGAATATGTAAGTATTGTTTACGTTAACTTAAAAAAAAACATAAAGTTAAAAAAAAACTAACTTACAAATTATTTTACATGAATATAATATGTGATGGCTATATATGTAAGTATTTGTATATTTATTAAGTAAATTAGTTTGAGTATTTCTGCTGAATATTTATTGCCTTTTTTCTGCACCACCTACATCGCCTGATTCAAATTTGATTTATTTATTTTTTTATTGGAAGATATCACTCAAAGCCATAAGGCTGCCTATTGTATATGTATCGATAGCAAATTTTACCTAAAATAAAATGTGTGATACTATTTATTCCCGGAATCCTGCGGGTTTTCAAGTCAAATACGGACGAATTTGCGACCATAGCCTAGTTTTGAATTGATGATTTTATTGTCAATCTAAAGGTTGTCTGGAAGAGATTGCTTAATTCCGTTGATTGAAGCTACCTTATAGTATTTAAGAGTCTCTTGTTTTTGTTTTTTTTTTTTATTATTACTGTTATGTTGGTGAACAATGAAGAGGATTGCTGTTGTTGTTATTGTGACATACAGACATAATATAATGGATTGAAAAGGTTTCGTTTCCGCGTTACGCCTAAGCAATCCCAAAAAATCTGATTCTATCGTACAACTCCTAATAAATGACTGTATTATTAATGAGACAAGTTTAGTACGCTTCGGAATTTTACTTCGTTAACACGAAAATGAGTTTTACAAACAAAGTAGTGCTTATTACGGGTGGAAGTTCGGGTATTGGAGCTAAGACAGCAATACTATTCGCTAAGGAAGGTGCTAGCGTGGCTATCGTTGGAAGAAATGTGGTTAAATTAGCCAAAGTTGAAGAAGAAATTAACAAAATTGGCAACAAACCGTTAGTTATTGTAGCAGACGTATCAAAAGACGATGAAGCGATAACTATTGTGAAGAAAACTGTAGAAGCTTTTGGAAAATTGGATATTCTAGTTAACAACGCAGGTATTCTACGTCATTGCGAAATACTTGATGCCAATTTCTTACAAGTTTACGATGAAATAATGAATACAAATATGCGACCTGTAGTAATTATTACTTCACAAGCTGTACCATATATAAAAGAAACTAAAGGTAATATAATAAATATATCTAGTATTGCTGCTATTAACGTAACTGAACCTGGATTCATGTCGTACCGAACCTCGAAGGCTGCTTTAACTCATTTCACGAAAGCACTAGCTGTAGAATTAGGTCCTTATGGTGTTAGGGCCAATATTATCAGTCCTGGACCTGTAACGACTGATATTTTTATATCAGGTGGTATGGGAGATGTTGGAAAAGAATTGGGAAAGAATGCAGTACTCAACAAAATATTAGACCCGGAAGAAGTGGCTGATATTATTGCTTATTTAGCCAGCGATAAGGCGAAAAGTGTTACTGGTTCAGATTATGTAATCGATAATGGATATCTTATAAAGTAATATAATCATCATATCTTTTCATTCCACGCTGTTATGATATCAGTTTTGACTTAAGGATAATAATGACGTTTAACAAAATATATTAAGAATTCGATGGTATGGGCTTCGACCTACGTATAAACACTTTGGCCGCATCTTATTCAACAATTGCACCTAGATCAGACTTTTTGTCGGCGGAAATAGCTGAACTACTACCAGTAGTGTAAATGCGCAATCCTCTTTTTGTGTCGTTTGCTGATAACACTCTTAAACCGTGGAGTTCTAAGGCTATGAGCCTATACTAACAGTTTTGAAAAAACATAATTTCCATGCTATAATGCGTTCCATGTTATAAAGGACGCATCCCTGTGGCGCCGGGTGTACACCAGCTCCAGCATTCTCCGGACTGTGGCGGAGTGGGTCGAAGGATATTGCTATACAGGAACTCCTCCCGTAATCCCTTGGTAGAGGGCCACCTTTTAGTGGGGTATTGATATCTTACTGTACGCAGTGGTACGGGCCTGATTCCCGGGATGGAGTACCAGAACGAGACAGTCTAAGTGCTCTCTCTCACTAGGCACGCAAATAGGTTTAGTGGGCAGTTTGTTGAACGTCCTTTTTCACTGGAGAAGAATCGGTTGGCCGTTTGGCACAAGAGTCCAACGCACACACGAAGCAGGTATCACCAGGCGCTTTTGGTCTTCCCATTCAGACTCGTGTGCGTGTCATAAGAAGACATTCCCGTGCATTTCTGAGTCAAACCGAGCCACCCAATAAGCGGCTTATAAGTTCTTTATATTTTATTTTATTAACAATTCGTTTAAGCCTTTTGTGTAGCTAACATATTATGGGTGCATGTCATAAATATTTTTTATATTTCTATATAAAGACTTGACTCTCCAAGTGGTGAGAGGGCTAGTACCTGCCTCGGACAACAGATCAGTCTAGCGATCCAGCGAGGTAACGTCGCCAGCCTTCTGGGAACCTCACTCATTGACTTAGAAGACCTAGGATCAGTATTTTACTTGTAGCCTATAACGAATTATAGGTAGAATATAATATTAGTTTTCTTCATTGTACTAGTTTATAACTTATGTACCTATATTGAGAATTTAATAAATATTTAAAATTTAAATGTTTGTTTTATTTAAGTTCCTAATGTGAGGGTATAAATGTCTTTTCCATTTTTGGTATAGAATTTGTTCATTTATTTACATCAAACACCTATTTTTTTATAATTTTATAATAATAAAATTCAAATAAAAGAATATATGTTATTATTAGAATAGGTAAATTATGTAACATAAATTCATATACAGTTAAAAAGAAACAAATAAAAAAAATGTTGACACCAAAAATATAATAAATTCTGCCTTAAACTTAGAGTGGATACTTCACCTAGAATAAGTGTGTAAAAAATAAAATTGAACTATATATACAAAATATAAAATCTAGTACCAGACCGCTGACAGTCGGAAACGTGCCCGAAAGACTGGCCACATTGCCTCGCTGAATAGCAACGCTAATGCGTTGCTCGGGGTGTATACCAGTCTTTTGGTCACGTGAGACATCCGACAGACGTTTGGCTTTATCGAGTAAACCTTGTGCGCCTCAAGCCCCCATAGTCCCAGGGTCGCGACCCCAAAAGCCGCAAATATGTAAGTTTGATATCAGAGTATAATAACCATATTTTAATTGATTACGAAAATCGAATAGCTTAGTTTCTAGTGTCATATAAGCTAAAAAATAAAACCTAGAACCGATTCCAACGCCACCTACCTTGACTCATTGTGAATCTAAACCACCCCGGGATACATTCATACACACATCAATTTCCATTGAAATCGTAGAACCCTATTCTAGCACCAAATATTTTGTTTAAATTGATGGGTTACATTATTGAAGTTTCGGTAGGAATCCTAACTTTTATATAGCCTAATTAATCAGGGGTCACGTAGCAGACAAACTTATCACATATATACACGCATATATAACTTCACGCCAGGTCCCTTGCGAGGTAGGCACGAACAACAGAGCGCCATTTCGGATTATTTTACACACCTCACTTGCTTCTTTGACATTCATAGCTCTTGTCATGCACGCTCGTCGTTTCTTACGGCTTCTGACATCACCTTCTGCTAGTTCACGATCAAATTGATCAAAAAGTAACTTATTTACTACAACAAACTTATTTACTATCAAATTATCAAATTTTAACTGTTTTAAGCGCGGTAATTTATTTAAAACGCTTTACCGTTAAAACGTAATTTTATTATTTATTATACAAGTCGCAAAAACTTAAGAAAATACAAATCTTTCTTCTTTATGGTCACGATCTTAATCGGCTGGATTATTCTTTACGGTCAGTTTTAGAAACGCTATGATAATTTGGAGTCCCTAAAACCGTCAATACTGTCCATTGCCAGTTAAGAATTTTCCCATGGAAAGAGTGCGTGCCTCTATTGACAACTGGTCTCAACGTTCAAAGGACTGTATTGCAGTCAATGGAGACCACTTCGAATAAGCTTTTTATATTTTAAATTGTTTTATATTTATGTATTAAACTAACACAAAGTAATGTTATTTGCAATAGAAGAAAATCTTTGTTACAATATTTATGGCAAGACTAGGTATATTATTAGTATTAGTATAGGCAAACCGTAAGCTAAATAGGATGTCCTTTTTTATATATAATTGAGACGCTTATAAAATGTCGTGTAGTCTGCAAGGAAATCTGTTCTCTAAAAATAAGTATGTTAAATAATAAATACCAAAGACAAACAACATAGTTCTTATTAGCATGTATAAAACACGATTTGGTACCGTTCTGTGTACTTTGTCAAATCGGTGTATTAGTACTGATTGCATAACTGCGTCTAATTTTATTCTAAAGTACACTCCACACTATCACGTGAAACTTGGGATGACGCGATAATATAATAGATTATAGATAGATATAACACTTTACTGCCCACCAAAATATACGGCTATAAAGGCTACGGTAGGGTTTTTGTTGCAGAAATTCTAGAACATTTCGAATGTAGAATTATTATTTAATATAACAAGTAATGCATAACAAAAACAAAAACCATTGATTTAATTATTATGAGTTTATTGTAATGTCAATTTATTGTAAAACGACATGAGTTTTATTTTAATTTCAAAATTTAACCTAAAAATTTTGTGATCACGCGCATTTTGTGTGCACGTGCGTCGAGCCATCATCCACTCATTATTGCTCCAACCATCAACCGGGACGGACGTTTCTGGAATTTTATTTCGAGGACTTGAATATGGGCCGTCACCAATAAGCCAACAATCGTGACGTCAGCATTACTGACGTCACATTTTTGGAAGCGTTGCGGAGGTTCCTCCATCGTCATATATCTACAGACATATTTAAATATATAGATCACACTAATTTAATACACATACATATATACAGGTCTAAGGAATACATAACATTATTATGTAACAATGCACTAGACAACATAGACTTACAAACAATATATGTTAAGGTCAAGTAATGAAAATATATGGAACGGTAATAGAAATTCAATGTCATTGATAATCCATCATTTATTTACACATCGATTTGTTTATATTTGTAACTAGTGGGGGGCCCACTAGTTAGGTAGGTAGGTAGGTAGACGATGTCCTGCCCAGAAAATATAAAAAATTGGAAATTACACGGCTCTACAAATTTTTTGTTTTGTTGCCCTGGATATCATTGCAAATTTTTTCGTTTTCAAGTGCCCGGATTACGAATATATTCATTAAAGTTCTCAATGTGCTCGTATTTTCATGATTTTTGCATATCTTATATTTTGAACAATTAATTTCTGCTGGTCTTTGACAAGAGATTGTCCCCTGAAACATTATAAAAGAAAAGCTCATAAAAGGCGTTTTATGGAAATATAAAATATATTTTCGGCATTTTCCTCTTTATTCACTTCGATATATCCTAATTTCTCAAAATATTTCTGAAGTTATAGATATATCTGTTATTTTATTTCTCGTTTTTTGATTTTTGTAATGTAAAATGAAAATAAAGGTTTAAAAAAATCAGAGCAAATCTAACAAAATCATTGATAGTTTCATGAATTGTGTGCATAAATGCATAGCAACAAATCCCCTGTAGACCAGTGTTATATAACACTTATATTGCAGATAGTACTTTTTGAAATGTTCTTGAATGTTATTATCAGTTTACATAACAAGCATTCGGCGGTTTTGGTTGTTTATCTAGGCTTTACGCACGTTATTAAAGTCAGTAGGTAAAATGAATTCTCGAAAATGGTAGACTTGATACAAATGAATTATCTATTGAGAAAACTTTCCTATCTGCTGTCATAAGAATTAACTGAATTGTTCGAAGAAGAGATAAATCATGACTAGGAAAAAAATAGATACACGATAGAAATGAAATTTACGGTTGCTTGTTAAAACAATTGAGATTTGACTATCCTGCATATCTCAATACTTGTTTTAACGTTATAGCAGCATCTCCAATGTTAGTTCTTGAATTTCCGACACGACGTGACCCCACAAGACTATCAGCAAATGATTTCTTCCAGATTTTGTCGTGTACACTGTTCTGTCTTGATATATATAGAGTCCCCAACTCTAATAAAACAATAATTATTTAAGTAAGTGTTACACAGCCACAAATATAATCGCCGAAGCATTATTACATTATATTATTTACATCATAAATGAATGATGAATGAATGCAAATAAAAGAATATTGTAATCTTCCATTTAATAATTATGTATTATCAATAAATATTTAATAGTCGATAATAATTGTACCGGGTTTTCTAGGGGAGATCGCCTATGACGACAAGATCGCCCATTGTACTTTAATGTATGCAATAAAGTTCTTCATTCATTTATTCATAAAACGCCTGTATCGTTGGTGTGGGAGCGGACTAAGTCAGCACTGACTTAACAGCGTTGTACTAACTACAAAATTTACACGATACTGACGTATTGGGTTGGCACTGAGTTACTTAGAATTTGGATTCAGTAGATGACTCAGTGTAAATCAACTTGTATTTATTACAATATATGACCGTATTGTGAATGGTGGAGTAGATACTGGTAGACCGCTATGTACAATCAGTGCTCAAACATCAGAAGTGTTACCGAGAAATCAAGTAAAATCATCATGTATAAAAATGCATGTATGGCTTCCTATCCGCCTTCGCCGGAGTACTCATATCATATCCCTTTTGTATAATGTACCCTGTAGCCCAACAACACTTTGAGTTCCGTCAATAATGTACTTGTGCACAAGGCTCTTTAGATCATCATCAAATAAATATATACGACTAATGACGACAATACATTCTACGCAATTTTGTCAGGAATCTTTTACTGTGCAGGCTGTAAGGTTGTGGAATGCATTACCGATGAGTATCAGAAGTGTAGTCTTTTAATAAACTCCTCAAAGATTACTATTTAAATTTGTGAACAGTAATTTATTTATGTCTATGTAACCCTATGTACATATATTTGTATACAAATATGTATGTGTATTTTATATGACTGTATATATTTTAAAATGTGCGCACTAAATACGGAGACATTATTAGAAATGTAAAATTATCTCCGGAAGGTTGTCTGGAAGAAAACGCTGTTAGCGATAAGACAGCCGATTGTACTAGTTATAAGATTGTTAATTCATGTGTATTATTCTTGTATGCAATAAAGATTATTCTATTCTATGAAGAGGTCAATGAAATTAGATAAAGCGAAAGTTGTTTATCAGGATCATCAGAAGTGGAGATCCGTAGTTTTTTCCTACCCCCGTGGGAAACAGGCGTGATAATATATATTCAAATTCAAAACAAGTTCCACTGCAGAACACTTTTTGAAGGTCACACACAAAGTTAAAATTTAATTTTACTTCCTTGTCTATGTAAACCGCCTCGATACGTGTTATTGGTATTCAGGGGAAGAAGCATTTAATAGTACATACGTATGTCTGTATAATACCAATTAGGTAATTATTCGTCAAAAAATAAATAATGACATAATAAAATACTACGAATATATTTGCATAAAACTGTAAAGAACTCGTTTTTATCTAGCAACTGTTTGCAAAGTTGTTGTCGCTTATTTTTTTATTTTATATATAGTAAGTGGTTCCGTAGCTGCGATGAATTTTCTTTTTCTTGTTATTTGGCTACGGGAAAAATTTTCTTCCTCCAATTATCTACACGTACGGGGTTTACCTGTTACCTGTTTTTACAGTTATTTTGCAATTATACAATATTTTATAGTAGCGATAGAGTTTTCCATGCAGCCACGCAGCGGTTTAAGTCCTGGGAGGAGATTCTATTTTAGTTATAATATAATAATACTGGCGCGATAGTAGCTCCCAATTTGTCATAGTAGACTTGTCATAATATCTATTTCAATATGTGAGTATTGTTTACGCTCTTAACTTTAAAACATACAATTAATTTTTAAATATAAAGTAACTTATAAATTATGCATATGTGTATACAATGCAGTAATTTGATGGTGACTATGTACATACATACATAACTTCGAGCCAGGTCCCTTGCGAGGTATATATATATATATATATATATATATATATATATATATATATATATATATATATATATATATGTGTAAGTATTTGTATATTTATTAAATAAATTAGTTTGAGTATTTATGTATCTATTGCCTTTTTCCTGCACTACCTACATCGCCTGATTCAAATTTCTTTGATTTAGGTTGCTTAAAAAGATCGATTCAAGCGGTAAGACCGCCTATTGTATATGAATCATTAGAAAATTTGACCTAATGAAATGTATTTTTATTACGGGAATTCCGCGGGAATATTCCCGAGAGCGATTCGTAGTTGTTCGGGTGCATAAAAACTAACTTATTTCGATACAGTTTTCACTAAAACTATAGTTTACATTCTTTTTTAATGTTGCTGTACTTTGTGTCCCGGAAATCTTGCCGACTTTCAAGTAAAAAGCGGACGAAGTTTCGATCATAGCCTAGTTTTGAATAACATTTTATTGTTCATCCAAAGGTGGCCTGGAAGAGATTGCTTAAGGCCGTTGATTGTAGATACCTTATAGTATTTTAGAGAATAAGTGTATTATTTTTATTATGTTGGTGTACATTAAAGAGGATTGTAGTTATTGAACATAAAGACAGACAGCAATATGAACTGTTAAATATGATAATGTATTGAAAAGGTTTCGTTTCCGCGTTACGCCTACGCAACTCCAAAAAATCAAATTCTGACATACAACTCCTAATAAATGATTGTATTATTAGTAAGACCAGTTTAGTATATTTTGGAATTTTACTTCGTTGACACGACAATGAGTTTTACAAACAAAGTAGTGCTTATTACGGGTGGAAGTTCGGGTATTGGAGCTAAGACAGCAATACTATTCGCTAAAGAAGGTGCTAACGTGGCTATCGTTGGAAGAAACGTAGCTAAATTGGCCAAAGTTGAAGAAGAAATTAACAAAAATGGCAACAAACCGTTAGTTATTGTAGCAGACGTATCAAAAGACGATGAAGCGATAACTATTGTGACGAAAACTGTAGAAGCTTTTGGAAAATTGGATATTCTAGTAAACAACGCAGGAATTTTCCGTCATTGCCAAATACTTGATGCCAATTTCTTACAAGTGTATGATGAAATAATGAATATAAATATGCGACCTATAGTAATTATTACTTCACAAGCTGTACCATATATAAAAGAAACTAAAGGTAATATAATAAATATATCTAGTGTTGCTGGTATTAACGTAACTGAACCTGGATTCATATCGTACCGAACCTCGAAAGCTGCTTTAACGCATTTCACGAAAGCTCTAGCCATTGAATTAGGTCCTTATGGTGTTAGAGCGAATATTGTCAGTCCTGGACCTGTAAAGACTGATATTTTTGAATCAGCTGGTTTGGGACATTTTGTTAAAGAGTTGGCAAATTCTACAGTACTCAACAGAATATCAGACTCTGAAGAAGTGGCTGATATTATTGCTTATTTAGCCAGCGAGAAGGCGAAAAGTGTGACTGGGTCAAATTATGTAATCGATAATGGATATCTTATAAAGTAATTTCATTATAACTTATTATTTTATTTTGTTATGTTATTAGTTTTAACTTAGGAATAAAATATCAAAAAATATATTAAGCATTCGATGGCATGGGCTGCGACCTAAGTATAAACACTTTGGCCACATCCCATTCAACAATTACGGCTAAATCAGACTTTTCGTCGGCGGAAATAGCTGAACTTCTACCAGTGGCGTAAATATGCAATCCTCCGTTTGTTTCGTTTGATGATAACACTTTTGGACCGTGAAGTCATAAGGCCATGAGCCTATACAAACAGCTTTAAAAAAGCATAATTTCCATGTTATAATGCGTACAAGGTTGCATCCCTGTAGCGCCGGGTACACGCCAGCTCCAACAGCATTCTGTTGACTGTGGCGGTGCGGGTTGAAGGATATTACTGTAAAGGGATTCCTCCCGTAATCCCTTGGTAGAGGGCAACCATTTACCGGGGTATCGATATCACCATACTGTTCGATGTGGTACGGCCCTGCTTCCTGGGATTAGTACCAATGTGGAGTACCAGAATGGGACAATCTAGTGCAGAAGACGAAGTGTACTGTCTCACCAGGTACGCAGATAAGTTTAGTGGGCAGTTTGTTCGACTTCCTTTTTCACCGGAGGAGAACCGGTTGGCCATTTGACACAAGAGTCATACGCACACACGAAGCAACTGGCAACAGGCGCTGCTTTTGGTTTTCCCATCCAGACTCGTGTGCGTGTCGCAAGAAAAGACATTCCCCATGCGTTAACAAAAAAAGCACCGGGTTAAGCTGCTTGTTCTGTCGTCAAACCGAGCCGCCTAATAAGCGTGTTAATTTTAGTTCCATTTATTTTATTTTACTAACAATTCGTGTTTAAGCCTTTTGTGTAATTAACATATTATGGGCGCACGTCTGACATAAATATTTATTTTAATCTTAATATAAACACTTGACTCTTCAGGTGGTCAGAGGGCTAGTTCCTGCCTCGGACAACGGATCAGTATAGTGATCCAGCGAATTAACGTAGCCAGCCTTCTGGGAAACTTACCCATTCAAATTAAAAAAATGCAAAAGTTTTTATTCAAAATAAGTTCCACTGGAGAACACTTTTTGAAGGTCATATATAAGGTTAAAATATAATTTTACTTCCTAGTCTATGTATACTTAGAAGAAGCGGCAAGAAACTCCCCAGCAACACGTCTAGTTAAAAATTGTTTTTCTTTATATTTCTCTTATTGTATTTATATCTCAAGTTCTTTTTATGCAAGTTTTATACAGAAGTGTGTTACAGAATCACTTTTGAAGAATTAATGGATTTGTAGCAAACAGTGCTAATTCAATAAGACAGAGACAATACAAGTGAAGAAAAATATTACTATAGTTATAATAAAGACATGACCTACTATAATTTTTTTATTTGTTTTGCTGCAACTTATCTCCATAAATTCCTTACAAGCTTGACAAGATAAAAATGTTTTACAAAATATAATATATATAAGAGGTTGGAGCGAGCTGCTATGTAAATGAAGTTTTATCATTACTTAGATGACTGATGATGATGATGATGTCATTGAATTAGATGACGTAGAATAATCCATTAAGACCCATAATCCGTTAAGGCTATAAGTAGAATGCTGCTACTTATAGCCTTAACGGATTATGAGTAGAATACAATATTAATTTTCTTCATTCTACTAGTTCATAACGTATGTATATTGGGATTTTAATAAATATCTAAAATTTAGATGTTTCTTTTATTTAATGTCTTTTCCTTTTCTGGTATATAATTAATTCATTTATTTACAACAAACACCTAATTAAAAATAAATCAATTAAACTATACAAGATCGGATACAACTATCGGAGATCTACGTAAAAGGGCCTACAATTGTAACATTATCCCAAATGAGGCCCGACCTTCTTGGCCAAGAGTTGAGACGAACAGGAATACTTGGCAAGAGCTATATATCAAAATGACTCGCTATTTCTTAATATAAAGAACTTGGTACTCACTAAACTTTAAAATAAATTGAACTAAAAATAAAACTTCAAAAACTACAAAATCTAGTACCAGATTGCTGTCAGTCGGAAACGTGCCCAAAAGACTGGCCACGTTGCCCCGCTGAATGCCCGAGGTATAAGTCTTTTGGTCACGTGAGATATCCACCAGACGTTTGGCTTTATCGAGTAAAGCTTGTGCGCCTCAGGCCCCCATGGTCCCAGGGTCTCGACCTCAAAAGCCGTAAATATGTTGCTACAAAGAGTTTATTTTCCGGAATTTTGTTCCACATGTAATTACGATATCAGAGTATAGTATGATTTCGAAAATCGAATAGATTCAATTTTCGAATTCAATGTTACCACTATCGAAGACACATAATTTCTAGTGTCATATAACCTAAAAAACAGAATCTAGAACCGATTCCAACGCCACCTACCTTGACTAATTGTGAATCTAAACCACCCCGGGACCCATTCAAACACACATCAAATTTCATCGAAATCGTAAAACCCGATTCCAGCGTCAAGTATTTTGTTTAAATTGATGGGTTACATTATTGAATTATTTGGTCATTAAGCCTTGGATGACACCTGGTTTACTACGCTGTATCCGGCACAGAGATAAACTTCATAAATCTTTGAATAAAGATCCTAACAATATTATTCTCCAAATTACATATAAACGTTACCGTAATTTTTGTAATAACCTATTAAATAAAATTAAATCAATTTATGAGAAATCTTTGCTTACCTGTGCAAAATCGAACAAAGATAAGTGGAACGCAATAAAAACTATTATTCATTACACAAAAACTAAAACTTCTGCCGAAGATCTTATTAAAAATACAGGTGATAGAACATCTGCCATAAATGATATTAATAGATATTTTTCCAATGTAGGTAAGAGGCTAGCAGATTCAATCACTAACAATGCAATTAATAATCCTTATAACCCTTCCAATTTTAATTTTAATTTTGAAATTCCTTTTCACAATAATTCATTTGTTTTATTATCTCCTGATATGGCTGAAGTCGAATCTATAATAAATAATTTAAAATCTAACTGTGCCACCGGATGGGACTGTATTCCTGCTAAACTACTAAAGTTAGCCAAAAATGTCATTGTCCCTCCTCTTACTAAGCTCATAGATATGTGTTATACTCAAGGAGTATTTCCTACCGTTTTTAAAAAATCGCTAATAACGCCTGTTCACAAAAGTGGTAACCGACAAGAAGTTACAAATTATCGTCCCATATCTGTCCTCACAGCATTATCGAAAATCTTGGAAAAGTCGCTGAATAGTAGACTTATGAAATTTCTGGAACGTAATGATATTCTATCCCAAAATCAATTCGGTTTTAGATCAGCTAAAAGTTCTGAAGATGCTGTCAGTCAGCTTATTAATCATGTTGCTCTACAGATAGACTCTAAACGGAAATGTATTGGCGTTTTTCTTGACTTAGCCAAGGCTTTTGATACTGTTGCAGTACCGATACTAATAGATAAATTAAATAAACTTGGCATAAGAGGATATGCCCTTAATATCTTTAAAGACTTTTTAACAGAAAGGACTCAACATGTTAAAATAGGACAGGCCATAAGTGACGAAGCTGAAGTCACTTACGGAGTGCCACAAGGCAGTATTCTCGGCCCAAGCCTGTTCTTGTTGTACTTGAATGACTTGTGTAACTTACCACTTACTAATGGAAAATTTTTTACCTACGCAGATGATACTGCGCTCATATTCCAAGCTGATACGTGGGAAGAAGTTAAGCACATAACTGAATGTGGACTGCAAAAAGTAAATAGGTGGCTACAAATTAATTATCTTACTCTTAACATTTCTAAAACTAAATTCATGCAATTCACGGCATCTAAAATTAAGAAATATGATTTTGAAATTAAAATACATACATGCCAAACTCCATTTTTTGGACATTGTAATTGTCTTTCTATATCAAAAGCAGACAACATTAAATACTTAGGAGTAGTTGTAGATGAAAATTTAAATTGGTATTCTCATATTGATAACTTAATAACACGTGTTAGAAAACTTATTTGGGTATTTAAAAAACTAAGATATGCTGCAGACTTCAATACTTTACGTATAGTCTATTTTGCATTGGTGCAGTCAGTTATAGGTTATTGTATTGTCGTTTGGGGCAGCGCTTTTAAATCATATATGATCCAACTAGAAAGGGCTCAAAGATCATTATTAAAAACTTTAACATTTAGTCCCTATCGCTTTCCTACAAAACTCTTATATGAAAAAAGTAACGTGTTAACCGTTAGGCAGTTATATATATTTAATATAACTCTAAAACAACATAAAATTACACCAAAACATAACAATATTAGCGACAAGAAACGTGCTGTAACCAACATATTGCAAACTCCAATGTACCGTACTGGCTTTGCAAGACGGCAGCAATGCTATATGTCTGTGACACTATATAACAGGATAAATAAAAAAATCAATGTACATGGACTCACTAGTCGGGAAGTTAAAATTAAACTTAAAAACTGGCTACTTAGCCTTGACTACGCTACCACCGAAGCACTGTTTTAATCTATTTAATAGTAACCGTACCGTACATATATAATTACACACATACACACACATACACATACACAACACACACACAACACACACACACAACACACACATACACACACACACCACACATACGATGTGCACGCGGGCGCGCGCTCACGTGCATCTACACAACACGCTTACTCATTAGATATAAACACTCTGTTACCGATCTGTATTTGTTTGTGTTTAAAACTACATACTAATGTGAGAGGGCACTGATTCCCGAAACACAGGCTACATGCCTAGCTCGGGAGTTAGGGACTTCCATATGTTATTGTATCACATTTTTTGGCAATAAAGATTATTATTATATTATATTATTATATTGAAGTTTTAGTAGGGATCCCTAATTTTTTTATTGCCTCAGAGATAATGTATAAAACGATGAAAGAATTTTTGAAATCGGTTCATTATATAATAATCGGCAGAGAAACACACATATTGTATATTCCCAAATTAAGCATGTTACGCTTGTGTTATATGGATAATATACAACAGGCTACCCTGGGGCCGATCCCAGACACTCAGACCATAGTAAATAACGGAGAAAATACGTTTCCGAAAGTTACTATACCAGGAATCGAACACGGAGCCTCTGCGTTGCAGTGACTTAGACCGGCAAAGGCTTAGCCCGATTAAGCACAGAGGCAGCCATTAGTTTTTTTTTAATTTATTCGTTACAAACATGCAAAAAACTTTCCTCTTTATAACAATATTAGTATTAGTGTAGACAAACCGGAAACCAAGACAGGATGACTATTTTAATACTATTGAGGTCCTTATAAAATGTTGCGTAGATTATGAAAAGAAACCAGTTCTATAAAAATATAATGAATGCCAAGGGTAATCAGCATAGCTTTTAATAGCAAATATATATAAAACTCCGTTAGCTCAGCGACCCAAAGTGAGTCTTGTCCTCCGAAACGAGAGCACGCTAGTTCCCCCTGTCCTGCGCAGTGTCTTGCCAATTGTGGGCTTGTAGTGCGGTCAGGTCAGCTTCCACTCTATCTTTCCAGAGATACTTGGGACGACCAACCGGGCGCCGACCGATTGGTTGCCCCACGTATGCTTTCTTCACTTCCCCCATCCTCCTCCATCCGCTCTACATGACCGAGCCAGCGGAGACGGTGAGATTTTATCTCCCCAATTATGTAAGGCTCGGCCATGAGGTTTTCTAATTCGAAGTTGTTCGAACCCTCCAGCTGCCATCTTTTATTGTTGGGCCCAAGATTTTTGGAAGACCCTTCCGCTCTGTGACCAACAATTGGTTCTCCTTCAGTGTCAGTGTCCAGGCCTCACAGCCGTACATCAAAATTGGTCTTATGACAGTTTTGTAGACGCGAATTTTGGTTTTCCTGCTCAGGAGCCTGGACACTAACACCTTATGTAGGGCAGCACTGCACCTAAGAGCAATGTGCAAATTGGAAATATGCATGAAATTAAATTCCACTCTTATCACTGATAGCGATATCTTGCTGACATCTTTGACACGGAGTGATAAATGTGAAACAAAGGCTACGGTAGGTATTTTTGTTGCACAATATTCTAGAAAAATTTGAATGTAGAATTATTTATATTATTATATACGTCGGCGCAAATACAACAAGTAACGTATTACAAAAACAATAACCATTGATTTAATTATTATGAGTTTATTGTAATGTCAAATTATTTTAAAACGACATGAGTTTTATTTTATACCGTTGAGGTATAACATGTCTAGAGAGAGCATTAGAACAAACAACATCGCCAAAAACGGCATCAAAAACGCGAAGCGTTGCTATATTCACTCTAGAAAAACTATCAATGTGTGCGTGATTTCGGGATATCAGTTAAAAAAACACCCCATTTTTTATATTTTATAATTAAATATTTTTATATAAGTGAAAAGTTTAAATGATCGTTATGATTTAATCCCTCTTTGTGTTATAAGTTGATATTACTCAGAGGTTTCAGTTTCTCTTTTCTTTCTTTCTCTTCTCTTTTCTTTTTGGAAAATAAGTTCCACTTCTCACCTAACAACATTAGTCAATTCGATAACCTTGGTAATATCGAAATTAAATTTCATGTTTTTACTAAGAAATCATGAAAAAGGTGATAAGTTTTTCGTTGAAATAACATCATATTCTTATCCTTTCCTCTTTTAAAATAGTTTCGACATATTTTGATTGCGCTGGACGATATAAAGATTTTTTTCTTGAGAGCTCCAGCCAGTAAAGAAGTTAAAACGACACTAACAGGCGTGACCGGCGTGAGGAGCGAGTGCACCAAATTTGATGCACTGTTTTTTGGGGCCATTTTTGTGCAATTGATGCGTGATCTAGACGTTTATATGATCTAAGTTTAATGCATACATAACTTCACGCCAGGTCGCTTGCGGGGTAGGCACGAACAACAGTTTTATTTTAATTTAAATATGTACTTAACTTAAAAAATTGTGATCACGTTCACGTGCGCCGAGCCATCATCCACTCATTATTGCTCCGACCATCAAACGGTACGGACGTTTCTCGAATTTCATTTCGAGGACTCGAATATGGGTCGTCACCAATAAGCCAACAATCGTGTCGTCTGCATTGCTGACGTCACACTTTTTGGAAACGCTACGGAGGTTCCTCCCCGTCATATATCTACAGATATATTGAAATACATAGATCACATTAATTTTATACACATACATATATACAGGTCTAAGAAATACATAACATTATTATGTAACAATGCACTAGACCACATAAACATACAAAAAATATACGTTAAGGTCAAGTAATGAAAATATATGGAACGGTAATACAAATTCAATATTATAGATAATCCATCATTCATTTACACATCGATTAGTATATATTTGTAACTAGTGGGCCCCGGTAGACGTTGTCCTGCCCTAAAAAAAGCAATCAGATTCCATTTTCTTTAATAAAAAATCTAATATAAAATATTTTATTTATTTAAAATATATACAATCCTGACCGGCGTCACATGGCGTCCTCACAATTCGAGCCATGTCCAAAATTACAGCCTTATGTATCTGGCCCTTCAACCAGCTGCCTACCGAGCCTCTCTAGAGAACTGATCAATAACGGTGAAATCACAGTTAAAGAAGTCTATTAAATTACCGCGCGAATGATCATGATGAAAGCCATCAACAAAATATAGCCAAAAGATTGATAACGTATGAACATAAATTAAATGTATTACCAAATATTTACATGACTTGTTGTTAATTACTATATGATGACGTCGTCAGGTATTAGAATTTTATCATTATGCAAACTTATCAGTTTTGAAATAGGCATTTGAAATAGGCAGATTCTCACAACGTTTGATTTATTCAAATCGTACGGACGATAATATGACTTTCACCGATAAAATTGTTTTAATTACTGGCGCTAGTAGTGGTATTGGTGCAGCTATTGCCATCGAATTTGCTAAAGAAGGTGCAAATGTTGTTATTGTTGGAAGAAATCAAAGTAAACTTGATAAGGTTGCTAATGAATGTTTGAGACATGGTTCAAAACCACTTGTTATCAGAGCAGACGTTTCCAAAGATGAAGAACCGAAAGGAATAGTTAAAAATACAATCGACGCTTATGGTAAAATTGACGTTCTTATCAATAATGCGGGAATAATTAAGCCTGCTTCAATTTTGAAAGCCGGTTACTTGAATTCTTTCGACGATATCATGAAGACAAACATTCGGGCTGTTGTAAACTTAACCAATGTTGCAGCACCACATCTAGTTGAGAGTAAAGGAAACATCATCAACATTTCAAGCATTGCTGGTATAAAGGTTGCAATTCCAGGATTCGCGTCTTACAGCATGTTGAAGGCAGCTCTTGATCATTTCACAAGAAGCATTGCTTTGGAACTATCTCCTTATGGGGTGCGAGTAAACGCTATTAATCCAGGACCAGTAGTGACAGATCTTTATGATACAGCAGGACTTCCTAATGCTATTGAAAACCTATCTAAAAGCACCGCATTGGGTGGTGCGAGTGAATCACAAGAGATCGCAGATTTGGTAGTGTTTCTAGCTAGTGATAAAGCAAGAAGTGTTACCGGGTCTTTATATATTGTTGATAGGGGTATGCTTCTTAAATGATTATTGCAAATAAATAAACAATGCAAATATATTACATTTGATGGATGTTATTGAGTTGTTGATAGTGCTTACTGTGTTTTTAATTGTTTCTCCTTCCGATCATTTTCTATTTATTTGTATGTTATGATAAGAGTAAGACTTTTCTAAATTAAAATATCATAAAAATTATAATCAACGGTAGACAAACACAGACGATGTATATCTCCAAGTTATGCAAATTAGCTTGTGAT
The DNA here is from genome assembly GCA_012273795.1 of Dendrolimus punctatus. Lineage (NCBI taxonomy): Eukaryota > Metazoa > Arthropoda > Insecta > Lepidoptera > Lasiocampidae > Dendrolimus > Dendrolimus punctatus. Next base: position 2,246,401 of record CM022548.1, on the reverse strand, counting down.
AAGGGTAGTATACAGCGACCAGACCATAGTAAATAACGAAAAGTTCTTTTACGAAATTTACCATGCCAGGAATTGAACCTGGAGTCTCTGCAGTGTAGTGAGGTCGCCGGCAAGTATAAGATAACATAAATGGTATTTATTTGATAAATAAAGTAGATTAATGATTGATAATACGTTGATGTAGATAAAGACATATGTAATTATCGCGCTGATAAAATCGGTTTAATTACTTTGTGAATATGTGAATGTAGTCCTATTGTATTGTATGGTACTGCAGGCATGAAATCCCAAATACAATTTCATCATGTCGCTCCGTCAGTATGTATGTCTGGCAATCGGAGATTCTCAAACTATTTTGGGCAAGCGACCTCTTTTGCAAAATGAACACATATCTCAGACCCCTTAGCCAAAATTCTTCAAAACCTCTATTTTTATTTTTTTCATATTGATACAAAATACTTACTAATTTAAAATTTGTGGTTGGTTAAGTGAGTTAACTTGACATTGCTTTCTCGTTAAAATTTAACAAAATAAATTGACATAAAATTCAGTACATATCAAGTGTAATTAGCAATTAATAATACCATTTACGCAAAGATACTCAAGTAGTTAATTATTAAACAAAAACACGCATTTGTACATATTTTTTGTAATCGCAGTAGTTGTAGTCATCGTATGTTAATTAATAGGGGTCATAATAAAACTACGTTTTAACGGTTTTAAGCGCGGTAATTTATTTTATTTTGGTTTATCCGACGTTTCAGCCGCTTTTCAGTGGCCGTGGTCACGGAAGACTAAGATGACATTTGTCTAACGTGTATTGTTAACGAAACACAAACCAACCCGACTGATAATTTCTTTTATTTTTTCCTTCCACCCATTTTAATACTATATTAAAAAATCTTTAGAACTAGGCATGTTTGCTGAAGAGTTTCTTCCGCCGCTTCTTCTCTTCAGCCACAACATGTTGTGAAGCGGTGGTAAAATTAGATTAGGCTCCCATAGAGTAAATAATACTATAAACAAAATTAAAACTAAATAATTAAAATGAACAAGTTGGCGGTAGGCTGAATAAAAACTTTGACAATACACGTTAGACAAATGTCATCTTTGTCTTCCGTGACCACGGCCACTGAAAAGCGGCCGAAACGTCGGATAAACCAAAATAAAATAAATTATCGCGCTTAAAACCGTTAAAACGTAGTTTTATTATGTGTACAAGTCGCGGAACTTAAGAAAAAATATTAATAGGGATTAATTTTTTAGATCTCGTGGACCCCCAAAATCGGTTTTCGTTTATGTGGACTTCTGGGAAACCGGTGGTCGATACGACCACTTAAGAATCCCGGGTCTACACGGATGCTATTTGACAAGAAGATGTATGTTTGACACTATAAAACGGCCTACTAAAATTGCGAAATAGTTCACGGGAGTTGCACAAATCATCGCAGTGGTCAACGAACTACTGGTCAGGGTTTTTTGTATTTGATTTGACTTTATGTTATTCGTCCGAAGACCTCACAACTTTATCGGGGCCTTCGGGGCTAGCGCCTTCGCAAAGCGAAGGAAGATTCTTCCGGGTATATAAGCAGAGTAAGGAGGGCCTACCGGAGAGTTCAGTTGGATATAGCGAAGCGACAAGTGCGATACGAACAAGTTGGAACAAAAGTTTAATAGAAGATAGCGACGAGTTTAGTGAAGAGTTTTAATGGGTAGTTTAGTGAAGAAGGAGTTTCGTGTAGTTTAAGAGGAGATCCAGAATCGAGTTCGAGTGAGCAGTAGCAGGAAAGAATCATATACGCCTGTGTAGGTCAATAAAAGCGTTTAGTTGGATAAGAAATCTTCCAATCCTAAGTGCTTACTCCCGCTCGCACGTATCAATATATCCGATAAATCTCACACATTAACTTTCGTCATTCGATAAATAGACAAAAATCAACCTATTCAATGCTGTCGAGTTTTCAAAACATATTGCTACACGTCCGAGGGTCAATATAACCCCATATCTCCTTAACCCTCTTACAAACCTTATTGAATAGATTTGGATGTAAAAATCTTACGGACAAGGGGTTTCAGACCCTTGAGGGTTGTTATTGAACTGTTACAATATTATTTTATTGCATTGTAATTGAATGGGCTTTTTTGACTGCCAAGTGGCATTTGATGGGTTATAGGGTTTGAGAAAAATAAATTACAATATCGTGATTTTTATTAACATAGTCTTTCCAATAGGTGACTTTTACTCTCGTGTAACAATCTTCTATTTCACTTTATAAATTTACTCTTATTATTATTCGTACTTTTTACACGACATTACCCTAACCTATATAATAGTATATTGGAGTTTATATTATTGGGTTTATTGAATCATTTTCGCTGATTGTTACGGAGAGTAATGTAGAAAGTTTAAAAGTAATTTAGTAAATTTTATTTGACATAGACAACAATTTCAAATAGGTGAATGGAGCGTTAGGTAAACTTCTAGGTGCTAAGAACCTCAGCAAGAAGGCCCAGCTTGCCATACACAACGTGGTGCTGGTACCTGCGGTCACGTATGGAAGCGAGAGTTGGGTATGGAATAGAGAGCATGAAAGTAGAGTAAACGCGGTCGAGATGCGAGCACTGCGCAATATCTGCGGAGTGACACTCGCGGACCGCGTTCGTAATACCGAAGTAAGAAAGAGAGTTGGTCTGAAAGAGAGTGTCGGGGTGAAGGTAAGGAAAGTAATGCTCCGGTGGTTTGGGCATGTAGAACGAATGTATGATGAAAGAATGAATAAACAGATATACAATGCAAAAGTGGATGGATGCAGAAGTCGCGGAAGGCCACGACACATCTTCATCATGATCAAATTGATCGTGTACTAGCTAAAGGTGATGTCAGGAGAATTAAGAACGGACGAGCGTGCATGACAAGAACTATGAATGTCAAAGAAGCAAGTGAGGTGTGTAAGAATAAGCCTAAATGGCGCTCTGTTGTTCGTGTCTACCCCGCAAGGGACCTAGCGTGAAGTTATGTATGTATGTATGTATGAAATAGTTATCTACTTTTTCGATTTTTATAAGATCTTTTTCAAAGTAAAGTTTTCCACGATAACTCTAAAGAAACTGTCACTGAAATAATGAAAATCTTAATGACCAGTTAAGGGGTAGCTTAATAGAAGCTTGGACCAAGCCCGTGGCGAGCATTAGAGTATCGCTAAAATTATTCGTAAAAACAAGACAACAGACGGTTGACGGGACAAGAAAGAAACACACAAAACTATAACTTGACGGGTGAGACTTGGGTCAAATAAAACTGTGCAGTAAGGTCTTGGAGTTAAAAAAAATGGATACGGCATAATTACCGCGCAACAACAATAGTGGTTTCGGAAAAGATCTAATAGCTATCCGTGCAGGAACGGACTAAGAGACATTGTCTCGCCCTCTAGTCGGCATCGTTAGATTAATTTCCCTTTCATGGTAACAATCCAGCTGAGGTAAAGCCTCTTAGGGAACTGCCTCGAGCAAGTTGCCCCCTGGGATCGAGGGCCTTTGCTTCGCTCCGACAACCCCGATGACGTTGTGAGTTCTTCGGACCAAACAACGTAAAGTCAAGTCCAATAAAAAAAAACAGGCAATGTGCAATTTCCTGAAGTCAGGCAGCCTGTCGTAAGATGTGACAAAACAACCCATCACAGCCAGGTGATAGAGCTTTTTCCCGACTGGATGGCTACCACCCCTAGTCTGAATTATGTCGCCACAGTAACCTTTAGTTGTGTTCCAGCATTAGTGACTAGGTTCCAGTATCCCTTAAGAGAGCAGCAGCGCATTTGTAGCACTTTTGGCGTTACAAATGTCCATAGGCAATGGTAACCGCTTTTCATTAAGTGGGCCGTTTGCCTGTCTGCTGAACTCCTGCAACAAAAAAAAGCGAAAAATCAGACATAGGCAGAAGACAGACACAACAATTTCAAAAAAAGATTTAGTATTTATGGCTATAACACTTTATGAAAGTTTAATATATTTATAGGTCTTTAATTGCCACATCCACATTTTAGTACTGCTATTTATTTAGAATTACATCCACGAGTGACTAGACAACCCTGGCTTGCTCCCCCTGGATTTCAGGGATTATGCCCGTAACATGTAGAAAAAATTTAAAAGTCAGTTTGTGCACAAAACATATTGTAAATACACTTTGGTAAATTAACATGTAGTATAATTTGTTTAAAATATAGGTCATATTTTGCAAAAATATTTGTTAGGTGTTTTAATTGATGAAGCACAGCAGACAGGCCCAACTTTGATGGAAAGTGGTTACCGTTGTCTATGAACATTAGCAATACCAGAGGTGCTGCGGATGTGCTCCCGGTCTTGAAGGAGACACGGGAACCTGGCCGCTGATGCCGGAACACAACTCAAGGTTGTTATGGAAGCATGCTCTAGACCAGGGGTCGTAGCATTCAGTCGGGCAAATGCCTTACTACCTGGCTGTAGATTGTTTTGTAGACTCTTACGACAGGCCGCCCTTAGTATTCTTTTCCGTTACTGTACGGCGAAGATTAGTTAGGTTCGTACAAGGACATTCTGTTTTCTCATTCCCAAAATTTTAAAATGTATTATTCGACTTCTTTTCATCAGGTGAGCTGTCTGCCTGTTTACCTGCTTCAGGCAATCTTTCACTTTCTACGGCGTACAAATTTTCAAAATAGGCTCTGATTATAATAATGTAAGAGGAATGTAATGACGTCGCCATTTCTTCAAATGAAGTTTTTCTTGTTTTCTTCTCCTAATTATTTGGGGTCAGTACAATATGTCTTTTCTTTCCATACTTCTCTATTCTGACATATGTTCTCTGTCACACTACAAACCATCATATCATCCTTTACAATATCCATCCAACTCTTTTCTACTTTCTCTTTTTTCTTTCTTCCACTGACATTGCTGTAATATAATAATATTCGTATAGGTGCATGTATCGCAATGGTTGACACTTCGAGACGAGATTTTCACTGGCATTTTCATAACTTTTTAAATATTTTTTGTAATTCTAGATAACTTTAGCTTTATTAGAGTCACTCAACAGCAGACCAGTATCCCCTTGCTTGCGAGCAAGCCACGTGCAGACAGCAAGGGAACCACGCGGTAACAACCCGCTGCTCACCTAGTACCAATCGCTGACAGACTATTCGTTGCTTTGTGGATAAAGCGAAGTTCCCTCGTTGTGTGTGATTGCGATATCTTGAAGGGTTCAGACGACATGATTATAAACTCCATATTTTACGTTAACCAAACGTTTCAGGTCATAGCTAGTTTTATTTAATCTATATAGATAAATAAAATTGAAGTGTCTGTTTGTAATGTCCAAGTAACATCCGTCTCTGTCCGTGCAGGAACGGAGAAAGAATACAATTTCCTGCAGCCGGGCGGCCCGTCGTAAGAGGCGACAAAACAACCCACAGCCAGGTAGGGCATTTGCCCGACAGGATGGCTACCACCCCTGGTCTGAATTATGTCTCCACAATAACCTTGAGTTGTGTTCCGGCATTAGTGATCAGGTTTCAGTCTCCCTTAAGAGAGCAGCAGCGCATTTGTAACACCTTTGGTGTTGCAAATGTTCATAGGCGATGATAACCGCTTTCCATCAAGTGGACCGTATGCCTGTCTGCTGAACTCCTGCAATAAAAAAACAGCTTTTACTAAATGCATATGAAAGTATATGCGGTACTGATTAGAATAAATATTGTTTATAATTTTGGTCTGTCTGAATATTTCAGTTAATCTCTGGATCGACGAGAACAATTTGGACGAGACTTTCACTGGTAGATAGCTGATGTAATAAGGAGTAACTAAGGCTACTTTTTTACTATTTTAGGAGTCTGGGAAAAAAAATATATATTTAGTATTTTATAAAAACTCTTTTGTTACGACATTAGTCGTTACGTCCCCAGAAAGCATCCTTTTCCCGGTAAAATTTCTTCTTCCAGAGTACCATTCGGCTGATTCCAAGTAAGGGGAGCTGCCCACACGCACGCTTCTTATCGGCCGGGCTGAATCTTGCAATGGCTGCCTAAACATCGTCGCGTTACCACGCTCGTCGTAACCAGTTAAAACCGCTGGAAAACTACAATATTGTGCCTCAAAACCGTTCCCCAAAGCGCCAACTGCGTCCCGGCCAACCAGCGTATGTAGTGTTTGTGAAAAGCAAGGATGCGCGTCCAGTAATGGAAAGTGTCATTTATTCCTACTTCAGAGGCTGGGTTTTGAGAAGCGGCATCAGGTGATCCAAGAAACAGGGTTTGCTCCGGCTGAGCAGCCATTCATGTCTGTTCATCTTTTGACTAATACAAAATTTATCGGAATATATTGTTACATACCGACAAAGAACGCACACCTGGCTGTCGTAAAACGTAGTTTATTGCCTTTCCTGCATTGGGAGTTCTTTTGTTTACTTCGTGTTTAAAATTTTAAAACAGCCTATTGTTATCGTACTTATTTTATGGCGGTCATTAGTGTCAAACTAATCCTTGTTTTTATTGCATTGCCTCGAAGCTTGCCAGATGTGCGGATTTACTCAGTGAACGCGGCCCCTTTGTCGGTATTATACAGTTTAGTATAAAACAATTCCCGAATGGAGGGGCGGGACAGTCAAGCGACGAAGAGATGTGTAGTACTTTCGATTAGCGATATAGTGACGGAATTTGCGCATATTATTGAATCGTGCAGTTAATATAGTGTCCAGTTATATTTGTACCTGTTTTATACGTGTTTGTACGGTTCTAATAAACTCTATAGTAATTCCAACGGCATTTTCAATTCGAGTCTCGTAACAATATGTAAAGATAAATAAGCAAAACCGCGCTGCAAAACAAGTCCCACACGTCTGAAATCGAGAGATGCCCCCGACCGTAAAATTACTCCGAAAATTTTCGGATACACTCTAAAGCTGAATGCTCGAGTGTTGGCATATTCAAAAATTTCAATACGAACCAACCACCGAAGCGGGGTTTATCTGACACACGGACTATTAGAACAGTGAACATTAGTCGCGTTCGACAATATTAGGTAATCTTACAGTCAAATATTGTAAGCAATAGTGTCAATAATCTCACAATAAGGGATGTCGAAAACCTCGCGAAGAGGCGAAGAACAAGTGGGAACACGGACCCCGGGCTCCGAAGTGGATACTTCGAACACAACCAGGATTTATAGTAGGGTGATGAGGATTGTAAAATGATAGTGTACTCAATTTTATGTTTATTTTTCTTCACAATTTGGGGTAAGAGCTATAGATTGTTTTGATAAAAGATATGTAAGTATTATATTAATTTATAAGACTAAACGTACCAAATTTTTTTAATGGGACTTACAGCATAGTGCTGCTGGTTTTAGTATATTATTACAAAAAATATAAAATTATTTTTAATAAATTATTATTAATGGAATGGGCGCTAAAATAAAATATTTTTAATATAACTATTTAAAATTTAATTAATAACTGTTATAACAATAATTTATAGGTTATTTGATTTGTTTATATTTATTTTATATGAAGTAGCAATTTATTATTTTTATACACAATGTAAGAGGCTGCGGTGTTGTAAATCTAATATATAAAATTCTCGTGTCACAGTTTTCGTTGCCATACTCCTCCGAAACGGCTTGACCGATTTTGATGAAATTTTTTGTGCTTATCTGGTATCTATGAGAATCGGTCAACATCTATTTTTCATCCCCCTAAATGTTAGGGGTAGTCCACCCCTAAATTTTTATTTTTTATTTTTACCGGGCAGGACGACGTCTGCCGGGACAGCTAGTAATTAATTAAAAATTATCTCATTTGACATGACTCTCAGCTATTACGATGAAACGAATGTAATTTTTCGCTACATCCGTAAGCACTAGATTGACGAGTGTTCACTGACTTACGTTTAATTACATTTTTTGCATTGCTCGCATTCCTTCCAGCCAATATGTCACGCGCATTATCGGCACACCAGAGTGGAAGGGATATGGCGTATCAAAAGATTTCTCATCAAAAATGAACGAGCAGCGTCGAGACGAGGCCCGAGGACTGCATTTTTAAGGCCGTATGCATCACGGATTAGTTTATATGTGTATTAAACGCGATACATCAACGTACAATAAAAGAGTTTTATGTCGGCTGCAGGTAATGTATGCAGATTTTATGTGTACCATCACGAAAGTATTATTTTGTTGCACAGCTAACAAACAGGTATCAACATATCTTTGACGGCCTCTGTGGTTGAGCGGGCTAAGTCTTTGCCGGCCTACCTCACTACAACGCAGAGGCTCCGGGTTCGATACTTGGTATAGTACATTTTGGAATTTTCTCCGTTATTTACCATGGTCTGGGTGTCTGGGATCGGCCCCAGAGTGGTCCGTTGTATATTACCCATAACACAAGTGTAACTAACAAGTGCTTAATTTGGGGATATACAATGTATTTATTATTATTTATTATGTAATAATAAAATAATAATAATAAACGATTACCCCGGAGGGGGGGGGGGGCTCTTTGTGGCGAAGCCTTAGGTGAGTAGCGACACCTCGTACCCGACGCCGGGGGCCAAGGCAAGGCCACCACCTCCATGCTTGCCTTGACCAGCCGGCTCGGAGTGGAGATCGCTAGAGTTAAGACTCAAGCTCCAGGGGTGGAAGTGATAAATGGCATCACGTTAGAAGTAGCTTCGGTGAACCTGCAGCCCACCTCTCTACACCCCTTAGCCACTCACACCCATGTTGCCCCTGTCTTTTATGACATTTTTAGGGCCCCATGCAGGGAGTGGCGAGTCACCGTCTGCTCAGTTTTCCATGTTCCCCAAAAATCGCGACGAGAACGCCATAGTCCCCATATTCCCAGACCCCTCGCACCACTAGCAGTCCACTCCAACAGCCCGGTACTTTTTGTCCTCATTTCCCACAATACTCCTACACTGGCCGGGTTTGTCCTTGGGTGCATTATTAAATGGTGTAGACAGGGATAGTCGCTGGTCCGTGTCACGCCACATTTACATTAAATTTGTCAAGAGGTCTCTATGTGTTGGCCTTTCCATTGCCCCACGCAAGCCCTCCAAAAGTCCGGGCCATTTTAATGGCCCGTGGTTTGTAGAGACATACAATAATAATAATAAACCCGCTTGGGGGCTTTGTGGCGAAGTCTTAGGTGAGTAGCGACACCTCGTACCCGACTCCGAGGGCCAAGGCAAAACTCCCACCTCCGTACTTGCCTTAACCAGCCGGCACGGAGTGGAGATCGCTAGAGCTAAGTCTCAACCTCAAGGGGTGGACATGATAAATGGCATAACGTTGGAAGAAGCTGCGGTGAACCTGTAGTTCACATCTTTACACCCCTTAGCCACTAACAACTAATATGTTTTTCCTATGTTTTATGGCATATTTGCGGGCCCATGCAGGGAGGCATAAATTTGCTGAATCGACATCAAATGGGCCGCCTGCATGTCTGCTGAACGCCTGCAAATAAAAATACAATTCTCTACGTCGCCATATTATGAGCTGCCGAATATCCAACCAGTTTGGAAATTTCTAGATAGGTTAGGTTTTCTTTCTATCTCATTTGTACCTACAACTGCATCTCGTTTTTGAGAGAGGAACATGCTGGCTGCCTAATTTTTTAAGTTCATCCATATTGCATGGTATCCTGTGGCCGTAACTCAGCAACAGCTTGGTACATATTGCCATAGCCCTAAATGGCTTGATGTACTCGTGACGACATAGTTGACAGCAATTGACCGGTATTGAGCAATTTTGTGTAAGAACACCTTAATTCTATTCTATTCTAAATTATTATTCTTGTAGAGTATTTAATTTAATTAAAGAGTTGTAATGAAGTTAATTATTCCAGCAAAGCTCAACCACGTATAAACCTGTATTTATATAAAGACAAATTATATGATTTCTTTCAAATCATCGCCAATCATTTAACCCTTTACGACCATTGTTCAGTAACTTTTAATATTAAAAGTGAATAGAAACAAATGATTCATATAAAAGCTTTGTCACCGCATTTATAATCAAATAGAAATCACGCCGAAAACGTAAGTTAGAGGGCGCGGCGTACGTTCGTGAAATTCATAATAACAGATAGTTATCAGATGACGTGTTATGGGGTGATATGATTTTAATTTTACTAATAGATACCTATGTATCTTTCTGTCTATATTAGGGCCACAGCACACTAGCTGCTTTTAGCATCGGCGATCGGCGATTTTGCGACTGCATCGATGCTGCATCATTCGTAACTTTATATACATAAACTTTATAGTCGTGTAGTCGTCGTCGTCGTCGTCGCTAAAACGCGATGTAGTCGCAAAATCGCCGATCGCCGATGCTAAAAGTACCTAGTGTGCTGTGGACCTTATCAGCTAGAATATGGCCGTAACTTCGTCCACGCTTGAATTGAAATTCCTGCGGGATTCCCTGGACACAAAGTATCGCATTTAAGAAATTATGTAATAGTTTTAGTGAAAACTGTGTCGGAATAAGCTAATTGTTATTGTTGCGGACAGAATTATTCCTCCTGACCTCTTCTCCGTACCCCCGCTCACCGCGAATATGTAGCTCGCTCGATTAGCATCTAAGCGTCTGCTCATAACTAGTACCTTGGTGAGTGTGGTGCGAGCTACCGGAATGGCCAATGGTCAGTTGGTTAAGTATACAACCAGTTTCCGAATTAAGATATACACACAAGAGAAGAAAAGGAATAGCCATTTGGAATCTCAGCGTAACTTTTTTGGGTCTTGTGAAATCCCAGTTTTCTTTCATATATAGATATACATTATTATTTCAGTTTTTTTTATTGAAACATAAGTCATATGCATTTATATTATATTATAATAGTCGTTGCCTAGTATGAGTATACAGATGTAAGGCACCTCTGCTAAATTTACGCGAAGTCCAATAGAAAAGATAAACAAGCAAAACCGCGTACATAGACTAGTTAATAACCGCAAGCACGTGGCCACATGAAGGTGCACCTTAGCCCTCTCCAAACATCAATTAGGAGTATTATATTTGCACTCTAATAACTCGGAAACTAACTGGTTTAACATGTGACAGGGTTCGGAGATGGAGGGAGGGATGTAAATCGTTTAAGTCAATACAGGTCAGTAACTTGGTGAGCAAATGTGCCTTGGATAGATCTTCGAGTAGGGTTCATATACATTCGGTTTTATTTTGACAATAATTGGGATTGTTCAATTTTTTTCAATCTAGCTATTTCAAAAACCATTTCGAGGAATAGTGTCCCTAATCATTTCTGTCTAGTTAAAATTCCAAAAAACGTACGATCTTCTTGTATTTTTTAAGAAATGTGTTTGACCTTTATTTGACCTTACTAAATCCAATCAGGTGGGCCGTCTGCCTGTTTGCCTGCTTCAGGTGTAAAAAAAACTAGCTGTACATTATTTGATTAAAGTTCTGTAACATGGATTTTTCCCTAAAGATCACTTTAAAAAATTTAACGATAACTATAGAAAATAATAATGGTTGAACACGAAAAATTATAAGCCTAGCGACAAAAAACACTAAAATGATCAAGATACGTAATGAGTAATGACAGTGACATTTAAATAGTAGTAGCACAGATTACTATAATTAGTAAGTTAGGTACTTGTCCCTTAAGACGTCAACGGAGAAATAATTTTAAAATTGAATTATAAAAAAACTCACGCTTAAAATACAAAAATATTCAAATTAGTATCTTAAAATACCATATTTTACGTAATAAAAATATAAAATCAGAGGGTATTTTTTTGTGAACAATCCCTATTGTGCTCGTATACACAGTGTGTAGCTTATACAGATTTTGAAACTAACCAGAGAAAAGTAGAGGGACACTTAACACTGACTTTACATTGCTAGGGCTTCATAAGTTGAGTAGTGTGTTGATGATGGTCACCCCGTTGGACAGGGTGACGCACCACTGGCGGGAACCAATTTGTCAATCGCCCGAGAGGGGAGTACAATATAAGACAACGAGTAGTTGTAAAATTCGTGTATTAGCAGAAGGTGATGTCAGGAGCCTTAAGAACAGACGAGCGTGCATGACAAGAGCTATGAATATCAAAGATGCAAGTGAGGTGTGTAAGAATGGGCCTGTGTGGCGCTCTGTTGTTCGTGCCTACCCCGCAAGGGACCTGGCGTGAAGTTGTGTATGTATGAGTAGAGACTTTTGCAGTATATTAATTTCGACATTGTTCCTAATGTAAATTAGATTATTTATACAGAAACGTTGTCGCTTACGTGATGTGCACATAAGTATTCTAATCAACATACTTAATGTTGATTAGAATACTCATGTATTGTATAGGTATTATATTTACACGTTTATATATAATTTACAATAATAATTATATAGATAATTTACATAAATGCCCAATCTTATCGGCAGCTCTTACAGCGAAGTCATCTATCTATGTTTACATGACTCTGTTGCATGACCTTCATGTATTTAACATAGTTTTTAACTGTGGTAAATTATACATCAATAAATTAGTAGATGAAACGTGAAGCAACAGTTTTTTTAATGTCTGTATAGGTTCACATATAAATCTATACCTATATATAATAAAATTGTAGAGGTCGAATTTCTGTACAATGAAAAACTGCTAAAAACTGGATCAGGGGGATGTAAGAAGTGAAATAGAACTAACATGGTTTTTTTTCAATTTTTTTTGTTTCTTTGTCTGTTTGTCTGCCTGTTTGTACCGGATAATCTCCGAAACGACGATTTAAATGAAATTTTGTATGGTGGTAGCTTATACCCCTGGTCAACATATAGGATACTTTTGATACAGAAAAATTAGAGTTCCCGTGGGATCGTTAAAAAACCGCACCGCGAACGAAGTCGCGGTAGTATTCAAATATGATTATGTGACGATGTAATAATCATATAAATATATAATAATTGCAATAATCATCAGATAAACACACATATTGTATTTCCCCATATTAAGCAAGTTACGCTTATGGTTGGTACACAATTTACTAATTTAGGGCTCGATCCCAGGTACTCAGATCATAGTAAATAACGAAGAAAATTCGTTAACAAAATCTACCATGCCGGGATTTGAACTCGCAGCCTCTGCATTGCAGTGAGTTAGACCGGCAAAGGTTTAACCCTCAACCAAAGAGACCGTCATATCATAGTGGGCTAGTACTTAGAATTTAGTAAGCATTCTATAAACAACGCAAGTCTTATAAAATCATCATGTCCTTATGTCTATTGACAAACAGATTGCAGACTAAATGTAAGAAATCACAATAGGCAACACACAAAATAACAAATAGAAAATAGACAATCATTATAGAGGACCAGATAATTAAATCAACTCAGATACTTTGTGTTATCTTACAAAACGTGGCAGTCTAGCAGACCTTGTACGAGCATACATTCTCGTACTTATGACATCATAACATCTACAAGTAATAGAAGTCAAATAGCGCATTAATAATTGTCCAAATATTTGAAGTAATTATAATATTTGAAATGTGAAATGATATTTCAACGCCTGTTTTTTTGTTTTATCCAAGCAGGAACGGAGAAAGAATACAATTTCCTGCGGCCGGGCGACCTCTCGTAAGAGGCAAAAAAAACAACCACAGCCAGGTGGTATTTGCTCGACTGGAGCGCGGCCACCCCTGATCTAAAGTATGCCGCCGTAACAACACTGTGTTGTTTTCCGGTATTAGTAACCATGTTCCAGTTTCCTTTAAGTGAGTAACAGCGCATTTATAGCACCTTTAGTGTTGCAAATGTCCATAGGCGATGGTAACCACTTTCAATCAAGTGGGCCGTCTGCCTGTCTGCTGAACTCCTGCAATAAAAAAATGTTAATAATGTTAGAATTTAATGTAACATGTGTCCGCATCCCTATTCTCGTTAAAAGATAGATAAGTAAACAACAGGCAATGATTATAATTAACTAATGAATACTTATTTATAAGATGTGAAGGACAACCATTTTAAAATACATTAACAGATAAAGTTACAAACTTTTTTAGTGGTTATTCAAATTTTTGATTTGTCCTTTACAACAATTTAAAATAGGTATTAATATGAAGTTAGCAATATAGAAGCAGATTTCTCTACAGCATTTATAAGAGGACTGTCTTACATGATCTTGAATCGTAGTCACCTTTACGTATCTCAAAATGTACAACTTGGACAGTATTTAGGTCTACCTTGAAGGGTTATTGTTTGAATTTTGACTAATCAATATGGGTTCACATTTATTTGAGTTTGGGTTAAATGATTATCACTAATTGACGTTGGAGGGAAATCTCCTGTTTACTTACTGCAAGAACTTAATATAGCGTCACAGATGTAGTACCTATTGGTCCAGTTCCTGTGGCGCCCTGTAAAAGCGTGTGAGCTAGGAGCGCAGGTTAGGTTTAGTAGGTAGTTTGACGGCCGACCATCCCCCTTGCCCTCCGTTCGGAGGTCATGGGGGCATACGGTCGATCAAGAGTCCCACACATCCCTCGGCGAGCCTTCCCCCCAGGCCCGAGGATGGTGTCCCAAGAAAAGACATTCCCCCTGCGTCAACAAAAAAATGGAACTTAATATAGCAATGCATGAGTTCTTGCAGTGAACCAACGAAATTTTTTATCAAATTTATCTTGTAAGAAAAAATAGGACATAGCAAAAAAACTAATTAAGAATCAATTATTTATTAAAACGACGTTTTACTTGATATGTATCTTCCGCTACTGATAAGTGTCCGAAATGTCGAAATAAAAATGAAATAAAACCGTTACACCGTAGTTTTCATCATGTGTACTACTCGCAAAAACTTGACAAAGTAAAATCTCGTACAGAAAAAAGGCACAAAAGTACATAATGTGCTATATTTATTTTATCAAAATTCGTTGTTATTTTTGATGATAATTATCCCATAAATCGCTGAACAGGTACAGGCGATGTCGAAAGTGGGTTCGTCAAAATCGTTAAAAATAATGCGGCGAGGACAGTCGGGCTCATAATTCGATGGATACGCCCAAATTTCCATCAAACATATAATGGTGTCCAATTCTCGAAGAATAGCGTTTTATTTTAAAAATACAGTTTAAACTCTATATAACGACATTGAAGGGACTGTGCATTTCACGGCGTCAGAGAGTTGTCGTTAAATGGAGAGAATTCTGATATTTTTGTCTGACGTCTTTTGCTGCGCCGGTAATTTTGTTGTATTTTTTACTTCTTTTATTCATATCTTGCAATATTGAGTGATTTTGGTGATAAGGGAAGTACTTAGAAATTTCGGTATTTCGGAATTTCTTACCAATTTCGGTATGCATGATACTGACAATCGAGTTTATTACGGGCTAGGATAGTAAAGCGATAAAGTAACGTACACAGCTCCGCAGCTTTTACTAGTTTTAGCAACTTAAAAGGTACTTTTTATTACTTAATTGTTGTCGTTATTGAAAGTTGGTGTAATGCTATATAGAGTGTATGATTCTATGAAAGATAAGGTAAACCAAGCAAAGCCAAGTTTTCTATTCGATTTCGACGCTTAAGGGAGTTTGTCGTTAAATCGGGTGACGTTACATGGAGTTTACAGTGTATTTACTAAGGTTAGGTTCTTTCTGATCACATCGGAACTCAATTACGGAGTATATTCATAGCTATTCTTTATTGTAAGCTGTCAAATCGGTTGACGGTACACGAACTGCAAAGTGGTTACCGTCGCCTAAAAACGTTAGGAACACGAGGTACGAAGTCAAAGTGTTGCCAACCTTCAGGAACGGATAGAGGGGATGGAATAACAGAGATAGTGTAAAGAGGATGGGAAAAGCGGAATTGGATTGGATAAGGAGATGACAAAAGAAAGATTTGATAAGGAAGATGTGAAACTGAGCTACCAGAATTCTCACTCATGACACGATACGCGATTAGCTCAAGGCTATTCACAGATGTGGTGTGTTCCCGTGACATCACACCGATCGAGCCGGCCTTAAGAGCTATCAAGATAATGACTTCAGTACAGTGTACCACGATAAAAATATCAGGATTGCAATCAAAACGCCTTCTTCTATAACTTAAAACGGTCATCGCATGTCATGCCGCTCCCACTACTCCGTATAGACTAAAACGATATGCAAATACAGGACATAAAGTTAATATTTCGTGATAATGCCAGTACGGTAATTAATAAAATAATATGTTCCCGTGATCGCGTGGGCTGTGGCCGGTACGGATTGCCGGGCCTACATTTGATTTATTAGCCGGGTGACCTTAATTATTTTGACTTTTTTGCCCAATTGCCAGATTCAATGGCGAAATGTTATTTAGATTTACATCGCCAAAGTAGACATATTTTCTTAGCTCGATGATTGAATGATCCTAATATTTAACGCTTTATTAGTTAAAGCTGATTTTAAGTAAACATTTTAATATTATGACGACGATCTGAAATAAAAGTGGTGTTTTATTATTCTTATTATCTTATTGTATGAGGTATTTGGAACGTAGTTCCTTATTGCTAGACGGAAAATTTTAAGACCAAAAATGTTGTAACGACACTTTTTTGTGATTTGCCATTTTTGTCATTTTGGTGCATTTGGTTGGTGTGGTGGAAGTGGGTGATGTTTATAAATATATATATATGTATATATATATATATATATATATATATATATATATATATATATATATATATATATATATATATATATATATATATACATAACTTCCCGCCAGGTCCCTTGCGGGGTAGGCATGTCAAAGAAGCAAGTGAGGTGTGTAAGAATGGGCCTGTGTGGCGCTCTGTTGTTCGTGCCTATATATATATATATATATATATACACACACACACACACACACACACATATATATATATATACATACCTTTGTATATATAATTTCTTTTTCGATGCCGAGAATGAACGTAGGATACCACTCATTTTGTCCGGTGATTTTAACATTAACTTCAGTAATGAAAAATCAAAACCATTGCTACATTTTCTAGAGGAAGAATTTGATTTAAGAATAAACAGTAATCCGCTAGAATCAACAACAAAATATAATACTACCATCGATGCAGTTTTTTCAAGACCTTTAAATAAAATAGAATCCCAAACATGTGTTTCCTACTTCAGTTACCACAAGCCAATTATTACTAAAATTGAGCCTAATGATTAAGTTTATAATACATTATATTTTTATAACTAAAAAAAAAATTTATTACAATTCCTTCACTAACTAATCGATAGGAACTTCGTTCCATCCGTCCCTTGACACCAGTTTTTATAACAGTTAATATTTGTTTTTTTTTTAAATATAATTTATTTGGGAATCATACAATAATTATAATTCTTACAATATAAAACACGTGATTTAATATTATCAACTAAGTATCCACTAAAAAAATAATTCATGTCACGCATTTGGCTCATACAACTATAAGAAAATTATAATATATTTGACTAGCGACCCGCCCCGGCTTCGCACGGGTGCAATGCTGATACAAAATTAAATACACTACAGAAAAACTATGAACGTTGTATATAAAAAGATAGCGGCCCGCTCCGACTTTGCACGGGCATCACTACATAGAAACCTCTAAAATTAGCAATGTTGCCTTAGTATATGATGCATGTATTATACATATAAACCTTCCTCTTGAATCACTCTATCTATTGGAAAAAACCACATCAAAATTCGTTGGGTAGTTTTAAAGATTTATGCGCACATAGGGATATAGGGACAGAAAAGGCGACTTTGTTTTATACTATGTAGTGATGATGATGCAATATTGTAAAAATTGGCTTAAAAAAGGAATTTTAATAAACTACACACAAAAAAAACAATGTGTCTATTTATCTATACCATTCTTAAGTCATAATAATAATTATTGTGATTTTTTTAATGACATGATAATTCTGACTTATTTCATTGTATAAGCCAGTTGTTATATATTTTATTCGTAATTTTTAGATTTGAATAATTTTTACTTGAATAATCTTTTTTTTTTAATTGAATATTATTATGAGACTCAGTTTGACTAAATTTTATTATGTATGTTGTATTTTAGTTACTCCAAAAACTAAATACAAAAAAATTATAAGAATCGCCGTATTAAAGGCTGGGTTTTAGAGAGCGCATACGCAAGCCTGCAAAAAGGGAAGTATTATCTTTTCCAAAAGTTTTTTTTTATGGAAGTTCAATAAAATTAAGTTATTATCTTATTTATGATACTTAAGAGAAATCTCTGCGATCAACTGTAATTAAGTAAACTGAAATAACAGATTAACTATTAGAAATCATAATAATTAAATTCCATCACGGTCGAATGGCTATTAACTAAATAACGTGAAATATTCGTATATGACTAATATTAATTACCCGGCGTGGCTCGCATGTCACACCACTATTAGCAGTCGGACCGTTCCGACCCGATGTCACATGGTGAGTGTTTGATTTAATCATTAATTGAATTTTTGACATAAGAATTTTGTATGCGATTGTACTAATTTTGTTAATTAATATCAGATATTTAAGTACTTTTATGGCAAGTGATTTTTAAGCCTCAGATACACTAGGGGATAAAATGTCTCCCAACATGACGCTGCAACAACAACCAAAGCGCCTGCCAAATGTTCCGTGATACTTGTCTCGGTAATTCTGCGTAGTTTTTGTAGGAAATGTTCCCCAGTATGTTACTTCATACCCCCTCACATTCATTAACAGGGGAAATCTGACTGAGGAGGCATAGCGGCGGGGGCGCGTGAAATTCGCCACGTTGAGGTGGAATTAGCTGAAACCCCTCGGTGTTCCTTCCTTCACTTTATGACAGGGTTGCGGAGTGGAAGCTTGACTAACTCTTCGTACCATGGCAGACGCGGGTCCCAAGAGCCACATCCACAGCCAGAGGAAAGCTTAGCCCCCTATCTAAGGCTTTAGGAATTGATTTTTAGGCAGTGACTTTTCAAAATTTTTTGCTATATTCAAATTATTTTTTTTTATTCAATACAAGTAACACTGGAGAACATTTTTTGAAGGTCATACATATAAGTTAAAATTTGATTTTACTTCGTATTATATGTACACCGCTTCGCAACGTGTTATTGCTGTTAGGGAGAAGAAGCAAGAAACTCCCATAATATACCATTGTACTCCTTATTATATTGAAAATCGCAACCATACAACAAACAAACACACGCACAAACTTTCACGGATAGCGAGCAACTTGTTCAATAAGCCTTGCTATGTAACTTTAAGTAAATACCTAAGCAAACCTCGATGTGATGAGATTCCATATTGCCCCACTCTGTAATGTATGAACTGTTACTTTGGCTATATTATGCTTCTTATCATATATATCTCTGCCGTATAGTTTCACCTATGTTAAGTTCATATTACTTAAAACCTTGACCAATCAGAGCCTCATGCCAAATTTTTAGAGTTCTGAAACCCCGAATGTGTTAAAACAATGGATTTTTGTCACAAATCCAAACTAAGTTTCTGGGACAAGTAGCGCGAACTAGGGGAAGCCTACGTCCAGCAGCGGACGATAATATGCTGATGATGATATCGTGACGATGACATACTGACCTTACCTGCCTTACCGGCTGTGGGTTGTTTGGTCTTCTCTAAGGACAGGCGGCGAGAAATTGTATACTTTCTCCGTTCCTGCACGGATAAAATTACTACAGATAAAACAGAACATTGCCAGAAGGAAAGCATTCTATTTCTAGATGTTATGGTCAGGTTATAGATAGTATAGTAAATGGGTTCCAATTAGTAAGCGATAGTTACTTTGTTTACCTACCTGCTTTGATGTAAAATCCGTCAAAAAGAGAAACGCCAATGTTTCCATTTGCACTAGAGATGCGATTCGGTGGAGCAATCGCGCCCTGTGAATAGTCTGAATGCGCCCTATTAGGCCGTGTTTACACTGACCGGAAGACGTTTCTTTCAATGCTCGGACCGGGTCGGAGTCAATAGGACATCATTACCACTGCGGGATGGGTGGGGAGCGTTTGAACGGGACAGTGGTTCGAGATAGTTGTGTTTAGCGCTACACAACTGATTCCATTTTATAATACAACTAGCGGTCCCAGCAGACGTTGTCCTGCTTTGAAAAAATATGACCCGATCCCAGCGCCACCTACCGGTTCCAATTGTGGATTTAAACCATCCGGGGACCCACTCAAACACACAAAAACAAAATCGCTCCCCGTTGTTAAGAGGATTCTAGAACCCGATCTCAGCGCCTCCTACCGGTTCCAACGGTATAAAAACTATCCTATCTTTCAAGTTGGATCAAACTGCACACGGTGTGCAAATTTTATTAAAATCGGTTGAGTAGTTTAGGAGTCCATCGCGGACAAACATCGTGACAGGAGATTTATATATATAAGATAAGTATTTTATTTTTTTATGTAATAGGGTCTGGTAAGCTTTGCATTTTTAACTATTTCACTCGGAGGAAGTCGCGAGTAAGAGCTAATTTAATATATATATTCTAAAAGTGAATTTTGCTTGTAAATTAGATTTCTACATTTTCTCTTCGACGTATATCTGTACTAGATCAATTTTTTTAACTGTTTTTTCTTTAAATTGAAGAAATATAAAATATAATTATCTAACAACATTAAATTTATTATATCGAGTTTTATGTTGGCTGTAGTTTAATTTTTTTTATATAACGACTTTGCACATTGTATCGTTAGTAACACTTACATAAGGTTTAAGAGTCTAATTTTGCGTAACTTATACTTAACTTGTGTAATTTGAGATTTCAGTTTTATTATGTAAAATTGATATTTTTTTTATGTTTTTAATCGCCTTCTTTTTCCATCTTCTGTTAGGATGGAGGGTTTTATTTCCTTTTTGACTTATTTCTTATGTATAACAAACAACTAATGTAAGGAAAAGAATAATAGGCTACTATTTATTTATTTTCTCTTTCTTTCTTCTCCAACTCTTATTTCTAATACAATATTTAATCTAATTTCTTAATACTATTGTATTTATTATCTATTTTTTTTATTTTCCCCTATTTTCTAGCTTTAATGTGATATTCTTAAATTTTATACCACAAATGTTTAGTTTGGATCACAAGTTAATTGCAAGCAGTTACTGGCTCCATTAAATTGTCAAATAGGCAAACTCGTTTCAAACGTTCCACCATTGGTATTCAGTGACTGTTGGTCAACATTTGTCCAACAGCGATGAATGTGGAATGACCATCACAGAACAAACATTTGCAATGACCGTTCGGACAATAAGTGCGTGTGTACTGGATAGATAGATAACTTTTTATTGTACACCATTAAAGAAGTCTCACGCACTACTGCTATTATTCGACGGCTTCTGTGGTTGAGTGGGCTAAGGCTTCACCGGCCTACCTCACTGCAACGCAGAGGCTCCGGGTTCGATTCCTGGTATAGTAAATTTCGGAAACGTATTTACCATGGTCTGGGTGTCTGGGATCGGCCCCAGAGTGGCCCGTTATATATTACCCATAACACAGGCGTAACTTGCTTAATTTGGGGATATACACATTGTGTGTATGTCTGCCGATTATTATTATTATTGTATGTCTTTCAATAAAAATGGTCCGGAATTTTGGAGGGCTTGCGTGGGGCCATGGGGAGGTCAACACGTAGAGGCCCCTTGACAAATTTAATGTAAATATGTGGCGTGACACTGACCGGCGATTATCCCTGTCTACACCATATAATAATGCACCCAAGGACAAGCCCTGGCCAGTGTAGGACTATTGTGGGAAATGAGGACAAAAAGTACCGGGCTATTGAGGTGAACTGTTAGTGGTACTAGCGGTCTGGGAATATGGGGACTATGGCGTCTGCCCGTCGCAATGTTCAGGGAACATGGAAAAATGGGCAGACGATGACTCTTTATTATTATTATTATATTATTATGTGTTCAAAAGACTATGTTATCGCTAAGACGCTATCTCTTCCAGAAAATCCGTGACAGGAATATTAATGAAAACTTGTCAGAGATATTCTTTGGCTACGTTCCAGAAGGGACTCGTTCACGACTGCGATTTTTCCCGTTCCAATTTTTGCGACGTTACAATCATAAACTCTAGTGGAACGGATTATGGGGCGTTTGTGTGAGTAACGACGAAATAAAGAAATGTCATTGGTTGATTTGAAAATCGCGTCTTTTTCAATGTCAAGAGATATAGAGAATTAATTTTTTGTGATCAACGCTTACTTCGACGCACCTCTTGAGCTCTCGTTATGAGCGCTGTGTGATTGCAAATGATGACGTCATTAGTGACATTTTCGCTATGACCATAACCACTACGGTCGCCTTGTGGAACTCCTGACGGAGCATGTTGGGCGTTGAGCTACTAATGGAACGCGCTGTTTATGTGTTGTAAAATATATTTTATTTAAATTTGACATAATGGAATTTTATTATAGTTTAAATATAGAAAATAATTATCACTAAAAGCAGTTTCTTCCATACAACTTCGAGGTGAGTAGTTTGTGAAACACGTGTATTTGAAATATTAGGGTATTGAAGTACTTTAGCCAATATATTATCCCCGCAAATCGCTATTACTGCGCCTGACCGCCATTTTGGAGACGTAACCGTAGTCGAACACTTAGTACCGTTAGCATCACTGGCCGGCGAGTACGCGTACATATCGAGTTTCTGATAACGTCACGTGAATGTTGATTTGACAAGGTTCCAGCACATTGGCAATTTGCGGGGATAATATATGCATTTTTTAAAGGAAAGCAAACAGATGCTTCATTTATATAGGCGATAGATAAAACACTGAAATGGTTTTAGTTGAATTTCATCAATGTGTTTTTCAAATAATTTTCAAATAATAAAAATGAAGTCCCTTATGATGACATTGAGAAATAAGAAAAATACAGTACTATAAGTCCGTTATCACACACTCACGCGTTCACTTCTATACACACCACATACATACACAAACATACATATACGAAAACATTCACACACAAATGTTGACACGAAGTTATTTCGAAATGTATAAACTTATAGCGGAGTGACGTTCGCGGACTGCGTTCGTAATACCGAAGTAAGAAAGAGAGTGTCGGGGTGAAGGTAAGGAAAGGAATGCTCCGGTGGTTCGGGCATGTGGAAAGAATGTATGATGAAAGAATGACTAAACAGATATACAATGCAAAAGTGGATGGATGCAGAAGTCGCGGAAGGCCACGACACACCTTCCACGATCAAATTGATCGTGTATTAGCAGAAGGTGATGTCAGGAGCCTTAAGAACAGACGAGCGTGCATGACAAGAACTATGAATGTCAAAGAAGCAAGTGAGGTGTGTAAGAATAAGCCTGTATGGCGCTCTGTTCTTCGTGCCTACCCCGCAAGGAAGGCGTGAAGTTATGTATGTATGTATGTATAAACTTATTTTTTTTTCTAGATAATTTTCTTTTTAAAATATATAACAATCGAGTTGTCTGGAAGTGGGTGCGAAAAACTGCAACACAGTATTATACTACAGCAGTTGTTTGCAATACCATGCTGTTTTCTGTACACTTATATAGATGGTATTATATAAATTCTTAACTTGTTTACTAAATAAGACTGCCTAATATTACAGAAACAAAATAAAAATATGGTAATGAAACTGTAATTTTCTTTGGAAAGATGTCAAGCAAAATGGTGAAATATCATCAGTGATAAATATTTGTTTATTTTATTGCCCAAAAAGCATTACACCTTCTGTCTGAAGGGGCTAACTTTCGAACATTAATAGCTGGCAACGTCGCGGAGTTGCCAGGATTAATAAAATGAGACTGCCACACTTCTTAATTAATAGCACTTTCTTAAGAAAACAATATCATTTTGTTTGCATAATGTCCTATAATGGGGATTGCAGATTACACCTGTGGTGAAAACCGTTTCGCCCACTGCCTGGCAGGCGATATTTAGAGTTTATGATTGACAACGGTGATGTGACATTTGATACACAGAGAAAAAGTCACCACGAAAATGTAGATATTTTAATCCCTTAAAATCTTATTATATATTTGATGTTACTTCTTTCGGCTTTGTTAATATTATATACAACTTTGCATATTTTTATAATGAACAGGTATTTGTTGCTGCAATGACCCGTCACACTTTAAAATTAAGAGTAGAGATGATTAAAACACAGACAAGCATGAGTTATATTTTCATGTTTTTTTAATTTAAATCATAAAGTTAACAAAATATTTACATATACTGTTTATTCTATGTATGTATATATTATAATTTACAAATTAAATAGTTTTTAAATGAACTTTTTAAAATATTCGGGTCGTTTTAGTATCACGCAAAGGGAGGTTTGCACTGAAAATCAGCATTGTGTCGGATATTATGCCGGCACAGCAATAAGCTGAGTGCTAAGCTTGTTTGCTGAAAATACGGCGTACAAATTCTCAAAATATGTTTTTATTTTTAGGATATATATTTTTTTCTTTTTTCTATAACAATATACATAGTAAACAAAATTCTTTCATTAATTTTTGCTTCTTTTACCAATTATTTGGAGTTGGCTCAATGTGTCTTTTTTTCCATGCTTCTCTATTCTGACATACATTCCTTATCACACAAATTATCTATCTCTGTTTTTGGTATGTAATTATAAATATGTAAGTTGTAAATTATTTAATGAAGTCTGTACCAAAAGCAAAGTTATCACGTTAAAACCAAGTACACTCACTTCACTACAATATTTTTATTGACCGAAATAAATCCATTAAAATTTAATCAATAAAGTCCTAATAATATTCAAGTGAAATGGTTGTGACACACATAGACTAATAGATGGACAATAATTTATGACTAAATTATAATTACTTTATTAAGGTTTCATTTTCTAATGGAGGTCTAAAAATATGTAGTATACATCAAAAAACTTAATGTGTGTTTAAGACCACACGACAGAAGTGAAAATTTCATTACGACGAGTAACGTTACACAACCGAGCATGATGGCGTTGTACGTCCGAGCGTGACGGCTCAGTCACGTTTAATACCCACAAAATAAAGTGCTCAGCGCGCCTAAAGAAGATCTCAATTCAAAAATTCAAAACTTGATAGTAATTTTAGCACAATATTAATTATACTATTAGTCAAGTGTATAATCTCTCTAAGGACGCTCTAAATAAACCCACCGATGACAAGTTGAGCAAAGTTCACGGCGAGTTAAGCAGTTACAGCGCTCTTTTTCGTCTTAACTTAAAGCGAACAAACTTTTTTGTATGACAACAAGCCTAAAGCATTGATACATAACGCTATTAAATACACTCGGTGACTAGGGGCCTTTATTTCACTGTGATTTGTATTTGAATCTTTGTTTATGTCTTTAAGTTGTTTAATCTGTTTCTTTTTTACAAGATTTTATTAAACTTGCAAAGGATATACCTATGTCTGTAAATTCGGGTTGAATCTTGCAAGTTAAATTTGACCAACTTCCCGGTTTCTGATTGAGTTGAAATTTTGCACGCATATGTATATCGTGTGACAATGCAATAATATGGTACCATGGAGCTGATCTGATGATGGAGTTGGAAGGTGGTCATGGTCAAGGGTTCGTTTTACTTGTCTTGACTAGTACTCTGCTGCAACATAATATCTAGGAAAACAAAACGGAAAAGTCATCTAAGTGCATTTCGGACACACATGCTAAAGAGTTTTGGAGTTGAAGTGGCGGCGAGTAAAAATGGGTTTTATCATCTGTCTAAGAAATTTTATAAAAGTATTTAAAAATACATCATGTTCAAATTATCTTAATTTTATTAGAATTTCAGCAAAATATAATAATTTCTGTATCGCTACACAGTGCTGTAGTCAAAGTGTGAAATAAGGAAAGATTCAAAATGGCTGCCATACATGAAATTAAGGTTTCTAATTTTTACGGCTTGAATTATGAAGTGGAAAAATTTGAAAACTTAAAGGTGCTAAAGACAGAAAACTACTTCCATTAAAATTGGTTAGTTGTTTTCCCGGTAGGAGGTACTAGGGTTTTCCTAAGAGTCAGCATATTCCAAAATTTGACAGCCTACACTGCAAAAGAATACAGATTAATATATTATTTGTAAAGTTATTCCAATAGTTGTAATAAAAACTAACACAATATATATTTTATTAACAAAAATTAAACCAAATTCAAATTAAAAAATAAATAAATATTAAACCGATATATTTCTACAGTATCTTGAAGTCGGTCCAGAGAAAACATAATATATATATTATAATGTCAGCCCATAAATGTCCCACTGCTGGGCTCGGGCCTCCCATTATAGGGGATCGGACAGTATACCCGCCACGCTTGTCCAAGGCGGCTTGGCAGGTTTGACACATCGGTTATCTCGATGTGCAGGTTGCATCACGATGTTTTCCTTCACCGTTTTTAGCACGTGGTAATTGTAACAATATGCACATTAGATCAGAAAACTGACTAAGCGGTGCATGCGTTCCGGTCAGGATCGAACCCGCGCCCTTCGATTTAGGGGCGCGTGTGCCAACCATTACGCTACCACGACGAGAAAACATAAACAAAACTATATTTTCCACATTTGTTGCTTTTTTAAGTTGATTAATTTTAATATTCTCTTAAGTTTTCGCGACTTGTACACATAATAAAACTACGTTTTAACGGTTTTGAGCGCGGTAATTTGTTTTATTTAGGTTTATCCGACGTTTCGGCCGCTTTTCAGTGGCCGTGGTCACGGAAGACAAAGATGACATTTGTCAAACGTGTATTGTCAAAGTTTTTATTCAGCCTACCGCCAACTTGTTCATTTTAATTATTTAGTTTTAATTTTGTTTATCGATATTATTTACTCTATGGGAGCCTAATCTAATTTACCACCGCTTCACAACATGTTGTGGCTTGAAGAGAAGAAGCGGCGCAAGAATCTCTTCAGCAAACATGCCTAGTTCTAAAAATTTTGTATATAATATTAAAATGAGTGGAAGGAAAAAATAAATTTTCCTTCCACTCATATAATAGCCATAAACAAAATTAAAACTAAATAATTAAAATGAGCAAGTTGGCGGTAGGCTGAATAAAAACTTTGACAATACACGTTTGACAAATGTCATCTTTGTCTTCCGTGACCACGGCCACTGAAAAGCGGCCGAAACGTCGGATAAACCTAAATAAAATAAATTACCGCGCTTAAAACCGTTAAAACGTAGTTTTATTGATTTTTTTTTTATTATTCATTTTTGGTTTGGTTCGAAGTCTGTTTTTATCAAATATAACTAACCCATTAATGGTAGAAACGACTAAAATATGTAAAATTTAAATCCTTCCCCCTTACCAATTATTCCATTGTCTCTTTATTTACATTCGCTGGAGTTATCTTCAAGATATCTTCTAATAAAGTTTAGGGGATTCTTAATAAACTTTGGGGGTTGGGGCAATAACTGTCATTTTATGGTAATACACCGTAGTTATTGTGTAGGTGTCATAAAGATTTTCAAATTTGGGAGTAAGTATAATTTGAATTTTTAATGCAGTTCAAACCTTGTTGTGCCAGTTAAACAATGTCAACTTAACAAAAGTTAACATGCGAAACCTGAGAGTTAATTTCTCACTACCATTTGTATAGTATCTTTTTAACTGAAACAATAAGGTTTCTTTACAGGTAACAATGTTAATAAAAAAGAAATAAGCTTTTTTTAAAGGTTTTTAAATAAAAGCTTTTGAGATTCTGTAGCAGCAGAATGCTAGCCAAGACAAGTAAAACGAGTCCAAACACGACGGATCTATCTTGTTTAGTACAGGAGTTCCTATGGTCACCTTCCGACTCCATCATCAGATCAGCTTCATGGTACCATATTATTGCATTGTCACGCGATATGCATATGCGTGCAAAATTTCAGCTCAATTGGAAAACGGAAAGTTGGTCAAATTTAAATTGCAAGATTCCATCCGAACTTACATACATACATTAATAGGTACATCTTTTGCAAGTTAAATAAAAGCTTGTAAAAATATTGTATATCCCCAAATTTAGCAATTTACGCTTGAATAAGGTTAACACAACGGGCTACTCTGGGCCCGATTCCAGACACCCAGACCGTACTTAATAACGGAGAAAATACGTTTGCGGCATTTACTTTACCAGGAATCGAACCCGGAGCCTTTCCGTTGCAGTGAGGCAGGCCGATAAAGGCTTAACCCGCTCAACCATAGAGGCCGCCATTGAATTTAATTTTTATGTAATTCTGTAGATACCTGTTTTTTCCAATCCCGGTACCCAGCATACATATAAGAATTGTTTCTCCGTTCCTGCATGGTGAAAGTCTTAAGTATGTAAACTAAATTCCATATGATTACAGACCATAATGTAAAACTCCACATGTTCCGAGCTAACATTATCAGGTCCCCATAGGCCTGAAAGCCATTTCAGTAAGAAGTCTCGCGAAATAAACCAGTACAGCGAACTACATTACGGGAGTTGACACGAATACCACCAATAGCATGGGCTAATTAGGAACACTGGGATAACAGCAAAAATCCATCCAAAACTTGCCGCCTAAGGGCTCTCATGATGCACAACTCGGGACAACCGGATCCCGACCAGGAGTCGTGAAAGAAACGAAATTATGGAGGTGACATTTTGCCCTGCACACTAACAAAGTCGTATATATTTTTAAAGTCGAATATATTACCAAAGCTGGATTGATTATCAAACTCGGATACATTATCAAAGTCGAATATATTATATAAGTCGGAATATTAACAAAGTCGGATATATTATTAAAGATATATTACCAAAGTTGATATATTATCAAAGTAGGATATATTATTAAAGTCGAAGTCGAATATATTGCCAAAGTCAAATATATTATCAAAGTCGGATACATTATCAAAGTTGAATATATTATCAAAGTCGGATATGTAAAACATGATTTTTGCACGACAAAGTTTTCAGTGTTCGTAAAAGAACACAGGTTATGAAATATGTAAGTTTTTAGTTACAAACTTTTGAATTTGGATATAGCCGTCGGGGGCTGGAGCTCATTACGTCTATCGAGACCTCTCAACGCGTCTAATTGAGGTCTCGTGTGAAAAAGGCTGGCATGCACATAGGGCAACGCATTAGCGTCGCCATCCAACGCATAATGGCGCCAGCGTTTTACCAAAACGTTGAGTTTTGTTATCACACTATAAGGAAGGTTTGCACTGAAAACCAGCCTTACATCAGATATAACTCCCGCACACTGATAAGCAGAGTACAAATCTTGATTGCTAAAAATGCGGCACACAAATTCTCAAAACATGTTTATTTTAATCACATGTAAGTAGGTCGCTACTTCTTCAAAATTTTCTAATTCTTTTAATTAATATCAATCAATCAACTTTTTATCGTACATCAATACAAAAAAAACCTTACAGATTAAAACTATGTCTTATTATGCACAAAGGGCAATCTTATCACTAAAAAGCGATCTCTTCCAGTCTACCCCAGGAATGAATTCAGATTGTAATGTCTGTATGCATAATACACAGTACCATTTCTTACATTCTAGTAATAAATATATAAATGACGTATATACAGATATTTAATATATATATATATATATATATATATATATATATATATATATATATATATATATATATATATATATATATATATATATATATATATATATATATATATATATATATAATACTAGCTGTCCCGGCAGACGTCGACTTGCCCGGTAAAAATAAAAAAAAAATTTAGGGGTGGACTACCTCTAACATTTAGGGGGATGAAAAATAGATGTTGGCCGATTCTCATAGATACCGGATAAGCACAAAAAATTTCATTAAAATCGGTCAACCGTTTCGGAGGAGTATGGCAACGAAAACTGTGACACGAGAATTTTATATATTAGATATATATTAGGGTGATCCAAAAAAAAAATTTTTTTTCCAAACAGGCTCAAAAGTTTCTTTTGGGTGTAAAAATTCTGTGAAAAGATGAGCCCATAATATTAAGATAGTCCTCATCGCATTTTTTTAATTCCCATAAGAATAACACAGGAAATTTTTTTTTTGCTTCTTCTGATTTTTGTACCGTTCAAACGACTGGTTGAATGATAAATCGGTGTTCCAATCTTTATAGAGAATTGAACGCTCTACAAAAAAGGTCTGATAACGTTTTTTGATTTGTCGATTTTTGATTTTCGGCTACAGTCCGACTCACGCCTTCAACACGAACGCACGACATACGTGCTCATCGACAGCTCATCGACATGACATAGAATTGACAGAATGATTGATGCAAATAACATCAAAGAGGATGTAAAAAAACTGAATATTATTTAAAACAGATGCTTCGGTCGGAGTTATTTTATTGATAAAATAATTAATTTAGCTGTAATCGGGTTATAATATTTAGGTGAAATTATTTTTGTGTGTGTTCAAATGGGTCCCGGGATGGTTAAGATTATAGATCTACCGGTAGGTGCACCGCTAAAGTCTTCTTAAACGGTGGTATTTATTTTGATGGTTTTTTTTGTTTTTATTAAAGTGGATTCGAGAATGGTTTAAATTGACTATTGGTTCCGGTAAATGTCGCTGCAACCGGGTTCTAGATTTTTATTTCTAAGGGCAGGACGACGTCTGCCGGGTACAGCTAGTATTAAATAGATATATATTTAACATACAAATACATATATACAAAAAATATATAAATGTTTGTTTCTTTCTTTTTAATTATGCAATGATAATCGATCAGTGTATTTAACAAGGACTCCCTTCGAAGCTGAATGTGTGGCAAGGTGGCTGTGCGGACACATTAGCGCGGCGTCACCGCGCCGCGGCGCCTCCCACGGCCGCTATAGAAACAATAATGAGCGCCAGAGATTTCCCAAACGTGCCCTAAGACCTTAGAATTCGGATAAAGTTATCAAATTTTCAAAACTGTACTCACGCATTACGCCGACGAGGCCTGCTCAGCCCTCCCTAATTATAATTCACAATTACTACTTACGTGCCTGCGTGTTAGCATTACCAGTACGCGCGTTCTATGTTTTGACAAAAAGTTTACATTAAAATATAAGTCACTAGTTATTGGCCGCAGCTTCGCTCGCATTTATGTAAATTATCTCAATCGGTTACAGATATATAATTCCCCTTAATGAGTTTCAAATAGACCGCCTTTAAGACCAAATCCTAACATGTATTTATGTAATAGCGAATAATACTCAAAAGAGTCTCGTGGGGAACAAATGTCTAGCCATGCCGCCTCCGCCAGGTCCCGGTCGAAGGGGTTAGGCCCAAGAAATGCTGGCTTGACGTTGTGAGGGATGACATGCGTACCAACGGTCTCAACACAAGGGATGCCGAAGATCGCGCGAAGTGGAGAGGAAAAAGTAGGAAAGCGGACCCTGGGCGTCGGAGTGATCGCTCCGAACGCAACCGGGACTTAACGCTCGGATGATGATGAAGTAGGTAAGTACAAAAGTACAAGTACAAAACTTGTACCTCAGGTTCAAGTTTTGCAACAAATGCCGCTGCGACAATGTTGTTTAGACGCACATCCTAAGACTCAAAAGAGTCTCGAAGCCGACTTTAATGAAAACTAAAGTATCATTATATTTTTGAATAATAAATTACCCTCAATTACTCAGGAATCGAATCGGCTGATTATTGAAAAGAGTAACGTCTTGTATTATTACTCCAGTAGATAGAGTAGCTAATAACAGTAATTGAAGATTAAAAAAATTAAGTATTTCCAAATTTTTACAATTTGGGCCACCTGCATATCTGTAAACAAAGCACATTTATTACCCGTCGGTGTTTGAGGTAATAACATTAAATCGCTTTTATGACCGTCTTCTTTTGTTTACTTGTGTTTAAAATGTGTGATTGGATAAACAGCACATTGTGTATTGTAATCTTTATGGTAGTCATTAGCCAGGTGTGATTATTAGAAATTCAGTCGACGTGGTCGAGCAGACATATTGTATTTGTACAGTATCAAGCAATGCCCTAAGGGAGGGGTGAGGCAGTCAAGCGATTACCAGCCGCGAGGCAAGACGTGTACATTTGGTAATCTATATAGTGAAGGACTTTGTGCGTGATGTTGAAACGCGTATAACGCGTTTGTATAGGTGTTAGTGCTGTCTCAAACGCGGGCCAGTAGGGATACGTGTCTCTTATAAAGAACAATTTCTGTGAAGGAATGTCAAACAGCAAACTAAGGAAAAATAATGATTTTTCTTATGTTAATTAAGCATTAACTTGTGGTGATCATTGGACCGCACTTAATTTAGTTTTCATTAAAATCAGGCTTGAGTATTTTCGCTATTTCACATAGTTCAGGCTTTAACTCGAAGGTTCACTTAAAAAATTCGCTTGTATATTTCAAAATATACAAGTAAATTTTCAGGTGAGGTGAGGTGAAAGTCTCAGGACTATGCGCCTCTACAAAGATCTATCATTACTTTTCTGGTGATCAGATGTTCAATCTCGAATAGTCGATCAGTATGGCAATACAGCGAAGCTTCTGGTTACCTAATGCATTAACGTCTATGATTTAAACTCAGTATTCTGGCACCTTGTAGTTCCGCATGACGCAAGTCCTTTCGGGGTATTGATGCTTTGGGAGATATCTGTGTAGAATAGGGAATGAGCAGACGTGGGGGTGCCACCACTACGTCTGTGGAGATGAAGACAAGGCGCTACACAACCTTCAGGTGTGTCCAGCCTGAGAGAAGCAGGATGGACTTGTCCTTCCTGGCCGTGGTGAAGGCTGGTTGCGCCGACACGTGGGACGCAGCCGTCTCCTTCTGCGAGACCGTTAAAGGCGGCGGAGCGGGAGAGGGAGTAGACCACCACGCTCATCTCCCGCCAGAGCCGGTGGCGGCGACTGAGGGTTGTTCACGATGACCTCAAGCCGCTGTAGGCTATGGCCGTGCGGTTGACCACCGAGGAAACCGGATTCGCCCGCATATAAAGGCAGGAGCGAAGGAACTCTCATATCGAGGTGAAACTCGAAGTAGCCGGAGAAACCTAGCTCTCCGGATAACAAATGGAGGGGGCAGGCCATCGCACTTTTTTTGAATGAAGGTTACCAAGCCCAGCAGTTGGATTAGACCCTGATATATTAATAAAAGTAGTTCCTTTCTAAAGCGGTAAAGAATGCAGTAAAACTTGTACCTCAGGTTCAAGTTTTGCAACAAATGCCGCTGCGACAATGTTGTTTAGACGCACATCCTAATTATGAATGCTGCAACATTGTAGCGGCGGCTGTGCGCGAACAAAACTCATCATGTAACTATAACACGGGATTACGTCGAGTATAATTATTTGCCACTAGCACTGAGGTGACGGCCGAATGATTCCATCGGTATCTCACTGAGATGACAATACCGTCACAATTATATTATTTTTGATTTTTTTTTTGCTACGGAACGAGTACAAGTACCAACCAACTTGATGGTGCTGTTTGAAAACGTGGTTTTTGGAAGTAAAGGTATCACTACCCGACTTAATAAGAAGGAGGTACTTTCTAATTAGACGTATTTATTAATATTTTTTATGTATGTTAAGCATATTTTTTTTGTTTCTGAACCGATTTTAATGATTTTCTTAGCATTGAATTTTTTTTTATTAAATTCTCATTGGATACCATATACGCCACTTACAAATGAAAAATAGAAGTTTTCTAGCAAAAAAGAAATCGACTTCAAAGGTAAAAAGGGTATAAAATCAATATTTTTGACGACATCTTGAAGTATGTGCCAAGAGAAATATAAAAAACAACAATAAATTTCAAAAATACTCGTTTCATGCCGCTTTCAGGTACAAAGGAATTAGTGAAATTTTCTATAAATATTCTATTTCATTTGGCACCGTGGCAAAATCACAACTAGAAGCTCAGTTCAAGTATTTAAGGAGTAATTCTTGAGTTATTCTTCCATCCACATCCTTTTTGTGAGAAAAATTTCATGGTGTTAAACATTTTATTAATCCGTCAATTGTCGTGAAATTCTATCGATGAATCACTTATTTGCAATATTTGCTCTTAAACATATATAAATCAGTAGGAAGCTATGTTGTTACTTTTAAATGTGCAAGTAACATTGTTTCGATAAGGTTGTGAATAATTGTCATATTATGAATGAATAAATGAATAGTGTTTTGTTGACAATAAATTAAAAATAAATAAATAATTATTATAAAGTTAAAACTTAAAAGTAAGTGTGAAAAGTTTTTAGCGTGTAGTAAGTATACCAAAATTTTAGTAACTGTTGACACAAAATTAATTGTTGCTATTTTTAGTCTAACTTCCACTTATATCAATTCCGATATAAACAAGCTTAAATATTCGTTTATGAAATTTTTAGTCCACTATATCGTCTATAAATAAAACAGTTCATAAAGGATTAGTTAATGAAAACCGACACCATTATGTAAATAATTTGAAATATAAAACTATAACGATAAATATGGTTCTGTGATAAACAATATTTATAATTAAATGAGTTTATGCTATTTATGGCTACTACTTATTGGGACTACTTCACTTAATGGGGTTCTAATCTAAATCGCTCATGATGCTCACAGAAAATGGTAGAAAAGTTTAAGTAAAAAATGAAAAATCGAATCAAAAGACACGTGCGTCTTACTTTTTTAATATGTATGGCTTTGCAGCATTTATATATCTAAATAACGTCAAGTATTCAAGTTTCAAAATAATATTTAAACAATTGCATGTAACAGTAACCTTAACCAAAATAAAAAGCTTTTGGTCCTAAACAAGGTTCTTATAGCAGCTCAGAAGACCAAGCTTCATTGAGTAATTAACTTTTTCTACAAAGGCACTTAATTCTTATTTAAAATAATCATATACCTACCCCTACCTACAACTATTGTTAATTTTTAAACCAACATTATACATATTTTGAAAATAGCCCTACGAAATTTGAAAAATTGGTGCTGTGGTCTTTCAAATATTTGAAGGAAACTCCAGATTTTTTCAATTTAACAACATTCAAACATTTTAGGTACACAGGTTTTGTACAAATGGAATATAGAGCACATTTTCATGACGTTCCAAAGATTAATGCAAAAATTTCAATTCATTTCTTCTTTCTCTCTCTATCTCGCCAGCAATAGCGAAAAAAGGTTGTAGACGAGTTTAACAGAAGTAAAATAAGAAATTTTCACCACTTCCCATGTGACATTATACAAGCATTTGTTGTCAAACTTACAAAGGAGGTGTCATCAACTCCTCATATATCTAACCTAATAATACCGTTTGACACGTACCAATTTTCGGTTCATTTGATATTAAAAGCTTTTCAACGACGCTAGTCCCGTGGCGTGTACGGGGCTTCATAATCTATTCAGCTAAATGGAGTAGTGTTCGTAGAACGGGTCTATCCCAACGATTTTAGTGCTAGCATTATCAAGCTAATTACGTTCAACAATTGCGATTTTGCACTGGTTAATTTAACATTTAGGTCCTGTTATGCGTTGAAATTAAAATAATCTCCTTCCAATTCAATTAAAACATTCTCTACTTCAATTATTATATTTTACACTTCCCAATTTTATGAGATACAAAGATGCATAAAAATTAGATGAATAACTATTTACATAAGGAAGTTTTCTAATTAAAACTAGCGAATCCGGCAGATATTGTTCTTTGAAAAAAATAAAATCTAGGACCCGATTCCAATACCACCTACCGGGTATTATTCCTCCACACACAGAATCTCATCAAAATCAGTCCAGTGGTTTTGAATGAGTTAAGTGACATAAACACAAACAAAAGAATTTTACATATAAAGTTTTTCAAAAATTTCGATACGACGATCCTTTGGCTGCCATTGTAGCGAATTGTATTAACTATTCTCTGTGGTAATTAGATTCCAAATTCAAATACTTGACATTTATCACCTACGCCTTCTGTGCTTTCTAGTGTTTGAAATTCAAATAGATTTATAAGCTCGTCAGAGCCGTATAGGCTCATGACGAGCCTTTTCATCAGAAGTTTTCATGGCATGGCATAATGTATATGGATATATTCATGGAATTGACATCTATCGTGATCTTTGCCAATATAGTGTTTCTATTGTTTAAATAACAATCATCTTTTCTAAATCACAATGCACTTTGATAATAGCGATTTGTTGCACACTCGATGTCCCTGCGACCACACCACCTCGTATCCAATATCAAATGTACTATCTTGATCAACAACGCTCGAGACATGTCCCGACATGTCTATCCGGGGTCGCTTCCAAAAAGCATAGATATGCAACACTCCGCTAAAGTGTCATTGTCAATATATTATCCTTGGCCATGGTTCGCCGACAGATTAATTTTGTTTTATTATATTTTATTTAATCGCAGTTCAACGGACTCGCTTTTTAAGTCTGAATGTGAGTCTAAACCATCTGGGGATCCACTAGAACACACATAAAATTTCATCAAAATCAGTCGAGGGTTTTAGGAGGAATTCAGTCTCAAACAAATAACTTTAGCATGTTATGAATAGGTAAAGATTATTATAGTACACCGGGTTACTGGTAACCCGACGACTTCTTGGTAGAACAGAATAAAGGAGCTAAAATGTGATAAGGTATTCACCTTTATGTATGACCGAAAGTTAACATTTATTGAGATATCTTAATTTTAATGTTTATTAATATTTTTTTAGATGTTTACGATAGAATTAATTTTAATTGCTTTTATATATCACAGCTCAACAACAAAGATTAAAACATCACAAAATACTGTTAAATGCGTTATAAGTAATAAGCACCTGTAAAATTGTTGAGTGATATATTTTGTTAGATTTGAAATTGATTACCAAACCGATAGAAACCACGATAGCAATGAGATATCAAATGATTATTCGACTGAAAATTTGGCCTAAATTGTAATACTAACTCAAACAGTGTCTAATTACGCACCAAAAATAAACCCCGAAACAAATTTATCTCGGTACAATTTAAACGAATACAAGTTAATAAAATTCAAAAACGCCGAAGCGGTTGAGTTTCTGAAGAACGTCAACTATTCGACCGGCGGTCGGTCGCGTCTTATCCTGACGCGATTTGAATAATTTTTACATTTAAAATCATTCGCAACGACAACATCCAAAGGGTAACCACTTTGAATCGCTGCCATTGCCAAGAGATAAGGAGGAAACTCGAAATATCCGCCCGAGTCATAAGAGCCGAGCGGGATATAAAAGCACTTAACTGCAAAGCAAACACCAATGTGTTTCTTTATTTATTGAAGTGAAACTTCTGTAGAATCGTTGTGACTTGAACCTTGATTAATACACACAAAAACGAGATAACCACACACTTCTATAGGAAAGAATGAGACACGAGATTTACATTGTGCAGCACAGTTTAGAGAGTTAATTAGATCGATGATTAAACATAGGTCCAATTTAAACCGAAATAAAACTAACTTCTAGACCTCAAGACACTGTGAGCTCTTTCTGCGTATGCCGGTAATTTCTTTTATTTTTCCTTCCACCCATTTTAATATTTTAAAATTATTAGACTAGGCATGTTTGCTGAAGAGTTTCTTGCGCTGCCTCTTCTCTTCAAGCCATAACATGTTGCGAAGCAGTGGTAAATAGATTAGGCTCCCATAGAGTAAATAATATCCATTAACAAAATTAAAACTAAATAATTAAAATGAACAAGTTGGCGGTAGGCTGAATAAAACTTTAACAATATTCGTTAACACTTAACAACTTTGTCTTCCGTAATCACGGCCACTGAAAAGTGGCCGAAGCGTCGGAATAAAAAAAATCTAATAAATTACCACGCTTAAAACCGGTATAACGTAGTTTTATTTTGAAATAAAACTGATTATTATATTTTAAGACTAAAGCAGTGAAAAATTTAACGTGAGTAAGAAGTTTGTTTTAAATTATATTTTATGAAGGATGAAGGCTGAAATAATTATATTTACATTTAAAAAAAGTTAGATAAGAATTGAAGACGTAAGTGGATGAAGGTGATATGTCGCATATTCGGTTTTTGCTTTTTTTTGCGTAGATGAATGTTATAAGTCGATACCAAATGACTACAGACCATAGATATAAGGCATATTTAAAAAAATAAAAAGTTGCTAAAGGTGTTAAGTTCAGTTCAGTTTCACATAAAAGTAAGACTTTTATCTCGATTTACTCAGAATTGGAATTATGCGACTTATCACCTTCATCCACTCATGTCTTCAATTATCTGTGAGTATGTTCTCTGAAGTTTCATTTTTACTACGTCAGAACTGAACACACATTTTTTGCAAATAATCGCTCGCAGCCGTTGTCTTGACCCTCAATCTCAAATAAATTCCGAGTGATTCTTTTAAATACGGATTTTAAGCAGATTTTCTGTGGAATAAGTAAAAACGAATCCGTCACTCTGGCTAAAGGTTTAGCTCGCCGTGAATATTTATAAGTTTTTCTATTATTTCACAAAAGTAGCTCAATCTGCGACTCTGCGGATTTTATTCAGCGGTTTTAATCACTCTATATAGATTAATTTGAATTTGTCGTTTTAACATTAAGCTGCTTAAGAGTTTAATTTTTGTTTAATTCCAGCATGCTATTTGTTATACGATGCGAGGTGGTAGAGCATTTGCCCGATTGGATGGCTACCACCCCTGCTCTAAAGTAGCCATAGCAACCTTGAGTTGTGTTCCGGGATTAGTGGCCAGGTTCCAGACTCCCTAAGAGAGCAGCAGCGCATTTGCCTTTGGTGTTGCAAATATCCATAGGCGATGGTAACCGCTTTCCATCAAGTGGGCCGTCTGCCTGTCTGCTGAACTCCTGCAATAAAAAAAGGTGTGTGTACTAGTAAACCTTTAATTATGTATAATTATGCATTTCCCGGTCCTATATCTTCCAGAGCGTTTATTTATATAAGCTCCATACAAGTAATGCCAAAATTTAACTTTTTTTAAATTGCTGGAGTTCAGTAGACAGACAGACGGCCCACTTAATGGAATGGTTACCATACATATGCGCTGCTGCTCTCTTAAGGAAGACTGGAACCCGGTCACTGATGCCGGAACACAACTCAAGGTTGTTATGGCGACATACATTAGACCAGGGGTGGTAGCCATCCAGTCGGGCAAATGCCCTACCACCTGGCTGTGGGTTGTTTTGTCGCCTATTACGACAGGCCACCTGGACGCAGGAAATGGTATTCTTTCTCCGTTCCTGCACGGATAAGTGGATTTCGATTCGCATCTGATAGTAATGCAAGTGAATGAATACTAAGATATAGTAATGGACCTAACAGCCACGTTCGATGAGAATGTTGATATGGATGTTTGATGTTGCAAGAATGTAAAATAAGTACATAAGGGGATCTTTGAAAGTTGCGCCTGTGACTGAGGAGAGGAAGAAGATTAAGGTGGTATCGGCATATAATGACTGTGTGATATGATGGTTTGTGGTGTGACAGAGGACCTATGCAAGAATAAAGGAATAAGATAGGAAAGGAAGACTGATATTATGGCGACCCCTGATAATTGGGAGATGAAAGAAAAGACAGAATTTCAATTCGAGTCCTGCACTCACAACATTATATATAATCGAATACAATAAAAGAAAACTTATTTGTATTGCATTCTACCCATAGTGCCTCAAGTCTATAAGTAGAGCACTGAGCTTAGATCACCGTCTTCTATGGCTAAGTGCCCAGAAGGCTGGCTAGGTTTCCTCGCTGGATCGCCATATTGACCCGAGGTAAGCACCAGCCTTCTGATCACCTAAAGAGTCAATGAGTCGTTTTGATAAATTTTGGTAGAGAGAGGCTCATGGCTTCAGGACCTCACGGTCCAAAGGTCTCGACAGCAAATGGCACAAACATATAACTCTAACTGAGGATTGCATATTTGCGCCGCTTGAGCGATTCAGCTGTTTCCGCCGCCGAACCGGCTGATCTAGACGTTTTTGGCAAATAGAATGCCGCTTGATTGTTGTGGGTGGCGTAATTTATTTATTTACTTATGGGAAATCTACGGCTAAATACATTTGATTAGATAACTATAATTAACATAAGAAAGCCAATGACAAGTTTACACGGATAAGTTATCGCTTAAAAGTAACATGCAGACGTAAAAAAGGCACCGAGATCACTGAGAGTCGCTGTTGAAAAATTTAAGGCTTAGACACCGCTTGGCTCCTGAAATACTGATTGCAAATGGGTCGATGTCATCGTATTTACTTACATTATTTAAATAATTACCTGCTCGCACTAGAAATGAGTTTTGTCTGTAATAAGTAAAATTTAAAGCTACATTTATGGGTTAAATAAATCGTATAAACTTCGATGGAATATTAAAGTGGACTTTACTTAGAAGATCTGGACAATCAATATCAGAGGTGATAATTTTTACAAGAAGTAAAATGTCAATATCTCGTCGGTCTTTAAGTGACAAGAGGTGAAAACTTTTTGCAAATGTAATAGTGATGTTCTGTGAGTCATGTAACGCACAGACTATTAAACCATCAACAATATACATAATTGAATCGAGAGTAATCGATTTGTAAATAAAAAATGTTTTACTCTAAAGGAAAATGATTGATTAAAATTTATTTACAAATTAAAATTTATTTATAAACTAGCTTCTGCCCGCGACTTCGTTCGCGCGGAATAGTAATAAAAAAGTAGGTTAAAAAAAACCCCGCGATTTTGAAACCTACTTCCTTGGTGCTCCGCTCCTATTGCTCTTAGCGTGATAGTATATAGTCTATAACCTTCCTCGATAAATGGGTTATCTAACACTGAAAAATCTTTGCAAATCAGACCAGTAGTTCCTGAGATTAGTGCGTTCAAGCAAACAAATAAAGAGACAAACTTATCAGCTTTATATATTATATAAGATATATAAGATAAAACTTTCTCACCGACACCACACTCTGTCAAAATCTCCGCTTCTATTATGTTACGTTGCAGAGAAATTACTTTCAGTCTGCTATAAGCTGTTTAAGTAATTATAGCTTTTTTAACTATCCCACGGGAACTATTTAATTTTTCGGGACCAAAATCCTATATGTTGACCAGGGATATAAGCTACTACCATGCAAAATTTCATGTGAATCGGTCCAAGCGTTTCGGAGATTAGCCGGTACAAACAAACGGACAATCAGAGAAACAAGAAAAAAAACAAAATTAGTTCTATTTCACTTCTTACATCCCCCTGACTCGGTTTTTAGCATTATTTTCACTGTACAGAAATTCGACCTTTACAATTTTAATATATATATATATATATACTAGCTGTCCCGACAGACGTCGTCCTGCCCGGTAAAAAAAAAAATTAGGGGTGGACTACCCCTAACATTTAGGGGGATGAAAAATAGATGTTGGCCGATTCTCATAGATACCGGATAAGCACAAAAAATTTCATCAAAATCGGTCAAGCCGTTTCGGAGGAGTATGGCAACGAAAACTGTGACACGAGAATTTTATATATTAGATATATAGATGAATTCGATTTTTGTAACATCACTATTTGATTCACCATCGAGCTGTCAAAAGAAAAATAAATTCTTGGAAAGGATTAGAGGTAAGATTTTTAGTAAAGCAAACTATACTTGGCATGTCAATTAAAGTTCCTGAATAGATAGTGAAGTGATCAAATCGTAAAGCGGGCTGGGTGGACCCTTTTGGTTTAGTGGCCGAGCCTGCTGATATCTTTACGATATTCATCCAGGGCTGATGAACTGGCCCGACCATGGGCCGGAGTCAGTATCGATAGTAATTAATATTTTCAGAATAATTTATTTGATGTCTTCAAGACCTAACCAAATGCGTTGGCTTTTTGGTGTTCCAGTTTTCGAAGTTATTACACTTTAAGAAGATACAGTATCTGTAACCGAAGTCCTCCGAAACGGCTCGATCGATTTTTATGAAATTATTTGTTTATAATAGGCTTGAGAATAAGTCGTAACTATTTTTTATACCCCTCAGTAATAAAGGTGATCCATTCCACAAAAAATATTATATTTTTTGGACAACATTATTTATTTAAAAATTATTATGATTTGAAATTAAAAAAATACATACAACCTTTAATTTTAAGTCTTCTACCACCAATTATTCGTTATTTAATTAATTATACTGTGTTCACTTATTACTTATAATATATTTAATACAATATCTCTTAAAAGTTATATATTCTACTCCCTACTGTTTGCTGGACGAGAAGTGACACAGGTATATAGCGAGACTAGACAGACACCTGATGGATATAGCTGATCGATTTACCGGGTTGTTGCAATAGGGTTCTAAATTTTATTTCCTCGTGGAGAAAATCGCTGTCCCGGCACAACTAGTTATATATAATAAGTTTTCAGTGCGTGTGTATGTGCCAGAACTTCTAAATGGCTGGACCGATTTCGATGATTTTTTTTTGGTGTTCAGGTGGATTCAAGAATGGTTTAGATTCACAATTGGACCCGGCAGGTTGCGCTGCTATGGGGTTCTAAATGTTATTTCTTCAGGGCAGGACAACTTCTGCCACGACAGCTAGTTTCTGTATAAGATTTAAAAGAGTTTCACCTAAATAAATAGAATAACATATTTTAGGTAAACGTGTCGTCGGGGAGTTTCTTGCTGCTTCTTCTACTTAACAGCAATAACACGTTGCGAAGCGGTGTAAGGCAGTAAAATTGAATTTTGACTGATATATATGGCCTTCGAAAAGTGTCTTCCAGTGGAACTTATTTTGAATAAAAACTTTTAAATTTGAATTTGAAGGCAACGATAAACAGATACTACCAGGAAGAACGTCTGCCCGTATCATTTTATTTAATACAACTCAGAGATTTTTCATACTTTGCTATTCTTCTACAAATGAATTTATTTAATGTTAACTCATATTTTCATGACGTTTAATTAACAATTTTGTAGTTATAAGTAATAATAATTTGCAACTAATTACTCTGAACAAGCGAAATATATTTCACATGTTGCACTATTTACACCCTGCACTCCGCCTTCCCTTAAAGAATGTTTTAGCTTCCTTCATACATCACACACCTTCGATTTGCGCTCTTCTAATAACCTCCTGTTACAGCACATGCACATTCTTCAAATTTTTTTCTCCAAATTTCATATATGATAAAAATATCCTAAGTAACGCCCCGGGATATAAGCTAGCTTTGTGTTAAGTTTCATTTAAATCCGTTAATTCGTTTTCACGTGATACTCTAACAGACAGACAGACTGAAACACAGACATAAATTCCAAAACTTGCATTTTCAGAATCTGCTGGCCCAAATTAGCACCCCTGTTTTTATGACATTTTGAAACGCATTGTACAAACTCGAACCATTTACAGAGTTATTATAGTATAATAGATTTATTTAAAACATACCTATTGAATGTGACAATAAAAACCAGTGACTGTGGGCGAGTCGGCTTCGGATAATATATTCATTTCACTTGTTATATTATTTAAGTTTTCAAGTTTGAAGTAAAGGATTAAGCGTCTACGTAGACTATACCTCCGATACGCTACCGCGTTGCTGCCGCCGCTCTGCTATTTTGTTTGCTTTACATATATATAACGATAGCCATCGCTAAAGCCCGTTCAAAGTGCGGTGGTGGCGCGGTCGCACCTAGTACACACTGTTTGGTGGTGCGGCGGCGATGCTTCGGTGGTGTTTTATAAACGTGTCCTAAAGTTTTTCTAACAGTTTCTTTTGCGGAAATCCCTTACAACCTCTATCTTAAAATATCAGAATATATATGTAAGACTGTCTAAATACGGCCCTGTCGATCCAATGGGCCGGACAGGTCACAATTAAATTGCGATTCGGCCACCGGTGACCGGTGGTCGGCGAGTATGGAAACAATTTAACGATCCCCGCCCCGTGTGCACCCACCTTTATCCTGAGACGATCGGCGGTTAGTGTGCGCGTGCCCTTACCTTCAATTTACTTAGTTAAATTGACTTTGTACTTGAAATTCAAGTAATTGGACTATTTTGAAGAACTAATCTCTAAGTTCATTGCTTCAAGCTATAGAACTGTATGACATGTTTAATTGTTTACTCATAACTACTTGAGATTTTTGATTTTAAAGTAAACAATGGGATCGTACATGATATAAAGAAACTTACATAAAGAACATAAGCAAACATGTAGCTTATAAAACTATTTGAAATGTAATTTTTTGTAATGTTATTTTAATTTTTTGGAAAAACTATTTTATGAATCATTATTCACTGAACTGACTGAATTCATAGAAAAATCTTCTTAAGAACTTCGAGTAGTGGTCGAATTTCGACCATAATTAATTTAAATTACAAGTTTGAACATTATTAAGGTTCTTTTGTCAAAGTTTTTTATAATCACAGATTTCGCCAA
This sequence comes from Dendrolimus punctatus, assembly GCA_012273795.1. Lineage (NCBI taxonomy): Eukaryota > Metazoa > Arthropoda > Insecta > Lepidoptera > Lasiocampidae > Dendrolimus > Dendrolimus punctatus. Next base: position 2,202,036 of record CM022548.1, on the reverse strand, counting down.
GGCTACACTGTTAATTAGACTTTTTTTTTTTTAAGTAAACAATTTTTTAATCAAAACTTAAAAATAAACTAAATTATAAATAGATTAATTAATATAAAGAATGTAGTAAATCGCTGCCAGAGGGAAGCGTGCCCAGAAGGCTGGCTGCATTGCCACGCTGTATGGCAATGCTGATTCGTTGCGCGAAATACGAACCAGCCTTCTGATCATGGGTGGTATCAAAGAGTTTCTTACAAATTTCTTTGAAGAAACCCTTTGCCGATGGACCCCACGGACCTAAAGTTTCAACTCCAAACGGCACAAATATGCAACCCCTTCCTAGGGTTCCATATTTGCGTCATTTAAGATCTTCAGCTGTTGAAGCAGCGTTGCCAGCGCCTAACTTAGTCACTGGAAGATGAGATGCCGCCAGAGTATCAACGCATGTCGCGTCCCACACAAGCGGCCTTCCCATCTTCCAAGGAATAAGTGACATCCCATCCCATCGCATGACTTTAACGATAAACAAGAGTATATTTGCGTGTGTGTCAAATACATGGCAGTGTGTGTAATGTTTTTTTAAATTTATTCAATGTATTTTTCATGAATAACTAGCTGTGCTGTTCAATCTATATGCCGACAGCAGCGCCACTTACCGGGTCCAATTGTGAATCAACTCAGAAACCTTCTTTGGCTCATGCACAACAACTTTGCTAAAGATCATCACATGATCAAATGTATAGTTTACGATTCTATAACGGACATACAGATAAACGTTCATTTTATATATAAAGAGTTTTTGAAAAAAATCGTATATTTTTTGTAATTGAACAAAAAACAGTCATTGAACTTATCTGTGTTTTTTTATAGGGCCAATTTAAGGGGCAGTTAATCAACAGTTCAGTACAAAGGGATCACAAGAAAGGGTGCTTGTTTGTTAAATCAACTCTGTTTAGATAAAAAGACAATCAGGGACCCACCCCCAGTCCACCCCCACGTGGCCTTTTTATTTTTCTTAATTTCGACTTGATCTCAATCGGGAGTAAATTATAATGGTGAGTTAACTAGAAGAATGTCCCCGTTGTATTGTTTGGCTTTTTTTAAGTAAATCATTGGTAATTGTATAGAGTTGTTATAACCTTTTTTTGAATTCCGTTACTATTAATAATAATTAATTAATAGTAACAATAATTAATTACTGTTATGCATAATTATTTTGGTATATTATATATACATGAAATTTAATAAGATTCATTCTAATAGGTATGTCGGTACACGATGATGTATTGAAATCTTGAAAACACTAAAAGTAAGGAGTGGCCCTGTATACATAATCGAGCGTTGAAAAATGTTTTTAGTTTCGTAGAGTATTATTTACTCAGATTTTGAAAAAACATAACTTCACGCCAGGTCCCTTGCGGGGTAGGCACGAACAAAAGAGCGCCATACAGGCTTTTCTTACTCACCTCACTTGCTTCTTTGACACTTACTTATGTATGTATGTATTGAAAAAACATGGTAATTTTCTTTTTAATATTTTTTTTATTCAATCAGTAGTGGGTGATTTTGTTGTCTTACTTATACTCCATCCAAAGGTAATTTGGAAGATTGTACTTGTTTATTGATGTTCTTGATTTTATGTAGCATGTTTGTACATTAAAGTATATTCTATTATATATTATATATTCACTTCTTAGAAATTCGTAAAATATAAATTAAAACACTGGCAAATCTGAAAGAAATTGTAATGTATTCAAGATTAAAAACACTTTCAACGATAATGACTGAATAAAATCCGTTGAGTAGTAGTAGCACTTTTGGAAATGTGGTAATTTTGAATAAATATAATAAATAATTTATAGAGTTCTATAGCCATATGATAAAAACTAAACTAGTGACATTTATCGATTCTATGAAACCTTTGATGATTATTTCCTTAATTACCAGGTAATTTATTAATGTTGATATCTACCTTTTTTCTTAAATCACACTTAAATATTACAAAAACGTTTCAGCAACTCTATATTATATGGATAAATAACAGAAAAAATCCGCGGCGCTTCGTTTCCTTTGGTCGAAGTTAAATTAACTTTTTTTTTCTTTAGCCTCTTTCTGTTTATCGGCTCCCATCTTAACCCTTTGCCCTGCGTTGTATCGGCGTGGAAATTGTCAAAGATCCAGCGATGAATGGGTTAGGCCTAAAATTGAATTTTTATCAAAATGAAAAATCGCAGTTAAACGTAACGATTCGATTAGGCAACAAAAGAATTTTAGCGGTAAAACGAAATGGCGGAAACAAGAAAACAAGATGGCTGACACCGAACATTATAAAATGGCGGTGTATAAAAACATGGCGGGGTAAGTAACGATTCGATTAGGCGACAAAGGATTTTAATAGAATAATTAAATCCCGGATATAACATTTCACAAGATTTGCAAACTGGATTTTTTCATAATTTTCAACTTTATAGTTTTCTTGTTAGAGGAGAGAGAGGCAATCTACCTATTGACTTTATTAAAAATGTCATTAAGAAATACTGTTGTTTTTTCAACAGCTTGCTAACAATATCCACAAGACAATGTAGAGTAAAAAAATACAAGCTTTACTTAAAATACATATATGGCGCCTACTCCAACCATTATTATTTGTTTTTTTTTACTCTAGCTTTTTACTCTGGTTCAGTAGTTTCCGAGTAAAATAATTGTGACATACAGACGGACGGACGGACATAATAGTATCATGAGGATACCTTTTTAGAAAAAATGGATATGGAAAAGTCATACAAAACATTATAATTATTATAATATTATAAAGAGGTAAGGTTTGCGAATTCGTATGTTCGGAGTAATCCCCGGTACTACTGACTTGGAATTTTTTTTCACCAATAGAAAGCTACATTATTCCCGAATAACATACGCTAGTCTATATTTGATTGTGAATAATAATATTTTAATTTTTTATTCTTTTTCAATGACGCCCAGCGAAGTGGGCAGGGGTAAGCTAGTACAAAATACAATAATAATCGCCTATCATCGAATAATAATCGTATTAGTTAATGAAAACATAGGATATTGAGTGCACCGCACTAATGTGGATTGTAACAATAATTAGGAGGTCTGATCCGATCCGATCCTTTGGGGTCAAGTGGACCGATTGTCCTTTGAAGGGTTGATTAAGATGGCCCCGCCTGGACGTATGGGATAAGTTTAGTTGCAGAGGGGACAAATGTTTACAGTTTTCTTTAAAGAAAAAATTGCATGTATTGATTATAAAATAAATAGATACGAAAATTTATCTTATACATACATACATAACTTCATGCCAGGTCCCTTGCGGGGTAGGCACGAACAACAGAGCGCCACACAGGCCCATTCTTACACACCTCACTTGCTTCTTTGACATTCATAGCTCTTGTCATTTATCTTATACTGTGTATAAATAAAGTACGACTGTGAAATGTACTAAGACGCAATGTAGATTTGTTTATAAAAGTGAAACTACGTAAAATATATAAGAAGTGATCTAAAAGAGACATAAGACGGGAGGACAAACGCGTATGGGGTCCCTATAAAGCGATAACGGGGACTCGCTGCCGATGCCGGCCTGAGAGCTGGTGTTGACATATCGTATGAGTAGAATCAGCGTGGGTGTAATTACATTCTAAGTCTCACGCTTTTCCTACCATGAGCGCGGGGCACATGGGGGGAAGGGGGTTTTAGTGCAGTATTAGCCCATGGGTTACCTCTTTAATAGGAGTACCTTGTTGAGTCTCCACACAAGCCGGCAATCGACTCTGATATCTTCAGTATCTTTAATGGATAACTATCATTGCTTTGGTCTAATTTCAGTAAAGGCCCCGGTAGTGTACGAAGTGCATTTCATCCTGCCTCAAAAAAAAGCGTATGAGGAGTGGGAAGGGTAAATAGTGGCATAAGCGCCATCAGTGCAGCTTCATACTAAGCACGTTATATATGATTCAAGAGATAATTATGGACGTAAAATTCAATCCATGAAGTTAGAGACGCAGCCAGCTAGTTGTAAATAAATGCATTTAATACATGGTACATGGGAAAGATGAATATAGCGAAAAAGTTGGCGCTGGTGTTGCCTTCACAGTTCACTAACAAATAGGTCGTCATCATGGCGCCACCTATGAAGTTTCGCTAGCACATGCTAGTTGTAAATATATGTTTCTCTTTTTTCAAATAATTGCCCATTTTGGGAATCAATACAGTTTTCTATGTAATATTTTCTCTGAACCAAGATAAAATTGTATTAAAAGTTATGTTAGGCATAATACTATATAACCATGTCCATCTGTTCTATGTCTCATCCCATACACTACAAAGGGCCAGTAATGACCCCAGCAAAGGAAGGGTTGGGTCGAAGTTTAATGCGGGCATACCTGCCATTTGCTGGGATTAACACGAGTTCGTTATTTGTTTCTGACCGGTTTTTTAAAGTGTTAATTAGAATGTGGTTGTGTTGTGACACTTTGATCTGAATGAGAAAATGGTGCTACGATAAAAATGCAAAGATATATCCTTTTCCAACCGCACCGCTCGCCAGTGACGGGCTGTTCACCCCCAATTCCTTGTGCTCCCATGCACAGCACAACAATGATCTGGAGGGAACTTGCCGCCGAGGTTTTCCCTCTGACAATGACGTAGGGTCATTTAAGAAGGGCATTACAATTTTTTTAGCCCGCAACGCGTTGGCTATGGCCCTGGTGTTGGCAACACCAACATAAGCTAATATTATTTTTAAACGTTTTCCTTATTCTTCTATTTTGGTTGCAAACGAGTTCGCACGTATTTGTTGTGTATTTTTTTAAGTTTTCACCTGTAACAGTTTTTGATTTTTTTACCTACAACGACCAGGGTATCGCCCACACCACCAGCGTAGAACAATATATATTATACGTGCGACGAACTGCGCACACTGGTGTTGCAAACGTCCTAGGCAGTAGCCAACCTCCATTAAGAGGGCCATTCAACATTTTTGGTTTAGATGTATTATTAGGTCTTAAATTTATAGAAATTCTGTAGGATACTTTTTAATAATAAATAAATACAAAATCGCCGCGGCTTTAGACCACTTTTGTGTGTGACCACTACGCGTTCGAGGTCACAACAAACAAACAAACAAACGTGGTAAACGAAGTTTGAATGAATATGCTTTATTGTGTTTTAAAAGATACAGTTAACAGAAAAAAATATTGCAATACCATAGGCGGTCTTATTGCTATTTGCGATTTCTTGCAGACAACCTTTGGATGGACAAGAAGTTTGATAAGAACAGAGGTATATTGCATTATTCTCACTACCGAATAAGTATCTTATAAATGCATACATACGTTAATAAAATATATAAATTATACTATTTTTATTGCAGGGGTTCGACAGGCAGACGGCCTACTTGATGGAAAACGGTTACCATCGCCTATGGACATTTGCAATACCAAAGGTGCTATAAATGCACTGCTGCTCTCTTAAGGGACTCTGGAAGCTGGTCACGAATACCGGAACACAACTCAAGGTTGTTATGGCGACATACTTTAGACCAGGGGTGGTAGCCATCCAGTCGGGCAATTGCCCTACAACCTGGCTGTGAGTTATTTTGTCGCCTCTTACGACAGGTCGCAGGAAATTGTATTCTTTCTCCGTTCCTGCTTGGATAAAATACTAATAAGATATATGTATTAAAAATATTATACAATACACTTACATAATTAAATATAAAACGAGAGAAAAGCTGACAATAACTGCTAATAAAGTTTTGTAGAATAAAACTAATTTAGTTGCTTATTATAATTTGTCTCATAGCAAAAGAATTTCGCTGGAAAAGGGTTAATTAGTATGGACTAAGAATTGAATCAACAAGAGGATGAGGATAATATGGATAAGACCAGTCATTTTAATCCCATAGAAAAGTCGTACTTAAATGTGAGGTAAATTTATTTATTTATAATGTGTGAATTTTTAATTTATGGCAGGAAAGAACATGACAATAAATACCCATAATATCCAAGTGAGAAAAATGAGAACTTAGACTTTGCGCAGATAACAAATAATTATTATTAATATTTATTATATTAACTTATATTAATCAGGGATAATGTAGCATTCGAATAGTGATATCTTTTTTGAAATCGGTTCAGTAGTTCTTGAGTTTATTCGTTACAAACGTTCAATTCTTTCCTCTTTATAATATTACTGGCTTCTGTCCGTGACTTCGTTCGCGTGGAATTCGTAAATAAAATTATTTTTGTCATAAAAAGTATCCTATGTTACTTCTAATACCTCCAAGAATATGTGTACAAAGTTTCATGATGATCGGTTGAGTAGTTTTCGTGTGAAAGCGTAACAAACAAACTTACATTCACATTTATAATATTAGGTAGGGATGATAGTGTGGATAATATTAAGTTTGTACGAGTTCAGCACAAATATGACGAAGAAATGTAGTGGGAATTGCGAAATATTTCTCTGGCCTTATCTATCATAAACCAACACTATCAATGTATAACACAATAAAACTGAGGGCAGATCGCGTGTCTAAGCAAACGAAAAAAAATCGACACCAAAGAGAATCCAAAAAGAGGGAAAAGAGCCTGTCGTCGTAGGAAATATCTTTTATCTTGTAATTATTTTTATCCTTTAAGCGGGAAAGTGAGGGTATGTTGATAAGAAAATAAAAAATGTTGTTAAGAGGGTACCTGGATTGCAGTTGAATATGGTTCCTTGATATTAAGATTGCAGGAACGGAGAAAGAATACAATTTCCTGCGTTAGGGGGGGCTGTCGTAAGAGGCGACAAAATAACTAACAGCCAGGTGAATCTGTGAAAGCAGCCGCTTTAGGCTCCCACGTCTTATGGCATTTGTAATGCGTACAAGAATAACATAAGTGGTTTCCTATTTACCTTCGTTTTCCCGAACTCCCACGCTCAACTACGCAACGGTTCTCTAGAATATTTATTCCGCATACAATAATGATCAGGGGCCGAATTTTGCTGTTAACACCTCGTCAAAATAGCCGGACAGTATTGATTCAATCTTAGGTTTGGTTGATTTCGGTATTCTGTTAATTCCGATGGCGAGCACGTCACACTATTATTATATAAGTATTTGTAAGTGTAAATTTGCGAAATAAATGTTTAAAATTTTAGCACCTATTCAATACTCATTTGGGCTAATTAAATAATTAGTGGGATATATAATTAAAAAGATCAAATTGATATTATGCGGTAGCGGACGATGTATGGCTGTGCGCGGCGGTAAGATTGCGGTAAGTAATGTTATTAAAATAAACAAATCCGGCTCGAAGGACCAAAAAAATATGTTGATGCGTTATACGATATAGGAACAGTCACTTGTTTGTTGGGTTTGCTGTTTGTTCGTTTTTGAAATTATTATTCTGCACATTTTACACTCTGAGGTACTTCGAGCGATAGCGTAGAAAAACTATATGACATTTTTGACAGATACGGAAGAACAGCGCCATAAACATTGTTTCTTCTCATTGTACGTTTCGTTTGAGAGAGTGATGTGGTGGATAGGGCAGACAGGGAGAGAGGACAATAGCGCCAACAACTATTATTGATGGCAATTGCTTGTTTCGAATAAATCTCGATGTGGACTGTATGACATTATTGGCGGGATTTCAAATTAAATTAAAAAATTATAACTATACATAGACAGGTACAGAGATGAATGGCAGAAAGTAAAGTAGTGCGTATGGATGCCATATGTATGTGAGCAATAGAGCAAGTGAGCATTTCCGGCCTCCAGGGCCGCTTCTAGATTCCATGTTCCGTCCGACACGTAGCTGCTAACTGTGCGAGCTATAGGCGTCGGCGGTATGCGGAGCGTGGAGAGGTGTACTCCAGCGAGCGGGTCAGGGGGGTGCTCTCTGCCCGCAACAACTATGGTAATTTTTTCGATTATTATTCCCTTGCGACGATATTTCGAACATGTGGAGTTAATATAATATAAATTTCACAATTGAAGTTTCGTTTAAATATTGCAACGATACTATATTGGAATAGCAGTATTGGAGCCCTGGAGGGAACTTCCCGTAACTGTTTTCCGTCTGTGCTTTTGCTTTTCTTTAAGACGAGCGTTGTAAAATTTCTCAAAGGTCACCAACGCGATAGCGACAAGTCTGGCCCCTGGCCTCCAAGTCTGTATTTTTTATACAAAAACCATGCCAGTGCGAGTCAAGATCCATTCAACTGAGGATGGTCAAGTAGTATCCGTGGTTTCTAAAACACATATTAAATCAATCTCGGTCAAACCAATATTGATTCTATATTGAGCCGACATGGTTTTCAGACTACCAAAACCGTCAAATGTTACGATTCCAATTGAAATACAGATTCGAAGCCTTGATGCTGCAAATGTCCGTAAGCTGCGGTAACCGCTTTCCATCAGGTGGTCCGTCTGTTTGTTTGGCTGCTTTAGGCAATTAAAAAGATTTCCTTGCCTTCGCCCACAGATCCCTGAAAGGAACGTAGAACAAGAATAATTAGTTTGTCCGATTCAGAAGGACTATTGTGTAAGTGGGGGGGATTGGTGGGAGGGGGCGCTCCTCACTGCCTTAGCCTTTTGAAATCGTATGCCTTAATTTTTAATGAAAAATTCTCCCATTGTTTTCCCAAGTCGATAACATCTTTATGTTAAATGCTTATGAGTGATGCTAATTTGGGAGTTTTTCTTAGAAATTAAGTTTACTGGAGTATTGATTTAACACGTCTGGTAGTCATTTTGGTAACGGCGTAAACTTTTTGAAACCTGTTAAAAAGTTTATTTGAAAAATTTATTAAAAAATATTTTATACCTTTCGGAGCTCTGGTTTATTAATATTGTTACGGCCTAGACGCCGAAAAAGACAAATTCGCGCCTGCATCCCCGTACAAACACATTTTATTACCTTTCGGCATTTGGACTTCTTTTGTTTACTTTGGGTTTAAAAAATTTCATTAGAAAATAGTCCATTGTGTACTCTAATCTTTTATGGCAGTCATTAGCCAGGTGTATTCTAGGAAATTCAGGCCACACGGGCGGGTAGACATATTGCATCTGTGCAGTATAAAGCAATACCCCCCAATTGAGAGATGAGGCAGTCGAGCGATAACCACGAGCGAATTATTATAATAATTTCGGCAATCTATTTATTGAATTACGTTTGGAATTATTGTGTTCGGTTATATTTGTACCTGTGTTATATGTGTTTGTATAGTTCTAATAAACTCTATAGTAGTTCTAAAGGCAATTCAAATCTAGTCCTACAACTCGTAACACTACATCAAAATATAATTATTTTAAAAAACAGCTGTATTTTAAAGCCCAACCAGCTCCACCAAATTTTTTTAATTCTGTAATATTGCATCATATGTCATCATATGTATATAAAATCCTCGTGTCGTGGTGTTTGTTACCAAATTCCTCCGAAATGGCTGAATCGATTTTTATGAAATTTTGTGTGCATATCGGGTAGGTCTGAGAATGAGTTTGAAATACGATTCCACTAACCACTAAGCTAGTCCGGCTTTCAATTATTTATTGTTTGTCCCAAATAAATAAATTACACTGCAAAATATTAACCCTTCTGTAGATTTCTGTCAAAAGTTCACAATAAATCTCCTCATTTTGTATTGAAAATTATTAACCCTCGCATCGCCGGCCTTAAGATTAAAAATGTCCCATCATAAAGCGTATAATGAATAGAGAACAACAAAGTAATCATAAATTACAATGAGCTGGTCGCGATGCCGGTGCCTTAAAACGAAAATTGTGTACACTAAATGGGTTAAGGAAGTGATATTTATTACGGGGATGGCTCCTCATTACTTAATGAGCCAAGTGAGGACGGTTACGTGCTTTTAAATATCACGAAAAGGGTTGAAAATTACGACAATTTTGATGAATAATTGTAATTTTGCGGTCATTTGTACAATTGCTTGCTGTCTTTTATTGGGGTAATATATACTTTATTGCGTAAAATGTTACAAAATAAATTCGTAATGATAAGTGGACGGCATTATCGCTGGGAGCGATTTCTTCCGGACAACCTTTGGATGGACAGAAACTCGGTATGGATAGATAGATATAATATATTAATATATATGTAAATATAATGGAAAATGTTACTAAATTATAATATAAACATACATATTTGTCTCTAGATAAGTTGTGTGTCTTCAAACTACACCATCCCAAGCACACAACTAAATAACATTATTGTTCAGTTACAATATGTTGTGACTGGACGTTATATATCTTTAATATAAAACAATTGTGCAGGCTGTCACACTTTAGAATGCGTTGCCATTTCAAGTAAGAAAGGCCAGAACCAGATAATGCCCTGTTCGGTCCTTGCCTATAATAAGTGGTAAAACATCGCTCTGCCGATTTTGTTGACTACTCTCTTTCTATGTGAGGTGGCGGCCAATACACAGCAGGGTAAGGGGCAGCCATTTTGAACACTCACTGTCAATGTTTCGATTACATAGCGCTGTGCGCTCGCCTGTTTATTGAATTTAAATAATAATCATTACTGGAATGCTTCGGTGGTTCGGGCATGTGGAAAGAATGTATGATGAAAGAATGACTAAACAGATATACAATGCAAAAGTGGATGAATGCAGAAGTCGTGGAAGGCCACGACACACCTTCCATTATCCAAAGACGAGCGTGCATGACAAGAGCTATGAATGTCACAGAAGCAAGTGAGGTGTGTAAGAAAAAGCCTGAATGGCGCTCTGTTGTTCGTGCGTACCCCGCAAGGGACCTGGCGTGAAGTTATGTATGTATGTATAATTACTGGCCGTGCTAATAATTTTCAAAGACCTAATGTGTATGCAGTGGTAGCTCTAAAATGAAACACAGTGCTGTGCTCTGTTCCCGAGTGCAACCTGAACCGAGCCAGGACAGGGCTGATCTCAAGGTTGGTGGAGCTTCTGCTTATAGTGTGCAAGGATTTAGGTCATGCCTCCGCTTTATAGTCCACAAAAATCAAACCACCATAACCTATGGGTTGGAGCATCCCACATGCCCATAAAGGTACTAATCCTGGACTTGAGCCTTATAATTTTAAGGCTGGTATACAAGGCGTTTTAAACACATTTTTTTGGAATAAAGGCATATAATATAGCCACTGAACCATAAGGACTTAAATAGTAGCTATCGTTTGGTCATGAAAAAGCTATTTTCAGGAAGGCAGTGCCCGTGAAGCCCCGCCCACATTAACCTATCAGTTCCCGTTATCGGTTCGAGTCTGCGCAGTCCGGTTATTGGGAACACCTGATTTGATACCGCCTTCAAAGGCCGTGTACTTAAATAAGATATCCACAGTATAAAAATATTGTTTATGTACAAACTTATAATAATATTGTTACGAGAGCGAGAGTCGAATTAAAAATGCCGTTAGAATTACTATAGAGTTTATTAGAACCATACACACACGTATGACACAGGTACAAATATAACTGGACGCAACCAGTGCAAACGTAATACAGAAGGTCGTAATTCAATAACACGCGTAAAGTCCGTCACCTATTAGATTTCTTGTTGTAGTACATACGTTTCGATTCGCTCGTAGTTCTTGCTCGACTAACTCCTGTCTCAATCGGAACACTGTATACTGCACAAATCCAATATGTCCGCCCGGCAGCGTGGACCGAATTTCCTAGCTTCAGCTTTTATTTTAAAATCTGTAACACCTAGCTAATGATAACAATACAACAATAGGCCATTTGCCAATAAGTGAACAAAAGAAGACAATCATAAAATGTCAATGTTATTAGTTCAAACGCCGACGGGTAATAAATTTGCATTGTTTCAGAGATGCAGGTGTATTTTGGTTTTGTAGGGACCTGAGTTGTAACATGCCTAATGACCTAAAGCCTAAAAAAGGGTCAGATATGTAAATTGATTATACAAATAGTCATGGTATACGACACCAAATAGAACCAAAAATGTCTCCACTCAGTTGAGATGAGAATGTTGATAAGGATGCTACAAAAATTGATAAGGTGAGAAATCAGTACGCAAGTGGGGAGGGGGCATTTGAAATTTGGACATGTAATAATCGAGGGATGCAATGACAGCTCTTTTACAAATATGATAATGATATCTATGTATGAACGAAGAAAAAAATAATAATTCCTGCGGCCGTGCGGTATATCGTAAGAGGTGACAAAACAACCCACAGCCAGGTGGTAGAGTATTTGCTCGATGATGGCTAACACCTCTGGGCTAGAATGTACCACCATAAGAACCTTGAATTGTGTTTCGACATTAGTGACCAGGTTGCATGCAGTATCCCTTTAGATAGTGGCAGCACATTGGTAGCTTTCTATCAGGTGTAGGTACCTCTGCCTGTCTTCTGAACTCATGCAATAAAATATTTAAAAGTCGCATTAAGTTATAAACTAGTACAATGAAGGAAACTTAACGTATATATTGTTGTTGTTATAACGGATTGTCTGGAAGAGATCGCTTCCACTTATTGTGCACATTTGGAATATTTTTAGGCTATTATATATTATAATTCGAGGGGTGAAAGGCTATTTGTTTTAAGCGACATTTTGTGTGATACTCAACACGATGGATTTTTCATCCTAATATCTCAACTTAAAGAAATATAAAGAACCTGATCTCTAGTTTCAGTCTACAGATGTTCTTTTTTTTTAAATATGGGACATAGTTCATTAGTGATGTGTTTTTCTGGGTCATTAGAAACTTTAAACTTTTCTCCCGACAATTTATAGAAGTGTCGTTTAAAACAAATAGCCTTTCACCCATCGAATATGTTTTTCGGTGTTCTCTGCACTCTGTAATAGTGTACAATAAATTTTTATCTCTCTCTCTCTCTCTTTCTCTTGTATTCTATCTATAATAGTCTTATCTATCCTATCTATATTAACAGTCTTAAGTCTCAACTCTGTTAGTAAAATACTGAGCCTTAGACATCGTACATCGACATGGTAAGGTCCTCAGAATCGGCATACTGGTCCGTAGTCCAAAGTAGGAACCAGCCCTCTGAGTCTGACCTGAAGAGGCAATGGTTCTGTACGGGTTGTACGCTTCCAAAGGTGCTGGGCTTAATCTTCGTCAACGATGGACGCCGGTTTGAAGGGAGTTGCCAAGCTAAACTTTTTATTTACTAAATTAAAGTCATTTGATGACCTGAGACGAACAACATACAGCGTGCAAGTGTCACACGTGATGGTAATATTAATACACCTGTTTTAATATGTTGTTAGTTGTATATTTATATGTAAAATACGCTGTACCAGAAATATTGGCTCGCACAGAGTCGTTTTGAAAGATCTTTGTAGAGGTTATAGCCTCTGGCACAAATGGTCCAAGCGTGTGTATTAAATTTGAGAATATTGTTTTTCGCATTCCGATTGCTAGTGGTCGCCCAGTGGTCGAAATTCGACCATAATTCGTTTAAATTATAAGTTTGAACAATATTAAGGTTCTGTTGTCAAAGACTATATTTCTGTAATCACAGATTAGGCCAAGGTTACACTGTTAATTTGACTTAAACAATTAACAAAAGTGTACATATGCGTGTGTGTGTCAAATACATGGTAGTGTGTGTAATGTATTTTTATGCATAATTTTTGAAAATATTAGCACTGCATTCCTTTTCTATATAAAGATAGATAGATAACACATTATTGGACACCATTACAGAAAATACAGATGAACTTAAAGCCTAAATATATTCTAAATGCGAGCTATAGCATAAACTTTTGATCCGTGCAGGAACGGAGAAAGGATAAAATTTCCTGCGGCCGGGCGGCCTGTCGTAAGAGGCGACAAAACAACCCACAGCCAGGTGGTAGGGCATTTGCCCGACTGGAGGGCTACCACCCCTGTTCTAAAGTATGTCGCCACAACAACCTTGAGTTGTGTTTCGGCATTAGTGACCAGGTTACAGGGTCTCCCTTAAGAGAGTAGCAACGCATTTGTAGCACCTTTGGTGTTGCAAATGTCCATAGGCGATGGTAACCGTTTGACATCAAATGGGCCGTCTGCCTGTCTGCTGAACTACTGAAATAAAAAAAAACTGAGTGAGCGAAATTTACTCCACCATCTACGCAATTTTCGTAAAAACGTGTACAATTTTTTTTCTTCACGTATTAATATATAGATAAGAGTGGCAGCACAATATAAACAGTGTAATTGATTGTAAAAATTTGTGTATGATGTACCAAAATTATGTTCTAAGGAAGAACAAGTACTTATTTATTACCTCTGCCTTACATAAGAGCATAAAGTACCTACCCTATTCTCCCGCTCGTCGAGATGACCGAAGCGAAACCGATCTGTTCGATCGACTTCGGGACATGCGCGTCTCGACTTTCGAGTTTTTTCCTCACACTGGGCGTGGTCCGATCACCCGTCTATATCGATAGCTATCGACTCACGTATTGGTTTCGAGAACACGCCTTGACTCACGCCTATCGATAAATACGCCTTGCATGATTAGCTTTCGTGTAACGTCACTATTATAGATAAATATCACTTTATTGTGTACATCATTACAGAAAACACAGATGAACCTATACCTTCTATAATATTCTAAATGTGCACAATGGGTGGTCTTATCGCTAAGAAGCGATCTCTTCCAGACATTATATTGGTCAAAGGTGGTATACATAAATATTAGAGGATATGCAGCTACTTACATATATTTTATACTAATTAGACATATACAGCGTGTTTCAGAGCTTACGACAATAAATCAGACCACGTTTTCGTCATGACGTACTCTACCCAAATACAAAAACGAATCAAGGTAGCTTCTTTGGTTTAGCCACAGGACCTTATTTTTCATTTCAGAATTTTACAACAACATGTATCTGTTATTGTGACTAAATCGGTAGGTTAGTGACCTCATGTATCATGTTGCCAGCTCGTCTCTTCATCATTAAACGCGAAAGATGTTCATTCTTACCAAGGTCAGTGAACCAATATTTACATGATGTTCTGTTTTTATTGTCTTTTTATCGTAATTAATTTGATCGGAAATTGCTTTTTAAATTTTGACATTACGGTTGATTTAATAGTACCAAAAACTTTGTATGGAGTAAGACTGCTAAAATTATGATTTATTGTCATTTGAAATGAAACACGTTGTATAAATACACCTATTGATATTACATACATAAATGTACGTAGAAATATCAAACATCGCTATGTTGCAGGTAGTGTTTTTTTGTCATATTCTTAAATATTGTTAGTGATTTGGCTTGTCTAACAGTAATAGGTAGCTCATTTCAGAGTTGAATAGCCTGTACAGTAAAAGAATTATTGAAAAAAGATGAATAATGTTTGGGACTATTAAGTGTAAGATTCGAAGAAGGTCGTAAATTGTGAGAGCTAGAGGAGGAGATGAATTCAAAGCGTTCTTTGAGATAATCTTATATATATAAAAATCTTGTATCACGATGATGTTGCCACTTCATTCCACAACTTCAAAACTATTGAACCGATTTCAATCAAATTTGCACACTGTGTGCAGTTTGATCCAACTTAAACGATAGAATACTTTTTATCCTGTTGGAACCGGTAGGTGGCGCTGAGATCGTGTTCTAGAATCTTCCTAAACACCGGGAGCGATTTTGTTTTTGTGTGTTTGAGTGGGTTCCCGGATGGTTTATATTAGCAATTAGAACCGGTAGGTGGCGTTGACATCGGGTTCTAGAATCCTCCTATACACCTGGACCGATTATGGTGTTTTTGTATTTGTGTCATGAAACAAAGTCTTTTAGGAATTCAAAAAATATGGCGGTACGAAGTTCGCCGGGTCAGCTAGTAATATTATATAAATTCTGATATTTTAATATCCATTCTAGTGCACGCGTCCCAAACTCAAATGTCGCGGGTTCGATTCTGGCCGGAACGCATGTACCACTAGGCAATTTTTCTGAGCTAATGTGTATATTGTTACAATTACCACATGCTAACAACAGGGAAGGAAAACATCGTGATGCAACCTGCACATCGAGATAACCGATGTGTCAAACCTGCCAAGCTCCTTGGACAAGCATGGTGTGTATACTGTCCGTTTCCCTATAGTGGGAGGCCCGAGCCCAGCACTGGGACAGTTACGGGCTGTTATTATCGTATATTATAGTCTGTAATATCTTGATATATAAAAATAAATAAAGACGTGAGTGGATGAAGGTGATAAGTCGCATATTCGGTTTTCTTGCTTTTTTTGCGTAGATGAAGGTTGTAAGTCGATACCAAATGACTACAGACCTTAGACCATAGATATAAGGCATCTTTAAAAAATAAAGAGTTGAAAAAGGTGTTAAGTTCAGTACAGTTTAAAAAAAAGTAAAACTTTTATCTCGATATACTCAGAATTTGAATTATGAGACTTATCACCTTCATCCACTCATGTCTTCAAATGTTTGTTTGTATGTTCTTTATAGAATCGTAAACTTTACATTTGATCATGTGATGATCTTTAGCAAAGTTTTTTGCATGAGCCAGAGAACGTTTCTGAGTTGGTTCATAATTGGACTCGGTAGGTGGCGCTGCTGTCGGCATATCGATTGAAGCTTTTCCGGGCAGGACGACGTCAACTGGGATAGCTAGTATAATATACAGTCAAGGTCGCCTCCTTGACTATATATAAGTCCGTCAATGGGGTACGTTCATATACCGCTCGATTTGTAACTTTTTTAAACGGAATTTACTGTCAATTACAATTCGAAGACAGAATTTAATGGTGTCTTAGCTTCACTGCTTGATTTGTTGTCGTCGTAACTATTCATATATATTCACGGAAATAATGAGAGGTGTATGGAGTTCCCTCAGTGATGGAGTTCGCCACCTTGACTATATATCTGTAGAGTGGTCAAGGAAAATCTTTTAAAATTTTCGTTTGTTTGTTAGAGCATCACATGAAGACTATTAAACGAATTCAAATGAAACTGACGCAGAACTAGCTTATATCCCAGATTAATACTTTGGAGACTATATTAGTGGTGAAGTGAAACATCCCAAATTGAATTGATGCGGTTTCGAATCCTGCCTTTTTATTCATTTTTTTATTGCAGGATTTCAGCAAACAGGCAGACGGTCCACTTGATGGAAAGCGGTTACCATCGCCTACGGACATTTGCAACACCAAATCTGCAACAAATGCGCTGCTTTTCTCATAAGGGAGACTGGAACCTGGTCACTAATGCCGGAACACAACTCAAGGTTGTTATGGCGACATACTTTAGACCAGGGGTGGTGGCCATCCAGTCGGGCAAATGCCCTACCACCTGCTTGAAGAAGTATACGTCAAGTCTAGCATCTGGGAAGCGGAGGATCAAACCCTGTTGACGAAGTGAGTTTGCCTC
This sequence comes from Dendrolimus punctatus, assembly GCA_012273795.1. NCBI lineage: Eukaryota > Metazoa > Arthropoda > Insecta > Lepidoptera > Lasiocampidae > Dendrolimus > Dendrolimus punctatus. The sequence goes on along the minus strand of CM022548.1, from coordinate 2,184,675 downwards.
TTCTGGGAAATTCTCGAGCTCTAACGTGCTCAGCGCTGCAGGATTAGTTTGGGTGTAACTACGTTCTTCAACTCACGCTCTTTCTACCATAAGCGTGGGGCACATGGGAGGAGGAGGATTATTAGCTTAGACCATGGATTACCTTTAATAAGGATATCTTGCTGAGTCTCCACACATTCTACACCTGTCAGCTCTGGACGGAATGCACAAGGCGTTCTCTGGATGGCATACGTGTTCAATATAACAACATATTTCGACACTTAATGGATTTAAAAAGATACTGTAGTGCCTCGAGTATGTTTTTTGAGGCTAGATTGAACACGTTTTGTGCTATTCGGAGAAGTCGCATTGCAAATTTCTTGGCCAGGGTTGAAGGGTGTAGAAACAGCATAATTGCGGCTATAGCTAGCAGGTTACATCAATTCAAAATGTATCGGGACTGGTTGCAGATTGCTGCATAGACAAATAATTAATTTTATATGTAAAATATTTATGTAAATGACATGTTATTAGTTATTAGTAGTGAGGGACTGACCGACTGACCGACTGACAGCTGATAATTTTCATTTTTAATTTTGTTAATTTGTATCTATATCTTTTAAGTTCTTAATTTAATTTATAATAATGTAATTTGAAATTGTAAAATATGTTGTTATTTATGGATCTTTGTGTCTGAAATAAATAAATTATTATTATTATTATTTATATATTTTATGTCGGCTAACCGGAAATAAACTAATGGCACGGGCCTAAGCCAAGTGTACATTAGTGTAACGACTAAGTTGTAGTGCCAGCAAGTAAATCATTGGTGTCACCTTGCAGGTATTTCCTTACTATCCTACATGTATTTAATATTGTTGCTTTCTGCATTAAATGGTAAGAGTTTGCTGGTAGGTCTAGAGCTTTTAGGGATTGATGTAATAGTTTTGGTATGACTCCCGTAGTAGAGACCACCACTGAAATAATTGTAACATTCTGTAGGTGCCAAAGGCGGGTAATTTCGTCTTTGAGTTCGGTGTATTTTGTCAATTTTTCTGATATTGTTGTCTGTATATTATGTGTATTAGGTATGGCAATGTCTATTAAATAACCTGTCTTTGTGGTTCTGTTAATCAGGGTTATGTCAGGTCTGTTGTAATGGATCGTTCTGTCAGTCAATATGGCTCGGTCAAAGTACAGTTTAGTAGTAGAATTTTCTAGTACAGTTTCAGGTTTTATTATTATTACAAGTCGGCAATTGACTCTGTTAACTGTTAACTTGAATGGATAACTCTTATTGATTTAGTCTAATCCCAGTAAAGGACCCGGTAGTGCATGTAATGAAATTCCACATGCTTTAACAAAAAAAAATTGTGTGGTACATCAATGACGGAGGAGAACCGAGCATTACATTGCGCTACCTGTAATGATACAATCTGTAATATTTTGATAAAACTTGTAACACAACGCTTTCATTGATATTGGGGAATCAACTAAATACTCAAAACTGAATCATAAATGTTTCGTTACAGGCGAATGCTCGTCAGTTAGGGGGACAGTATTGTATCGTAATGTTCGAAATCGAATCAGTTACGTGGGGAACAAATGTCTAGCCATGCCGCCTCCGCCAGGTCCCGGTCGAAGGGGAAGGCCCAAGAAATGCTGGCTTGACGTTGTGATGGGTGACATGTGTACTAACGGTCTCAATACATGGGATGCCGAAGATCGCGCGAAGTGGAGAGGAAAAGTAGGAAAGCGGACCCTGGGCGTCGGAGTGATCGCTCCGAACGCAAACGGGATTTAACGCTCGGAAGATGATGATGATGAAGATGATCGAAATCGAATCATAAATGTTACTGGGGATTGCTTAAAGCGAGGAAGCGTTTTAAGGTTCTTATTTCAGCTGAAAATCCTATTTCTGTTCGACACCATGAAAAACATATAAAGTTGTATGTCATTGGTTGTAGTCAGAAGGGTTTCTACTCTGTATCGGGTATCGATCGTTTTCCGATCAGCCAATGGCAGAGCGGCGGCACGCCTGAAAGCACGCCCACCGGCATTATATGTGGTGACGAAGAAAATATTGGAAACACATACATTTACAATTCAATCACTCAATTATCACTTTTCGAAACATCTTAAAAATTAGCTGCTAGATGAGCAACGCGAGCTAGAAATCATCAGTGTCAATCTTTCTTAAATATTATGATTTTGTCTTCTGTCTGTACTACAGTAACCTGTTTATAAATAATATGTATTTATGCATTTCGTATATATCATATAATATTAAAGAAATTTTCTTGAATAATTTATCAGTATCCCCACAATTATTAAATATAAAAATATTGTTACAATTACCACGTGCTAAAAATGGTGAAGGAAAACATCGTGATGCAACCTGCACATCGAGATAACCGATGTGTGAAACCTGCCAAGCCACCTTGGACAAGCGTGGCGGGTATACTGTCCGTTGCCCTATAATGGGAGGCCCGAGCCCAGCAGTGGGACATTTATGGGTTGACATTATATCCCCACAAGAAATTGTTTCTGATTTGCTCAACACTATTATGTTTATAATAATTATATGATAGATAGATAGACAGATAACACTTTATTGCTCACCAAATATACAATACAAAGATACACAATTACAATATTGTCATGGTAGAAGTAATAGGCGGCCTTACCGCTCAAAGCAATCTCTTCCAGGCAACCTAACTTAAGGAATAATTTAACCTAATCTGGCGATGTAGGTGGTGTAGATCATTAAATATATCATAAATAAACATACTTAAACTACATAATTTTGAATTAAATACGTACTTAATGTGTGATTGATTGAATGTGTGATGATATCTATATATATATATATATATATATATATATATATATATATATATACATATATATACATATATATTAGGGCGATCCAAAAAAAAATTTGTTTATTTTTTTTTCCAAACAGGCTCAGAAGTTTCTTTTGGGTGTAAAAAAAATTATGTGAAGAGATGAGCCCATAATATTAATATTAAGATAGTCCTCATCGCATTTTTTTAATTCCCATAAGAATAACACAGGAATTTTTTTTTTGCTTCTTCTGATTTTTGTACCGTTCAAACGACTGGTTGAATGATAAATCGCTGTTCCAATCTTTATAGAGAATTGAACACTACAAAAAAGTTCTGATAACATTTTTTGATTATATATATTATAAAATAACAGTAGAACATCCGTCCGTTCTAGGGTGCAGTTGAAAACCAGCCTCAGGCACCTGTTGCCTGGCACGTGCTTGCACCTATTTGGTACTATGGCGAGATTTTTTTTTTGTTATATACCCTACATCGTACAATTCATCGCAATGTGTTTCGCTATGTAAAGACCAAAACGATTTTTTTTCTTTCTTCTTTCTTTCTTAGATTAAAAGGCATGGTTCTGACTTGTTTTTTTTTATTTATTTTTTATTGCAGGAGATCAGCAGACAGGCAAACGGCCCACTTGATGGACAGCGGTTACCATCGCCTATGGACATTTGCAACACCAAAGGTGCTACGAATGCGCTGCTGCTCTCTTTAGGGAGCCTGGAACCTGGTCACTAATGCCGGAACACAACACAAGGTTGTTATGGCGACATACTCTAGACCAGGGGTGGTAGCCATCCAGTCGGGCAAATGCTCTACCACCTGGCTGTGGGTTGTTTTGTCGCCTCTTACGACAGGCCGCCGGGCCGCAGGAAATTGTATTCTTTCTCCGTTCCTGCACGGATAAATGTATAGACTTTTATAGTCATTTTGACTAAGACAGATTTTTTACATCGTACAGGTTCGCGTTTGACAGTCATTGTACCTGATGCCAGGTGGAATAACAGTCTAAGGTGGAGTACGCTTACCTAGAAGATACCTATTCACACGAGACTCGAAGACACCTTCTTCACTGCTCAATAGCACGTATTATAATAGAGGAAGCAAAGCGCTGCGTCCGCTTGTTTGGTATTACTACCAGAATTATGACTCAGCGGTGTGGACTCGTGTGACTGCTTGACCTGTGGGAACCCTTTAGTCCGGTGTTACAATCGTCATAATATCTCTGTTAATCTGTTTCATTGTATGTCGGCTATTGTTTTTTTGCGTAACTTCCTGTTTAACTGCTATCTCGCGTGATTTTAAAATCCATGCAGGAACGGGGGAAGAACAGCGATTCCTGTAGGGCGGCCTGGTGTAAAAGGCGACAAAACCACAGCCTACTGGTAGGACATTGGCCCCTCCGGATGACTACCACTCCTGGTCTAAATGGTCTAGAACTAGATCCTCTAGTATACCTACCATATAATAACCTTTATTTGTGTTCCAGCTTCGATGTCGGCCGCAATTGGTAGCACTTTTGGTGTAGCAAAATTCCATAGACCACAGTAACCATTTTCTATTAAGTTAAAGAATTTATTAGAAACCATTGATATGTACAGATGTACAAAAACAATTTGGTATCGCAAAAAACTGCTGTAATATAACACTGTGTTGCAGTTGTTAGCACCCCCTTCCTTACAACTCGTTTGTCATACAATTTAAAAAAGGGAACTATTTTAAAGTATATATATTTGGAAATTTTCGTGTTAATATTTGAAGACATGAGTGGATGAAGGTGATAAGTCGCAAAATTCCACTTCTGAGTAAATCGAGATAAAAGTTTTACTTTTATTTTAAACTGTACTGAACTTAACACCTTTTTCAACTCTTTATTTTTTAAATATGCCTTATATCTATGGTCTAAGGTCTGTAGTTATTTGGTATCGACTTATAACCTTCATCTACGCACAAAAGCAAAAAAACCGAATATGCGACATATCACCTTCATCCACTCACGTCTTCACTTGTAATGAATGTATAAATGTATAGATCTGTGAATGGGTGTGTATGTGTATGTATGTATGTGTAAGTGGAACATCAGCCTGTCTGCTATGTTCTAGCTATATAAAAGATACTCTAGAATGGAGCAGGCTTACGTAGAAGTTGCCCATTAACACGGGACTTGAAGACAAGCCAGATCCGAGAATGTGTTTTTATCTTTCCCCGAGGGAGGCACCAGCGTAAAATAAAAGAATTACACTGTACTCTGTCGGATATCTGACAGACTTACCAATTTAAATAAGTATTGAGAATTTCATATTTGACACATCATAAACTATAATTATGTATACATTAGTGGGCCCAGCAGACGTTATCTTGCCCTAATAATGCAGTGATTGCCATACAATTTAGAATCCGATTGCAGGGCCATCTATCGGGTCTAATTGAGATTGTAAACCATCGGCCATTTAAACACACAAAATATTTCAACAAAATCAGGACAACTTTTTAGGAGGAGTTACTTGACATAGAAACGAAAGAGTTTAATTAGTAATTAGAAATAACAATCAAAATTGTACTAGATATTAAAATATTTGTACAAAAAAGAAAGGAACAATAAAGAATAGCACCCATATTTATTTCCCCAAAAAAGAGAACAAAAATATAAAAAAGGAAATAGCAAAAAGATATAAAGACTCTATGCGCTGTATCCGACAGAGGAATCAGGAGCAAATAATAGAATAGAATAGAATATACTTTATTGTACCATATAAATTATGAAATAATATACAAGAACAGCTTAGAATTTGGTACAAATGGCGGTCTTATCGCTGACAGCGATCTCTTCCAGACAACCTTGGGATGGAGAGAGAAATATGGCACAAAGCTAGGGTAGGGTTTGCTGCACAATATTCAAATAAATTTTTTTAAAAAAGCAAGAAATGTATGTATCAACATATTGTTGACTAGCTTCTGCTCGCGACTTCTTTCGCGTGGAATAGTTTTTAGATTTTGAAACATTCTTCATTTGTGCTCCGCTCTTATTGGTCTTAGCGTGATGATATATAGTCTATAGCCTTCCTGTATAAATGGGCTATCTGACACTGATCTGTTAAATCAGACCAGTAGTTCCTGAGATTAGCTCGTCGAAGCAATAAACAAACTCTTCAGCTTTATATATTAGTATAAACTTTATTACTAGGGTTAATTTTAGTGCGAGGCGTTTATGAGGAAGAATATTTATGTTCAGTTTTGATATTAAAACTACATTTAAACAAAATTACAACAAAACCGATCCAGTATTCTTAGTAGATTCCGTGAATCCTTAACAAGTAGATAGACCGAAATATCTATTTATATTTTTATATAAAACTAGCTGTCCCGGCAGACGTCATCCTGCCCGGTAAAAAATAGGGGCTGGTCGTAGAGGGTTGAAAATTTAGGGTTGTATGTATTTTTGTATGTTGTATCATAAAAAAATAGATTAAAAATTTTGTCTAAAAAAAAAATTAGGGGTGGACTACCCCTAACATTTAGGGGGATGAAAAGTAGATGTTGGCCGATTCTCATAGATACCGGATAAGCACAAAAAATTTCATCAAAATCGGTCAAGCCGTTTCGGAGGAGTATGGCAACGAAAACTGTGACACGAAAATTTTATATATTACAAATAAATTTTATATATATCTGTCTGAGAAATGATTGGTCTCCCATACAAACTTTCATCCACTATTTTATCCCGATTTAATATTGTTTATCTATCCCCCGTCTATATATCTGTAAACTACATAAATGACAAAAACGTGATTATATCCTCTTCGTTTCTTATTGTTAACCGCAGCGTCTGTCTTTGTCAACATTGCAATTTTCTTTTTCACGTTTCTGTATTTTATAAACGTAAAATTTATTACAATGTTGGCAGTATTGTTTCTTGTACTCGTGCAAGCAAAAGTCAACTTTAAGGTAACGAACATTTTCATTCCGCAACTGTACATCGGAGTCATTTTTTAAGAACCTGCTCTCTCTATATGCATAGAATATATAAATAGTGTAATCCATGTGGTATACAATGGTTGTAGTAAAACCGCGAAACGATTATAACATCTCAATATTTCCTTCACGAATGTAATGTTTTATTTATTATGCACAATGTAATATTATTTGCAGTGAATAAATGTACGTTATTAACTAAAACTGTCTAAACAATATTATTTAAGCAAAAAAGATACAACCACGTAGCTTTATACTACTCGACAACAGATGGCGCTAAGCGTTGTAAAAAACCTGGAACTTATTTAACATCGAATTAAAGTTTTTTTGAAATATCTTAGTTGTCGTTTATTAATACATGTATAATTATTCAAAAATAATACTTTTTTTTATTATTTAGCATTCTTGAATTGTATTAAGCTCTTAAAGACGTATGATATGTAAGAAACTCTTTGATCTGTGATCAGAAGGCTGGCTCATATTTTACACAACAAAACCTTCTGGACACGCTCCCCGTTGGCAGTGATCTGCTATATAATGTATTTTAGTTTCAATGTCTATATTTGTATACTAAATTATCTGTATAACCGGTTAAATATAACAAAAATAATATTATGGTTGGTTTAGCGAACATCTTAGTATATTTAATTCTAAATAATTATGTTTCTCTTTTAATGCTAGGAATGACACACCATACCACTACACTATTCTGTAGTGACATTTGTTTTTTTTTGTATATATAAGGGCCCTTCAGATCCCTCTTCATCCTTAACATAGTCAAGGCTTTTAGACAGCTATTTTAATATTATGTGTTCTTTTCCAAGTCACACCTTTCTGTAATACATCTTACATAATATAATACGCACACACATACAGATTATTATATATATTCTTTATTACATATATGACGTCAGAGCTAACGGAACCCTCCATCACCTCGTGCTGTTGCGCTTCACAGCCTTTTTTACCGGCCGCAAACAGAACTGCTCCATTTGTGGCCTCGAGTCCTGACATGAAATCAAAAATAGTAACCTCTGTGATTTTGGTTTTTGTAACGGTCTCGAAGTCGCACCTGAGCCGGTCGTAGTGACATTATTTATATACTACTACATAAATTTGAACGATATAAATCCAGTAATTTCCGAGAAAAAGTAATCTTAATAACACTTAGCACTTAGCACTAAGATCATAAGTTACCGACTAAGTTGTGGTAGCGTAATGGCTAACGCACGCGTCCTGGACTCAGAGGTCGTGGGTTCGATCCTGGCCGGAACGCATGCACCACTTAGGCTGTTTTCTGACCTAATGTGCATATTGTTACAATTACCTCGTGCTAACAACGGTGAAGGAAAACATTGTGATGCAACCTGCACATCGAGATAATCGATGTGTCAAACCTGCCAAGCCGCCTTGGACAAACGTGGCGGGTATATTATCCATTCCCCTAAATTGGGAGTCTCGAGCCCAGCAATGGGACAGTTATGGGCTGTTGTTATTTATTATTATTTGTTATACAGCACTAAGAGTCGCCTCCATAACATGGCACTGTAAGCCTTGAGCTAATGATGTTTCTTACGATGAGTGAAAGTGCCGTTACCTCCACCCCCTTTTACTATATTCCCTATCACATGCCCTAAGCCAGCCCTCTATCCTATTTCTTCTATCCCTGGCTGATCTCTCAATCGCACAGCCTGTATAGCTTCGCTTCTATGGGATCCTTAAAGCTGATGACGCGCTAGCTTCGCCCCTGCTGTTGCAAACGTCTATAGACATGTCTATAGCAGGCAGTCGAAGCGGTGGTAAATTAGATGAGGGAATAATAAAAAATAAGAGAAAATTAAAACTAAATAATTAAAATGAACAAGTTGGCGGTAGCTTAAATAAAACTTTAACAATATTAATTGACACTTGACATCTTGGTCTTTCGTGATCACAGCTACTGAAAAGTGTCCGAAACGTCGGAATAATAAAAATTAAAAAAATTACAGTGCTCAAAACCACTAAAAAGTAGTTTTATTATAAATATAATTTGATAAACAAAATATGTATTATCTGTTTATCAGATAATACATAATTATTAAAGGTTGTTCTTCGCAGTCTTCTCTACTGTAAGTAAATGTCCATATAATTCAAACTACCTGTACACTTTGCATTATACATACGTACATACATACATAACTTCACGCCAGGTCCCTTGCGGGGTAGGCACGAACAACAGAGCGCCATTTAGGCTTATTCTTACACACCTCACTTGCTTCTTTGACATTCATAGCTCTTGTCATGCACGCTCGTCTGTTCTTAATGCTCCTGACATCACCTTCTGCTAGTGCACGATCAGTTTGATCATGGAAGGTGTTTCGTGGCCTTCAGCGACTTCTGCATCCATCCACTTTTGCATTGTATATCTGTTTAGTCATTCTTTCATCATACATTCTTTCCACATGCCCGAACCACCGGAGCATTTCTTTCCTTACCTTCACCCCGACACTCTTTTATAAACTTCTCTTGATATAAACAACTATTCCTCTAGCTGTCCCACTCTAGCGAGACCTATAAGGTTCACTGGAAGAAAACTCTTTTTAGGGTTAAGCTCGCCTTTGTACAGTCGCGGAATTAAAATGTTCGTGGCTAAAAGACTACTTTGGCTTGCACGAGTACCAGAAACAATACTACCAACATTTTAATAAATAATTCGTAAATAAGAATAAGATTTTGCATGTCTAAAAGATCTTTTTAGACAGGAAACTAAACAGCTTTGATCTAAGTAATTTTAAACTTTATCGTAAAATTTTCTGTCGAACAGTCTGTTCTGTGACTTATTTTGGAAAGGCAACATGTGCTCGCGGAACGTTCAATTAATCAATTTGAGAACTAGCGAACATTTTCATACCACGACTGTACATTACCACTATTTTGTATCTTTCATCATCATCATCATCATCATCCGAGCGTTAAATCCCGGTTGCGTTCGGAGCGTTCACTCCGACGCCCAGGGTCCGCTTTCCTGCTTTTTCTACTCCACTTCGCGCGGTCTTCGGCATCCCCCGTTTTGAGACCATTGGCACGCATGTCATCCTTCACGACGTCAAGCCAACATTTCTTGGGCCTTCCCCTTCGTCCGGGACCTGGCGGAGGTGGCATGGCTAGACATTTGTTCCCCACATAATTAGCCGGTCTCCGTAAAACGTGGCCGTACCAACGTAAGCGACACTCCTGCAATTTGTCTGCTATGTCACGGACATGAAGACTGCCACGGATGCGGGAGTTTCTGACACGGTCTTTCCGCGTCACTCCACACATCCAACGCAGCATTTTACTATTTTGTATCTTTATATGTAACTATTTCGTGTACAATAAAGAATAAAAGAGAAGAAGTTTAGAAAGTTATTCCAATATTAATACACACAGACAAACGGACGCTTTAAAAAAACAAAATTTGCTAGTGTAGCGTAGGAGGTCTTAAATGAAGCACCTTTTGCTCGAATTATGCGTATATTTTAATATTTTGCGATTAACAATAAAATTTAAGTTGCGCGTACAATATGGTCGTCGTTCCTACGTGTATTATTTTTATATTGGAGGTTGGCCGTAGACAATGAGCGTTTTCCATAGTCAATGTTGATAGTGTGTGTACACACCGGCGCGAGCGTACTGAATTCGTACTCGGCTGGACCGGTGTGTAAGTTCCTTTCATAAATCGTGCCGCAACAGCAAGAAAAAAATCCTCAAGTATTTTAATGAAAAGAATTAGGGCTGTATAAGAGCAAAGTCGTTCTTCAATTAGATCTACCCACATATCAAATACACAAGTATTACAAACAGAGGAGCAATTTATTTGTACGGTATCTCCAATTATTTATTTCCTTTAGCCGTGACACGCCGTGAGTGTGAGCTGGGCCGAACGCGAACGTGTATTTATGGCCTACACAATAAATTTCGTGTTGCCAAGGAAGAAAATTGGAAATAACCAACGGGTTCCGTTAAAACATTCATAGTCGTCTGCTTATGCTTACAAAGATAAAATCCACGTGCATATCTGAAAACAAAGCATATTTATCACCCGTCGGCATTTGAACTAATAACATTAAAATTCTGTTATGGTCGTCTTCTTTTGTTTACTTATTAGCATATGGCCTATTGTTGTATTCTGTTCATTAGCCAGGTGTTACGGATTAAAAGTACAAGCTGATTCTAGGAATTCGGTCCACGCGGCCGGGAGGACATATTGCATCTGTGCAGTATAAAGCAATGGCCCGATTGAGGGAGCAGTGAGTCGAGCGATTACCACGATCGAGGCGAGACTTGTGTATTATAATCGGGAACCCTAGTGACGGACTTTGCGCGTTGTATTGAATGACCTTCTGCATTACGTTTGGACTTGTTGTGTTCGGTTATATTTGTACCTGTGTTATATGTGTTTGTATGGTTCTAATAATCACTATAATAATTCCAACGGCATTTTAAGTGGAGTCCCGCTAAATTTGTAACATTATACTAGAATTACTATATTAAATCTCTCTCTTTTCTTCCACCATATCACAATTATTTGGGGTTGGCACATATGTTTTTTTTTAATGGAAGTAGGTTTGCGTTTGACCACTGTGTCACCTATTATTGAGTGATGACTCAGTCTAGGGTGGAGCACGCTTACCTAGAAGATAACTACACTTTGCGCTTGTTATTAAATTACGACCTTCTGCATTACGTTTGGACTTGTTGTGTTCGGTTATATTCGTACCTGTGTTATATGTGTTTGTGAGTTCTAACAATTCCAACGGCATTTTAATTCGGGTTCTGCATCTCGTATAAATATTCTTCCTCGCAATTTTTCACTACACTAGAGTTCAGTAACAGGTCGATCTAAGACTACAAATTTCTTGACCTAACCCTAAACATAACAGGTAAAAAATACTCATAAACATGTCACGATACCTCCGCATTCGGGCAAAAGAGACAGTTTGATGCATGTGCTAAGGAATTAATTCCTTTTTTTTTATCGCGAAGAAGGGAAATTGCAGAGTGACGTGACGCTACTTTACCCGAAGAAAGCTGTAATTTATTTGTTTTTCTTTGATGATTAACAACCTCAAGGAATTCATAAACCAATACCTACACGAAGTCTAGTGACTTAAAAAATAGGATTAAAAACTTATGTAGCACCCGGTTTCCATACAAAGGCGATCCGATACCACTCTGGCTAAATTTCAGATTGCTTCGTTGCTCAAGGTCCTAGATTCAGCAGCAACGATATAAGCACTGTACGTACCTGAGTCTGCAGCTGGCACCGTTTCTACTTGAAGTCGAGATTTTGGCGGAATATCACTCGAGTTTATGCGCGCGCGTTTTTGTTGGTATGTTTAGGTCGGGTGTCGTTATTGCACTGGTGTTGCCACTCTGCGCTTAGGTCAGTTTGTTAGTGCTGACAGTCCAAACAATGATGACTCGATATTGCTATAGAGCCACAACACATGAGCATCGATACAACTTAAAATAAACTAAATCATAAATAGTACAAGTGATTATAGACTGTGTAACAAATCGCTGCCAGATGGGAGCGTGGCCAAGAGTCTGGCAGCATTGCCGCGCTGTATAGCGATGCTTATTTGTTGGGCGAAATATCAGCCGTCTGATTACGGGTGGCATCGAAGTGTTTCTTGCAAATTTCTTTGAAGAAACACCGAAGGACCCCACGGACCTAATGTTTCAACTCTAAACGGAACAAATATGTAACCCTTTTCTAAGGTTCCATATTTGCGCCGTTTGCGCGTTGCCAGTATCTAACTCAGTCAGTGGAAGATGTGACGGCGTTAGAGTGTCTACACATGTCACGTGCAAGCAGCCACGCACAAGCAGCCGTCCCATCTTCCAAGGAATAAGTGACATACCGTCTGGCTTCTTGCCATCGCCGCGTACCAAGCCATTCGGTTCTAATAAGGCCGGTACGCCGACGCTGACAAGAGCACGGCGGATGATGTCGTAGAGATTGGCGTGACGAGATCTTCGACCAACACTATGTAAATATACCTACTTTAATTTTGCACAAAAAGAACTTTAATTCAAATTGTAATTAATAATTTTACTTTATTTGTTAGTTTGTAAAGTATTTTACATATGAGTGTTAAATTTTAGAGTAGTTACGTACATATTAATGTATATATGTAAGTTCTTCCTTTTTATTTTAAATCTTTCTAATTTAATTATGCCGAGACATAAGTTGTAGTAAGTATCCTCGCAATCAGGTTGCCTGGAAGAGATCGCTTTAAGCGATATGACTGCCCTACGTTTTGCCTTTAAATTATTGTAATTATTTATTCTCTTAAGGGAGACTGGAACCTGGACACTAATGCCGGAACACAAATCGAGGTTCTTATGACGGCATACTCTAGACCAGGGTGGTAGCTATCCAGTGGGGCAAATGCCCTACCACCTGGCTGTGGTAAGTGGTCCTCCTAATGGACCCCCTGGACCCATTTTGATGTCTCTTTTGTGTGTATGAGATGATACCCGGATGGTTTAGAACAGTGGTTTCCAAAGTGGGCGATAACGCCCACTTGTGGGCGCTGCAAGCCTAAAAGGGGGCGGTAAGTGAGCCAGAAAAAAAAATGGGCATTGGCAGGTGTATCCCATAAGAGTTAACTTGAGACCTCAGCGCCTTTGTGTACTACCTACTGCGCTTGGGTCTCAAGTTAACTCTTGCGGGTTATAGTAAAAGTCTCGTTTAGAATGCATGTTTAATCTCCACTAATGTAGCTCTCAATAATCAATTAATTTAATTTGACGTTATAATGTTTTTTAAGTAGGTGAAAAAATGGGGGCGCTAAAAAATAAATTATACTAAAAATGGGCGGTATACAAAATAAGTTTGGGATCCACTGGTTTATTTTGACAACTGGAACCGGTAGGAGGCACTAAAAAATTTTAAAATTTTAAATGGTATTTTAATTATTCAGGACAAGACAACGTCTGGCGGGACCGCTAGTATACCGTATAAAATTATATATTAATAATTCTATAGAATTGACGACACGCCCGGAATGCGAAACAAGCTTACAACACAAATAAATCCAAGATGAACTCCGTCCCAAACAGAAACCGAAACGAGCCGTATCTAAAATATCAAAAAGTAACCATCAAACAATAACTTTGCTGGAGTTATCCGTTTCGCTCGGTAATATATCACCGGGCACAAAAGCCAGCGGGACCAAAGTTCGGTGCGAGAGCGGTTTCTTGAAGGAGCGGAGAACAATACCGAGAATTATTGCCGCAGTGTCCGGGGGAAGCAGGAAGCGGAGGAAAAATGGCTCGCTCTCAAGTGTTCACCGCAGAACGGAATGTGGGAATATAAAAACCGAGTGATAAATCGATGATCATCATCGATTGCCTTCTGTTCTAGAACTTGCTTTCATAATGTCTCCCCTTATGTAATAACAGCCCATAAACGTCCCACTGCCTCACATTATAGGAAAATCTCTATAAATATTATAAACACGAAAATTTGTAAGAGTATGTATGTTTGTTACTCTTTCACGCAAAAACTACTGAATAGATTTTGATGAAACTTTACAATACACTTTAGAATAACACGTAGGATATAATTTATAAAGATATAGATGAAAATCTTTTTTATACATACATATTCACAATATCACAACTCACACATAAAACGCACAGACACATGCACATACTTACACAAACACACACACACACACACACACGCACGCGCGCGAACGCACGCAAGCACGCACGCATGCACGCACTCATACATATTTCTTACTATTTTCTTTTAGATGAATGTAACTACAATAATTTCACAATCAGAATTATACCATTAGGAAGAAGGTTCCCGAGATACATACAGGTCGATCTAGTTTGGTGACCAATGAGTTTCAAAAATTGTGAATTATGTTTTACTCAATAAATGATTTTTGATTTTGATTTTCTATCAGCACGCGGGTGAAAGCGCGGGTGCAGCTGGTATACAATAATTATACCTGCGACGCTTGTCCACGTTGGCTTACCAGTGACACATCGGTTTTCTGGATAGGTTTCATCACGATGTTTGACTTCACCGTTGTTAGCTCGTGGTAATTGTAACAATATGCATGTTACGTCAGAAAACTTCCTAAGTGGTGCATCCGTTCCGGTCAGGATTCGAAGCCGCGCCGTTTGACTCTAGACTTTTCTAATTCCAATAGTATATGTAAACTGTACGTCCTTCTATCTTCTTGCTAACATTCTACTAATGTTCCAAATTCTTTCTTTATCTTAGTACAGTATGTGCCCTTTCTACATCTAGCATTCTGCTGTCTATTAGTATAAATGTAGGATAGTTCCTACTTCTACATATTCTACGATATAATTCTTATTGTGTAATATATACCGCGTTTTCTATTTGCATTATTACAAAATTAGAAATATATTTAATTATGTATGTTACATTTCTTCTAAAATCTGTAAGGACTGAGAACGGTATGGCGATCCAGAGAGGTAACGGGTAATGGGTAAGATTCTCAGAAGGGTGGCTACTTCTGAGAACCTATTGACTTACATGACCTAGGCTGGGTATTTTACTTATAGTCTTAAGGGATTATAGGTGGGCCCACGTCAGTCGGGGTCGCGGCGAAAAGCGCGCGCACGTTCCGGGGCCCTGACATATGACGACAGAAGGACACCAAGGGGTTTTAGTGGGTATTCTAGAAGCCCATCTGGCCGGTCAGTCCCACACTGCCCCGCCGTCGTCTCCGCGCGGCAGGTTGTCCACAAACGGATTTTCCCTTGAAAAATAAAGGGATTATAGGTAGAATGTAAGTAAATGTAAGTTAAGTTTTCCTTTATTGTAAAGAAGGAGAGAGAGAGAGAGCGCGACTTTTATTGTACACCATTACAGAAAACACAGAAAAACTTAAAGTCTGAAAATATTCTAAATGTGCCCAATGGGCGGTCTTCTCGCTAAGAAACGATCTCTTCCAGTCAACCCGTGGCAGGAATAAAACAGATTATATTAGTCAATGGAGGTACACATAAATATAATAGGATATGCAGTTACATTATATTTAATTCAATGATAAACATATAAGTATGTAAAATATTATATAAGTAAAAAATATATTTAATAGACATACATAAATATTATATACATAATTAATTATACGTAAAAATATCAAACATCACTATGTTGCAGGTAGTGCTTTTTTGTCATTTTCTTAAATATTGTTAGTGATTTTATTGCATTAATTTACTGGCCTATATTTCGGGCAACGCATAAGCATTTCCATTCAACGTGGTAACGCGGCCAGCGTTTCGGGAATGTCCATAACTGACGTCGATTTAGAATAAATTTTTTTGTTGGCGTAATATGAATGTAAATTTTAGTTGATTATTTTCAATAAATACACTGTTGACATTTTAATAAATAATGTCATTATGGAAGGCTTCGATCAGATGCAAGGTAAAAGAAATTTTGTATTATTTGATTTCAATCATCAAGTATTCGGAAATCCAACAAATACAGTGAAATATTCTGTGATAGGGCATAAACGCTCTCTTTTCTTATATACGGTGTTATAAAGTATACAGAAGCGAGGCAACCCTTCCAAACTATCGTTCCGCCGCGTTTTTCCGATGTTAAGGAATTCTGAATTGCTCCATTCCTGAGATTTATGTTCGAGGTATTATTGCCAGAGTACGATACACGCGCGACACACCTAGGGTGCCACTGTATGAGGCATAATCTAGTGGGCACTGCACTCTTTTATTTGTTCAACGTTGATACATTAATTTTTTTATTGCATGAATTCAGTAAACAGACAGACGTAACACCACATATGGCACCTGTTAGGTTTGAATGTAAAGTAGTGGTCACCCGTCGCTCAAAATTCGACCATAATAATTAATGTCAAAGACTATATTTCTGCTGAATGCACAAACCGTGCCAAGCCATTATTGACTATACTTCTATAATCACAGATTTCGTCAAGGCTACACTGTTGATTTCACATGAACACTAAAAAAAGAGTATATATGCGTATGTGTGTCAAATACATGGTAGCTTTACACACATGCTTCTTTTTCTTGACTTAATGAATTTTTTATGCATAATTTACAAAAAAATAGCATTCGTCGCTTCTTCACTATGCAAGCTATATGTGTGCGAAATTTCATACTCCTCCTTCGCGCATTTTAGTAAAAAAGGTTACCAATTTTTTGTCTCACATATTAATATGATGCTGATTAATGGACATGTGCAACGAATGTACGATGAAAGAATGACTAAACAGATATACAATGCAAAAGTGGATGGATGCAGAAGTCGCGGAAGGCCACGACACGAAGGCGGTGTCAGGAGCCTTAAGAACAGACGAGCGTGCATGACAAGAGCTATGAATGTCAAAGAAGCAAGTGAGGTGTGTAAGAATAAGCCTGAATGGCGCTCTTTTGTTCGTCCCTACCCGGCAAGGGACCTGGCGTTAAGTTATGCATGTATGTATGTATGACTAATGATGTCAGAATAAAATAAAAAATCATTTAAAATCGTTAAAAACTATTTTTAATTTATATATATATATATTTAATTTAACGTTAGAAAATGCTTTACAAATAATAATAATAATTGCTTCAATATTAACCTGCTATGCACGAATTGAGCTGTCTTTCGTAAAACATTCGGTAGCGAATTATTCGCTATTCGGCCAAACCACTGTTCGTGGGATCTCTATTAAAAATTGTCAACAACGTATTGCATTATGTAAATAGATATTAATAATAAGTGTGTCTTAGTCAGTAACAAGGAGTGCTAAAGACGTCACCCTGCGTTGTGAGCAGCGGTGGAACGTTATTAAGCGGGGGCCGGGGCCCGGGGGCCGGTGTCTCGATCCGCTAACGTACACGATTATAATTTATTATGAATAAATGAAATATTATAAACGCATCGGCGAACCGCCCCGACAGCGCCACTGGCAATGGCGTTTGCTTTGTTGCGTTAGAGGTGGGGCATTACATTTATCGATAAAAATAAATACAGAATTAAAATTAAATAATAGGCGTAAATTTCGTATTTTACCATTTGCAAGACTCGAATTAAAATGCCGTTGCAATGACTATAGAATTTATTAAAACTATACAAACGCGTATAACACAGGTACTAATATAACTGGACACAACTGATTGTGTCGTGTGTGCGTGTACGTTTCTACTGATAGAAACGTAATACACGATTCAATAACACGCAGAAAGTCCGTCACTATATAACTTATCGAATGTTCACACGTCTGGTCTCGCTTGTGCCTATCACTAGACTACCTCATCTTTTTTTTATTTGACTTGACTTTATGTTGTTGGTCCGAAGACCTCACAACTTTACCGGGGTTTTTGGGGCAAGCGCCTTCGCAGGGCGAAGGCGCTCGGGGGAAAGCCCGGGGGCAACTTGCTTGAGGGAACTCCCTAGGGAGTTTTACCTCGGCAGGACTATTGCCATGAGAGGGAGATGAATTTGATGATGCCCGCCAATGGGCGACACGATTAGCTAATTGAGAACGGGCGACGGGTAATACAAAGCCCGAGAAGAAGGATCTCGACGGACCGGAATCGGCGGTTCGCGGCGGCCTACGCTATCTTACTGCCGTTTCGCAACGTGTTATGGCTGGGAGAGAAGAAACGGCGAAAGAAACTTTCCAGCACCACGCCTAGTCTATCCTGTGGGGGGGCTATGTCTCCTGGCGTCCCTCGCGAGGACGTGGAGAGATCGTGATTGGCGTTGTCTGAGACGCCGCCGTCTATGTCTGTCTGTCGGTGCCTGCCAGCCTGCCGTCCTAACCGCGGACGGGCTGATCCGGGCCAGCCGTTTTGTGATAGCGTCGACCTTGTCCGTAAGGATATTACGCGGTCGTCGCACGAGAGCCTTTCGCCGAGGCTTGTAATCGGACGCGGAAACGACGAGCGGATTTCGATGGTGCGACGCGAGATCGAAATACTTACGCGAGAGCGACGTAATGTAGTTTTTGATAGAGGGAAGCTCCAGATCGCGGTGGAGGTCGACGTTACGCACATAGACTGCCTCATCTCTCAGTTGGGGAATTGTTTTATACTGTACCAATAAAATATGTCACGACACAATACTCGACCGCATAACAATTATTTCCAAGAATTACACTTGGCTAATGCTTACCATATAGGATTACAAAACACAATAGGCTGTAATTCTAATTTAAAAAATAAACAAAATAATTCTAAATGCCGCAAAGGTAAGAAGCTACAGGCGTTCATTCACTTTTGTCGGCGTGTAACAGTATATTGAAAAATGGTTAAAAATGGACATTATTTTATATCCGCTCCTGGTTATGATAGGTTATAGAAGCAGAAGTCAATATACTTTTCCTCAGTGGAAATTATTTATTAAATACCGAAACAGACTGATAACAGAATTGCCTTGTTAAAACTACCTCTATAAATACATTACATGTCAACAATGCGTCGATACGCATACTTCTTAACAAAACTTTTTGTGGGGTAAAAAGGTCCGCACCTTGCACAATTTGCACTGTCTTTTGATAGATTACTGGTCGCCCGGCCGCAGGAAATTATATTCTTTCTGCGTTGCTGCATGGAAGTATAAATCGGCCAACATATAGAATGGATATCAAAAAATATCGACAAATTTCTGTTAATGTCTTGTCGCATCCCATTCTTAATCCGTGCTGACTGCCGACTTCCTTCATACTCGCGAGCACTCGTTCGTGCTTTGCCTTTGTCGGGAACAATTGTCGACAAATTAGAATTGAATTGAGTTATTTAATATCAACCGGTAATATTGTACGCTATTGTTTATTACGCGAGCAGTAATGAACCTTCTTTTGTGGTGGAAGTTCTACTCTATTAGGGACTTCGCTTCAAGATAAAACATTTCAATTATGCTGTGCTGATGACTTTGTAATAATGTTTACTCGTAATTTCAAATATCCGCGTTGTTTGGGTCATTTTTCTTACATTAAAGTGTACCTTTTACAGATATGATGACATTACAGAAATTTTAACTACATACATATTTTTAGACCCGTTTCCCATAGGAGACGATGGATTTCCACTTGTTACATTTCATTAATTAACTCAGAGGCTCTGGGTTTGATTCCTGGTATGGTGTATTTCAGTAACTAATTTCTCCGTAGTTCATATACTATGGTCTAGGTGTCTGGGATCTGCCCCAGAGTAAGTAGTCCGTTGTATATTACCCATAGCACAGGCGTAACATGCTTAGTGTACACAATACTTAGTGTACAATATGTGTGTTTGTCGGCCGATCATTTATTTATTATTTATCAATCTCATACAAACACGTTTATTATAGGTAATTTTCATCTAATAATAATAATAAATAAATTGTTTATTTTTGTTTCAAAAACACAATTTTGGGACTGGGAGCTTCTATTAAGTATTAGTATATACTTGTATCAAAAGGCCCTGCTCTCAATTAACAAATTTTAAAATATAACTTTTATTATAATGTTACATTCCGACAAAGAAATGCGTACACCTGCATGTCGTTAAGCGCAGTTTATTACCTCCCTGAATTTAGGAATTATTTTGTTTACTTTGTGTTGAGAATTTGTAAAATTTTGTTCTTTTGTTATTGTATGGTCGTCATTAGTATCGAAATAATCCTTGTTGTTATTGCATTGCGTCGAAGCTTGCGGATTAACTCAGTGAACGTGGTCCTTTGTTGTATTATACAGTTTAGTATAAAACAATGCCCGAACGGCGGGGTAGGGCAGTAAAGCGAGGATTATGATACGAGTAAGACGTACATTCGATAAGCGATATAGTGACGAACTTTGCGCGTGTTATTGAATTGTGCAGTTTGTACTAGTAGTGTCTAGTCATATTTGTACTTATGTTATACGTGTTTGTACTGTTCTAATAAACTCTATAGTAATTCCAATTGCATTTCAATTTCTTTTAAAGTTATGATTTTAAATACAATTTATTGTAGTTTCATTAAAAATAAACTAACTTAAATAAAACTAATTATAAAAAAATATTAACTAAAATTAAAATAAAATAAAAAATCACCATCTATAAGTAAAAAATAGACTCCAGGTCGCTGTCGGCGGGGAGAGTGCCCAAAATGCTGGCCGCATTTCCGCGTTGGATGGCAAGGCTAATGCGTTGCCCTAAGTGCAAGCCAGCCTTTTGGGCACGCGAGATCTCAATTAGTCGCTTTGAGAGGTCTCGATAGAGGTGATGAGCTCCAGGCCCCCACGGGCCCAGGGTTTCAACCCCGAAAGCCACAAATATGTACCCATTACCAATGGACTCCTCCTGGTTGGCGGCGGCGGCCCCGAGAGTCACGGCTGTAACTGCGAGATGGGCAACCGCCAAAGTATTCACAATTCACAATTTTTATCCGTGCAGGAACGGAGAAAGAATACAATTTCCTGCGGCCTGGCGGCCTGACGTAAGAGGCGACAAAACAACCCACAGCCAGGTGGTAGGGCATTTGCCCGACTAGATGGCTACCACCCCTGGTCTAGAGTATGTCGCCATAACAACCTTGAGTTGTGTTCCGGCATTAGTGACCAGGTTGCAGGCTCCCTAAAGAGAGCAGCAGCGCATTCGTAGCACCTTTGGTGTTGCAAATGTCCATAGGCGATGGTAACCGCTGTCCATCAAGTGGGCCGTCTGCCTGTCTGCTGATCTCCTGCAATAAAAAAAACAAGTTGCGTCCCATACTAACTGCATTTTAATTCGAGTCCTGCGTAACTCGCAACAATAATAATAATACTTATACACGACGGGCAGACGCCATAGTCCCCATATTCCCAGACCGCTAGTACCACTAACAGTTCACCCCAATAGTCCGGTACTTTTTGTCCTCATTTCCCACAATAGTCCTACACTGGCCGGGGCTTGTCCTTGGGTGCATTATATGGTGTAGACAGGGATAATCGCCGGTCAGTGTCACGCCATATTTAGATTAAATTTGTCAAGGGGCCTCTACGTGTTGGCCTCCCCGTGGCCCCACGCAAGCCCTCCAAAAGTCCGGGCCATTTTTATGGCCCGTGGTCTTGAAAGATATACTTATACAAATATTTTTTATGTGTTGTGTATGTGTGTGTATATATTTGTGTGTGTAGATGTATGAGTGTTTGTGTTTTTGTTTACAAACTAGGATTACATACACTAACAAATCTTCACGTTCTTTATAATTATGTTTTCAATAATAATTACTTTGTAACAATTTTCGTACAGTCATGTCACGGCCGTTCGCATTATCGACGTTCCCATATTAAGGGGGCGGTTTCTATTAGCGATGCGCAAACTAAATCACCAATGAGATCAGTGATGTATAAATCTTTTTCCTTACAAGATGTTAATCACTCTTTTAAATCTTTAACTCTTTTAAATCTTTGATTTCGAATGATATAATTTATTCAGTTGACCGGTTGTAAGCTTTACAGTAACGCCAGAGAGTTTAATTTACTGTGAATCATCACTGTATTTCTTAGAGTGCGCATGTTATCTCTTTTCAATTCACAATATCCTCTATCTATTGTCTCATGCTACATCTAAGTATCCGATTTGTTAGTTTTCATCATTCCATACGACTAAAATCAATCTTAACGTAGTGAGTTAAAGATGTATTTTCCAAAGCAAGGATTTAAAGAGTGATTTCGAATTTTGAAAGATTATAAATCTTTTAAATCAATCACTCCTGAGTTACACATCTTTAGTTTCTATGCTCCCAGGTAGACAGGACTAGTAAGATAGCCTTGACACTCTAGGGTACAAGTGGCTCTTGAAGGGTTAGTCAGTAAGTACCTACATTTATAGTTCATATAGAGAAGGAGAGCATAATGCTATTTTTTAATATTTTCTTAAGTTTTCGCGACTTGTACACATAATAAAACTACGTTTTAACGGTTTAAGCGCGGTATTTATTTTCTGCGTGCAACGAAACAAACCAACTTGACTGATAATTTCTTTAATTTTTCCTTCCACTCATTTTAATACTATATAAAAAAAAAATTTTTAGAACTAGGCATGTTTGCTGAAGAGTTTCTTGCGCCGCTTCTTCTCTTCAAGCCACAACATGTTGTGAAGCGGTGGTAAATTACATTAGGCTCCCATAGAGTAACTGACATCCATAAACAAAACTAAAACTAAATAATTAAAATGAACAAGTTGGCGGTAGGCTGAATAAAAACTTTGACAATACACGTTTGACAAATGTCATCTTTGTCTTCCGTGACCACGGCCACTGAAAAGCGGCCGAAACGTCGGATAAACCTAAATAAAATAAATTACCGCGCTTAAAACCGTTAAAACGTAGTTTTGCTATTTTTTAAATTATGCATGAAAAATATATTAAATCAATTAAAAAAGCAATTACACACACTGCCATGTATTTGATACATACACGCGTATTTACTCTTTTGTTTATTGTTAAAGTCAAATTAACAGTGTAGCCTTGGCGAAATCTGTGATTTTAGAAGTATAGTCTTTGACAACAAAACCTTAATAATGTTCAAATTTAGAATTTAAATTAATTATTGTCGAATTTCGACCACTGTGTGACCACTAGTATAAATAATTTATTCACTGAATTGTAAGAAAATAGACGCAAATATTCAAAAGTATTCATATCTTATTTTTCCAAAAGCGTGTAATAGAAGTGAATCGAACACGTTGGGTCTGTTGTACCGATCATATTTTATATTTTATGAGGTTTATTTAGTGTATTTTCCGTGCTCACTATCGCCCCAGGGTGCTATACGTTTTGGGAATTCAATATCGCGTATGGTTTGGAGATATGATTCTGTTTGGAGGAGCTGCTGTGATTTTTTTCCAAGATTTTTTAATATAGTAGACGTCATGTGTGAAAATCTACATACGATAAACTATATCATATATTTCGTAATAAATAGTACCTAAGTAAGAATTTCCTCGTAGACTGCGGATACCTATTCCAGAAAAACGATCCCATATTCGGGAATAAATATCATACTATGTTCACTTTCGCTGCCGAACAGGTGAATTGCAAGGGTTCAGCATATTCAGGACATTTGCAACACCAAAGGTGCTACAAATGGGCTGCTGCTGTCTTAAGGCAGACTGGAACCTGGTCACCAATGCCGGAACACAACTCAAGGTTCTTATGGCGGCTTGCTCTAGACGAGGAGTGATAGCCATCCAGTCGCCGCCTGGCTGCAGCTATCTACCTATCCATAACTCAAACGTTACTTGCTTAATTTGGGGATATACAATATGCGTGTTAAAAAAAATACACATTCAAAACTATGAAGATCCAGATTGAGTTATCACATACACACCATATTCTCATTTATTTACAACATTGTTTGTGTGAAAGTTTATATATGTAAGAAAATAAATAAGTCCAAGGTAATCAAACATTCAAAAAAAAAAACACATCGAAAAGATAAAGAAGACATACTTCCAAACACGGCCATATCAAATTCGCATCTCGAACTATTCAAATGGTAAAAAGTGTAGAAAATATGTCACTTGGGGCCCACTTTGCCCTTCGATGGTGGCCCCGGGGCGCCGGTCCTCCACTATATCATCCCAAGTACGGCCCTGGCGAATTGCCCGTGTAATATCCATCTATTATTATCCGATTGTCGAGCCCCTCTCTGTTACCCTTTCAGCTATTACCTTACTATTGTTTTTTGATATTTCTTCAAAAGAATATGGATGAATTTGAATTTAATATTAAAATAAAAATACGTTTCAAGAGTTTTTAGCGCGGTAATTTATATGATTTTGGTTATTCCGACGTTTCGGCCGATTTTCAGTTGCCGTGATCACGGAAGACAAAGATGACAATAGTCAACTAGTATTGTTAAAGTTTTATTTAGTCATAAGTATATACATAGACACATACATCAATATATTTCAAAATACATAAGTAATTATACATACATACATACATACATAACTTCACGCCAGGTCCCTTGCGGGGTAGGCACGAACAACAGAGCGCCATTTAGGCTTATTCTTACACACCTCCTTGCTTATAAGTAATTATAATAAATGTATTAGCATGATTATATTGTGTTAAGCACTTATAGCTATTTCTGGATAAATAGTGTTTGCTGAGTAAATTTTTGAAATGTTGGTAAGGATTTGGCCTCTCTGACAGTAAGAGGCAGCATATTCCAAAGTTTGACAGCCTGCACTGTGAAAGAATTATCATAATAGGATGAAATGTGTGCAGGTGTCACAAGTTTTCGATACGTACCAGAGCGCAATATGTGGGCAGTGCTGCCATAGAGCTGTTAAAAAAAACCCTCTAAATACAATAAAGTTCTAAATACTCGATACGTTTCAATACAATAAAATAACCCTAATACAGTGCACCGCGAAATTGTAAACTGGCGGCGAACAAACTTATTGATATGGGTTGCAATACTTGTTTGTTAGGCTGGTCGATTAGGACCGTCGGAATCAGTATTCCTAAACCATTGGGAATAATGCAACAATTAAGCAGTGGTGACAGTGATTCAGACGATTATTTTTCATGCTCTGATAGTCTTGGTTCTAATGATGCTCCCTCACTTCATGCAGTAATAGATTCTCGTCTGTCTGACTTTTCCCTAAATTTCAATATCGTTCATATCAATGCGCAGAGCATTCCGGCTCATTTCACTGATATGCAAGCATCGCTTAATAATCAGAATGTACATGCAATCTTGGTGTCTGAAACATGGTTTAAACCTTGTCTCCCTACCTCCTCTTATAATTTGCCGGGGTTTGAACTGGTGCGCCATGATCGCCTTAGTATCACTGGTGGAGGTGTAGCTATTTACATCCGCTCGCATATTCCTTATAGAGTTGTCAAAACATCTCTTCAGCCATCTCCACCTGATACAGGGGAATACTTATTTATTGAAGCAATCTTGGGTCATAAGCGTGTACTTCTCGGTGTATTTTATAGCCCCTCCCTTAGAGTAAATTTCTTCCCCACCTTTGAAGAGCTACTAGCTGATTTTAATGTGACCTATGAACATATAATTATTATGGGCGACTTTAATACATGTCTCATAAAGCGCGACTCTCGCTCAATTAATTTTGAAAATGTCATTAAATCCTGTAATCTTTCTATTCTTCCACTATCTGCTACTCACCATTTTCCAAATTGTACTCCTTCTCTTCTCGACCTAATTTTAGTAAGTTCTCCTTCCTATGTATCTACATATGGTCAGTGCTCAGCAGACGCCTTTTCGTATCATGACATGATCTTTGTTTCTTATAAAATGCGCCCGCCTAAAACTAAACCTAAAATTCGCATGCAGCGTAACTTTGGTGGCATAGTTATGGATAATCTCATTAAGGATGCTCGTGAAATTGATTGGTCCGATGTTTACAATGCAGTTTCTGTTGATGTAAAGGTGCATGTATTTAATGCAGCTTTGTTTAAGCTTTATGATTTACACGCACCCGTAAGGGCTATAAAAATTAAACATCTACCTGCTCCCTGGCTGACAGATGAAATAAAATCCTTACAGCACAAAAAATGCGTAGCTAGGAGCAAATACAAACTAAGCCTACGGATGCTAACCGCATAAAATTTGTCAAGATTCGTAATCTCTGCAATAGGGTGTGTAGAGACGCTCAACGCCGTTATATTCATAAATCTCTTGAAATTGATGATCCTGCAAAAATTTGGAAATTTCTTAAATCCTTAGGAGTTGGCAAATCTTCGGATTCTCTATCAAAAGATCTAAACTTCGACCTGTTAAATCAGCATTTCTCCTCTAATGCCAAATTTGATAGGCAATCTAAAACTGCAACTATAAATCTACTTTCTAACATGCCAACTCCTACATATCCTTCTTTCAACTTCTGTCAATTTTCTGATTGTGATGTTAAGAAGAGCTTAATGTCTATCAGCTCTAATGCTGTCGGTAGCGACAGTATCAGCCGCAATATGATCATTCCTATATTAGACGATATCATTCATGTGATCACCCACATCCTTAATGCCTCCATATCTTCTGGTACATTTCCTGATTCCTGGAAGCAAGCCCAAGTTATCCCTTTACCTAAAAAACCCAATCCAACTTCCTTTTCCGAATATCGTCCTATTTCCATTCTACCTTTCCTCTCTAAAGTTCTGGAGCGCCTTGTGCACAAGCAACTAAGCGTCTTTCTTAACACCAATTCCCTTATCAATCCTTTCCAATCCGGTTTCCGTCCAGGCTATAGTACCACTACTGCGCTACTTAAAGTTACTGAAGATATCCGTCATGGTATGGGAAATGGTCTGTTGACTATACTGTCGCTGCTTGACTTCAGTAGTGCTTTTAATAATGTTGATTTTGATGTCCTTCTTGGAATATTGAGTTCTCTTAACATATCTCCAACAGCTATTGACTGGTTTCGTACTTACCTGTGTGGGCGCCGGCAACGTATTCGCATTGATGATGTTTATTCGTCATGGTGCGATTTGTCTGCTGGTGTCCCTCAGGGCGGCGTTTTATCACCTCTCTTATTTGCTATCTTCATTAACACGATTTCCAATAACCTTTCTTCGTCTTACCACCTTTATGCAGATGATTTACAAATCTACACTCAATGTAATTTTAACCGTCTCTCAGAAGGAATTCAAACCACAAATATGGATTTTACAAAAATTGTTAACTGGAGCCAAGCCTATGGTCTGAGCGTTAATCCGAAAAAAACGAAGGTCATTATTGTCGGCAGTTCTAGGCTTGTCTCCAAAATTGACTGGTCTTCACTTCCCCATGTTGTGTTTGACGGTGTGCACATAGAAATCAGTGAAACTGTTAAAAATTTAGGAATAATCATTGACAGAGAACTGTCTTGGCGGCCTCACCTGACTGAAATCAGTCGGAAACTTTTCGCGTCATCTGCTTCACTAAGAAGACTGAAGAATTTCCTACCTACTGCTACTAAGGTTATGCTTGCTCAATCCTTGCTTCTCCCCCTACTTGATTATGCTGATGTTTGCTATCTAGATATCACCCAAGAACAACTAGATAAGCTTGAACGCCTTCAAAATGTTTGTATCCGGTTCATATTTGGGTTGCGTAAATATGACCATATCTCCGAATTTCGTAATAAGCTTAAATGGTTGCCAATTCGCCTTCGCCGGAATGTTCACTTACTCTCACTTCTGCACAATATCCTTTTCAATCCCTGTACTCCCCCATATTTAAAGGAACTTTTTAGTTTCCTCTATCAATCTCATTCCTGTAATTTGCGCTCAAATGAAAATCTTTTGCTAACGATACCTAAACACACTTCGTCCTTTGTAGGAAACTCCTTTGCCGTACAGGCTGTTCGCCTGTGGAACTCCCTCCCCTTGAAAATCAGACAAGCTACATCCATTGGTACATTCAAACACTTGATCACTGACCATTATTTGTCCACTAAATAAAATTTATTGCCGTAAATGGCATTCTATTATTATTCGCATGTAAGTATATGTAATTTATATTATTTTAATATTTTTAATTATGTATTTCTTGATTAGTTTATTATTGTAATAATCTTGTTTTTTTCTTCAATTACTATTGAATTTAGTTAAACCACCAATTACTTAATTTTCTTGTAATATCTCCTTAGACACCGGGTTGTCTGGAAGAGATCGCTATAAGCGATAAGGCCGCCCATTGTTCTAATTGTAATATGTTTATATTAAATATCTAGGTTTAAGTTATGGTGAACAATAAAGAGTTTTCATTCATTCATTCATTCAATAATGATTCCGTCGGTTATATAACTAGACCATTGTTTAGTTTGTCTATTGCAGACTGTTTACACCAGTGATTAATATATTAAAATACATGTTAACATTAAAAATATGTCGAGAACTAGTTACTAGAACACTTATCTGTGCAGGAACGGAGAAAGAATACAATTTCCTATGATCGGGTGACTTCTCGTAAGAGGCGACAAAAGAACCCACAGCCAGGTGGTAGGGTATTTGGCTACCACGTGGTCTAAAGTATGTCGCCATAACAACCTTGATTTGTATTCCGGCATTAGTGGCCAGGTTCCAGTCCCCTTAAAAGAGCAGCAGCGCACTTGTAGCACCTTTGGTGCTGCAAATGTCCATAGGCGATGGTAACCGCTTTATATAAAGTTGGTCGGCTGCCAGTCTGTTGAATTTCCGCAATAAATCTTAAAAAAATTAATTAATGAAAACTGTATATTGTTTACCACAAACTTTGATCTAGAGAAATGATATGAAGACCTTATCGCTTATAGCGATCTCTCTTCCAGGCAACCCAGTGTTTAAGGAGATTTTTTAAAGAAAAATTCGGTATATTTTTTTTAGCGGTGTACTAAACTAAAATAAAAGTTTTAAACTTTCGCAAAATCATTGCCATTTTCATTGAAATCGTGTTATTAAAAAAATATGCGAGAGAGAGAGGTAGAATTTTCAAAATATAAGAAAACCATCGGTTAAGCACATCAAGAAATTTTACACTCCTTGTTAATTATTTAATTAAGTTCATTATTTATATATTTCTTCTTTTTTTCTAAATTAATATGTACTCAATGCCTTATGTATAATGCATGATATGTTTGCACCAAGAAGGCCAGTCAGCAAATATATTTTATCTGTATCCTAGTTTTGTTTAAAAGTAAGCTGAGTTGGCTGGTTTGCGAACCAAACTAAAAAAAAAACCAAAACACAAATTATGAAAAATACATTACCTTAACATCCTTTCAGCTCGGACGCTCATAAATTTACTTAAAACGATCAAACAGTGTATATCAACTCTTTCCTAGCTAAGTTTAAATTATACCCACATAAAATATATTTCAATACGAACCGTATTGCTAACGGCTAAAGGTTGGAAGTAGCTTGGAAATGCCCGAGTCAAAGGCACGTTAATTTTTTCATAGTTACACAGTATTAATTTATATTTTAATGTAATTTATGTTTTGGGTCTTTCCTTTACTTTATTTGTAGTCAAGCTCTTTGTTTCCCCGTGTTCGGGTTCCGTGAAATTATGAAAAATTACATGAGTGTACCCTCCATAATCAAAACGCAAAGGATTATGGGGGATCAATTTTTTAACGAAGACGGGCACTGTAGGTTTCTTTAATATTTTTTTTGAGTTCCCTACTTATTATCCAGAATGAGTTTTAAGAAAAAAATTGCCTGAAGCAGGAAAATAGGCGGACTGCCTACTTCATGCCTACAGACGTTTTCAATACCAGGGGCGTTGCGCGTTGCCGGCGTCTAAGAAATATTATAACGCCCCTCTTAAACGACCCCATGTCGTAGCTCAGAGGGAAAACCTCGGCGGGAAGTTCTCTCCAGATCATTGTTGTACGCGGAATAAACGTTCTAGAGAACCGTTGCGTCGTTAAGCGTGGGAGCTCCAGGAAATGGGAGTGAACATCCCGTCGATGGCGAGCGGTGCGGTTGTAAAAATTAGGTGTTGGCACCAAACTGTTCCTCGGAACACTCTCCGTTGTGCAGGCGGTAGAATTCGCAGAGGGATGCAAAGTCTCTGCGAAGACTAAGCGATTCTAAATCACCTGTTAGTATGGAGTCGTCGACTAAACGAACGGCGCGACTTTGGATGGACGAGAGGATCAGTCTGGTAAGCGGATGCTGCAGCCCATAAGTGTGAGCAGTATTTCCTCAATTTCATGAATTAATTATGCCACATCATTTGTAAAATTTCATTCGCTACTAATTATGTTTGTTTTTAAAATGAATAATTGTGCAATGAATAAGCGCACTTGATACTAGCCCCATCTAGTAAATTTAGTTGTGTCTTTTTTATTTTACCTACCACCTATTTTGATATTAAATAAATGTATTACAGCTAGGCTTGTTACTGAGTCTGATTTAGACCTTCGGCCACCGTAAGCGGGCGGCGCGGGTGGGGCCTCTAGGGGTATAGAGGTTCTCACTCACCCGCACATGCCGTCGAGATGAGAGCGCGAGTGTTCCGCGCGCGCTCATCTCTCTTCCCGTGGGGCGCGTTACAAACCGCCCCACGCCGAAAAGACCCAGTCGTCGCCGGGGGAGAAGCTCCCCCGGCATTGGAAGAGGCCCAGTGAGCGGGGCCCACGCCTGCCAGGGCAGCGGAGTTGGGAAAACCGCATACACGTAGCCCTGGCAAAAGGCGCAGGACGGAACACCCAGGGGTTTTAGTGGGTATCCCTAACTGGGGAGTGGCAATAGCGTGGCACCGGTTCTGACCGGGCGCGCTAGTGCCACCCCCGATCTGGCGAATCCCACACTGTCTCACCAAGGTCGCGAGCATCCCCCAGGCTTCTGTGCCTGTCGCGGTCCTAGTCCTCAAACGGATTTCCCATGGCCAAAAAAAAAAAAAGGCTTGTTACTGAAGAGTTTCTTGCGCCGCTTGTCTTCAAGCCATAACATGTTACGAAGCTGTGGTAAATAAGATTAGACTAACCATAAACAAAATTAAAACTGAATAATCAAAATGTACAATTTGGCGGTACGCTGAATAAAAAATGTAACAATACGTGACACTTGACATCTCTGTCCTCCGCGATTACAGCTACTGAAAAGTGACCGAAACGTCGGAGTATTACAAGTCTTCTTTTAAAATATTAATTTTGACTTTGTGCTTTACCTTTCATAAATATCACACGTCCCAAATAACACGTTTGAAGAAGGGCCAGTAGATTTTTAAAACCAACACACCTCTGCACCCCTTCCTTTAAATCCCGGTTCATTCATTACATTATAATTATTTTAATATGCAAATAATCATAATAAAATAACGTTGGTCTCCCCGTTTTTGTTTTTGTTTTGTACTAGGGCTTATTGGGTTATGCTTAATTATATTTCGTAAGGACTAAGGGCCCGTTCTACCTGAGTGCTTAATTTTTATTTATGCCTCTCGGTTAATTCACTCTGTGCATAATTTTGATTTTCATTTCGCAGATTTTTCAATGGCAATGTGAATTTTTGAGGTTTCAATACCTGAAGGTAGATTTGGAAACCGGTTAAAAAAAGTCGAATCAGTAATAGTTAAGCTACACAAGAACCTACATTGGAACTCTTCGTTTTGATTTTGTTGTCTCTTTAAGTTGATTAAACCGGTTTTTGTTAACAAAAGTTCGTTAAACAGGCTTATTGAATAAACCGGTTTTTGAAAGTAATCGAACGGTTTTTGTAGCACATTGCGAAATAGCGAGTACAAATGGGTCGCTGTCATCTTATTTATATTAATTATTTAAATAATTATTTGCTCGCAATAGAAATGAGTTTTGCCTATAATTAGTAAGACCTAAAGATCCATAAATGGGTTGATTAAATCGTATAAACTTTGGTGGGATATTATAGTGGACCTTAGAAGATCTGGACAATCAATATCGGAGGAGACAATTTTTAGAAGAAGTGAAAAATCAGCAATATCTCGTTGGTCTTTAAATGGTAAGAGGTGAAACTTTTTGCGAAGATCAAAATATGAATTCCTTACTATGGTTAGATCATAGTAAGTATAAAGAACTGTAGTGGGTCTCCGACAGGGCTCTCGGTGAAAGCCTGTAGGAGGTGCTGGTGGGATATGCCGGTGGAAATAATGCACCAGCCACTCTTACGGTTTTCGTAGTTTCGTTTATTTTCACCGAGTTACAAATAACTCAAATAACCATTGGCTATAATAAAGCCGTAATCGGTATACGTACGCTAACTAAGACTATATATATATATATATATATATATATATATATATATATATATATATATATACACTTTGACTGCTGACTACCACTTTCGATACTCTCGATACACTGACTACATTTTATACACTCAACACAACACTGACTCTGTTTTTTTTTATTTTTGGAGCTGACTCAGCTGAATAGCCGCAGATGGCTGTTTCAGCGATACCGGGCTTTGGGGGCTTCCCGACTCCGTGGGAGCGGAGGAGTTCAGCCCGGATGCAGCACGCTCGAGGAGGCACCTCCTGTGAGGTTCGACCTCGGCTCGATCGCTGTGGGGGATTGACTCTATATTGGGAACATGCCGCAAAGGGCTGAATGAGCTAAGCCAACAGGCTGAAGTGAATATTTGGGGACTCGTCATCGACTCCGCCGGCGGAGTCGATCCTAGTCTATCATTACTACCGCTTCGCAACGTGTTATAGCTGGAGGAGAAGAAGCGGCGGAAGAAACTCTCCAGCAACTGACTCTGTTTCGGCAGATCACGTCTACTTATAGTAACAAATTCACTAAAAAAACTAACATCTTGCGGAAGCTTCCCACGATTTCTCTGGCCTGGACCCAAACCCTTCTCGGAAGATGCGACCCTTGTCTATAAACTAATAAATTGTTTCCTCACTGGACTTAAACAATGCATGCAATTACAACTATTTTCTAAAATATGTACAATGGCAATGGCAGATGTCGGGATCATCTTTCTATGACGCAAATGGTCTTACAAAGGGCGTTATTTTAAATTATTACCAAAATTCTCAAAAACATTAAACAATGAAGGACATTACGGGGGTCATCGTAAATATACCATATCCCAACATCTGCATTGCCTTCGTGGGAAACCACTTTCTACAAACTAATTCGGCATCGTTAATAGTAAGTGTTGCGGAGATAACCCGGGGAATGATAGGCTTAGGTAAATGAATATATTTAATGGAAAAATGGTAAAATACAATGATTGTTGGTGTGGCAGACAGAGAGAAAATTATAATAATTTGACAACTTCAAATTAATTAAAAATATACACATAAAAAGTTGCAAATCAAAGGAGTACGCAACATCCTCCCCCTTTGTGCGAGCACTAATTTACATTCAGCTTAACTAATTTATTTAGGGGACGACGTAGCGTACCTGCTGCAGTGGATACGTCCACCACCCTCACTACATTGTCGCGACCTGGGTAAGTGGCTGTTATTCTGCCTCGGGGCCATACTCCTCGTGGTAGGTTGCTATCAGCAATGAGCACTAGATCTCCACATGCAATCCGGCTAGCCAAGTTTCGATAGGGTCTTTGTCGAGGCTGCATTTGCTAGTGGTAGCAATGTCGTGCATGGTTGACTTACCTGCTTGTGAACGGGTTATCATGATTACTATAAACTATGTAACGAACTGTAATGAAAATTATACGTGAAAAAATGATATAATTTAGGTAGCTGAATTTCAATGGGAGAAGGACCAAATGTTGCGGAGATAACCTGGGGAATGATAGGCTTAGGTAAATGAATATATTTAATGGAAAAATGGTAAAATACAATGATTGTTGGTGTGGCAGACAGAGAGAAAATTATAATAATTTGACAACTTCAAATTAATTAAAAATATATACATAAAAAGTTGCAAATCAAAGGAGTACGCAACAGTAAGGTTTTCATATTTTTATCTTATCCTCCTATCTTTACAAATGATTATCTTATAAACAAAGAAGGCCAATGTAATATCAATAAGGCCAAGGAATATCTATAAAAAAATATGTAGAATATGCAAAATTGAATTTCAAAAGTTGAAGAATATTTTTGAATAAAGTAACAAGTTCAAATCTATCGTTTTCAGAATAATCGTAAATGTGAATGATTTATTTAATAGTAATGAATATGTCCTTACTTTGATTTATTAAGACAGATAAGATAACATTTACTCAATTAAAAATATATAGTTTAATAACATGTAGCCATTGGTCCATTCAGGACTTAATATTCCAAATGCAAACTACACATTTAAGTTATCCAAAAGGCATTCGTCAGGTGGCGCTGTTAATTAATAAAGGCAATAATTGACCGCCACCGGCTGTTATTGGGAGCTATCACAACATTTGGGTCATGACTCTGCATCCTACTGTATACGCTGACGTGTAGGATTGATACTTACAAATTGCTTCTTCAACAAGAAATTTATTAAATCCTCAAGGAAACATACTGTCGCCGCACGATTTACCGAAGAATAGTACCAGTCCAGCCAGGCATAATTCAGGACGCGCCGGTGTGTACACGCAATATCAATATTGCCTATGACAAATGCTCAATTAGTTAGCAATTAGGTAGGCCAATATTCAAAAATAGTGAACTTTTGAATATTGGTCAACCGCCAATATTCAAAAATTCACTACGTAACGACGACGAACCTTTATACGCGTAACAACTATTTATAAAATTATTGTAATACATCAAAATATACGCATACTTCAAGCAAAGGTGCTTCATTGAAGACTTCCCATGCTCCACATACTAATATGTAAATATGAAGGAAGCTTTGCGGTTTCCATCTTTAACCCCTTGAATTTGTATTCTAAACCATATATATCATTAAAATTTGCAAACATACGCTAAGACTAAATATGAATTAATTATATTTATAATGTGAAATTCTTAATGTGAATCAGCGATATAAATGCATAAATCCATAGCAAATCCCAGGAAAATTATAAGTATTATTAATCGTTTGTTGTTTGTAACGTATCAATTGTCATGATATTTTATAGAGTTATTCGAATCCATAGATAAAAGTAAAGTATACGAGTATTTTGAATGAATGAATGAAACTCTTTATTGTTCATTATAACTTAAACCTAGACATTTAATGTATTTAAATACATTTCCATTAGAACAATGGGCGGCCTTATCGCTTATAGCGAGTATTTAGTCTTCAATATATAAATAAATTTGTTAGATAAATAAATAAATTAAATAAACCTAGCAAAACGGTTAATAGATGGTAAACCGCTTCGTTACGTAACGCGCTACGGCGCCAGTCTGTCTGGCTTCCCTTTCTCTCATGTTACATTAATTTAAGTTCTCACTTCGGTCGAGCTTCCCGAGACGCACACCGTCTTTTTTTTATTAGCACAACATTAATTCAGTACACGACGTATACTTTTGGGTTATTAAATATCAAAAACTTAATAAAAACTAACGCATGAATTGTGTCAATTAATTAACTTAAAGTATCAAAATTGTTAAATCAATAAACAATAACGTACGAGTCAGACTGTAATAGCCTTTGGGTGCAATCAAACCGGGGCCTCGCCAACGCCTCAGTTTTGCACTAGCCCTGTTTACTTACGATATACT
Organism: Dendrolimus punctatus; assembly: GCA_012273795.1. Taxonomy (NCBI): domain Eukaryota; kingdom Metazoa; phylum Arthropoda; class Insecta; order Lepidoptera; family Lasiocampidae; genus Dendrolimus; species Dendrolimus punctatus. The sequence continues at coordinate 2,148,827 of CM022548.1, read as the reverse complement.
CTGTAACAGCCAATCTAGAATTAATATTAGTTTGCAAGTATCAAATACAAAATTGTAGTGGCTTAGTATTTTCTTGATTGGTATATATTGTCGAGTAATTTGTTTGTTATATAGGGTAATAATCTATTAGACAGGTTTAAACCACTGAAAGGATTTTTTTCGTAACTTTTCGCGACTAGTATACTTAATAATAATTTTATTTTTTATTTTATCTTCCCAGACATGTGACAAAGTATTCAACTTTCTAGCGCCACTTCTACTCTTTAAGTGACAATACATTGCGAACGGTGGTAAATTACATTAAGCTCCTATAGAGTAAATAATAACCGTAAATAAATTTAAATAATTAAATTAAACAAGTTGAGGGTAGGTTAAATAATAACGTTAACCCAACTCATTGACACTTGAAATCTTTGTCTTCCGTGATCACGGCCACTGAAAAAATGGTCGAAACGTCAAAATAAAAATCAAATAATTTGCCACTCTCAAAACTGTTAAAATGTAGTGTCAATTTATTTTTGTCTTGCCCCATATCTATCAAAATTGAAAGACAAGATTGAACCGTCTATTTTCAGCTTTATAAAGAAACTGGCGGTCTAGGCAGACGTTGTCCTGCCCTAGAAAATAGCAATCTAGAACCACATTCCAGCGCCACCTACCGGGTATTATTGTGAATCTAAACCTTATATCTTATTTAATTTTTATCCGTGCAGGAAAGGAGAAAGAATACAATTTCCCGCAGCCGGGCGGCCTTTCGTAAGAGGCGACAAAACAACCCACAGCCAGGTGGTAGGGAATTTGCCCGACTGGATGGCGACCACCCCTGGTCTAGAGTATGCCGCCATAATAACCCTGTGTTGTGTTCCGGCATTAGTGACCAGGTTCCAGTCCCCCTGAAGAGAGCAGCAGCACATTTGTAGCATCTTTGGTGTTGCAAATATCCACAGGCGATGGTTATCGATTTTCATCAAGTGGGCCGTCTGCCTGTCTGCTGAACTCCTGCAATAAAAAAAAGTCACCTCGGGAGCCCAAAGCCAAACACATATAAAATTTCATAAAAATCGTAAAACTTTACTCCAGCGCCAAGTATTTTGTTTAGATGCCTGTTACATTGTTGAAGTTTCAGTAGTGTAATCGATACGATACCTACTTTTTATATAGCCTATATCAATCAGGGATAATGTAGCATTCTAATGGTGACTCCCGCGTTGGGCCCTTACCAAGCTCGATCCGGAGCAGGCCGAGGAGTGGGCATGTACGGAAAGCTGGGCCTACCCAGCCGAATTCGCGAATTTGGACACGCAGGCAGAGCACATGCGCAAGACCCTGACGAGGGTTTGCGACGCTGCGATGCCACGCGTCTCCAAACGGCAGCCTTCGTGCAGGCAGGCGGTCCACTGGTGGACCGAGGAGCTCGGCAAAATGCGAAAGGCAGTTCGCATCATCAGCCGTAGGCTCAAACGCTGCAGGGCGCGCCGTCCTCCGGACTATGTCGCGGAAAATGGACTCGTGGGAGAGTTTAGGGAGGCCAGAAAGGCCCTTTCGATTGCGATACTGCAGTCGAAAGCCCGGGCTCGGGCCGAGCTCCTCGAGACGCTCGATCGGGACCCTTGGGGGCGTCCGTACCGTGGGGCCCGCAACAAGTTGCGGCCTTGCACTTCCACGGTCACGGAAACGCTCGAACCCGAGGTGCTCCGCTCGGTGATCGATGGGCTCTTCCCGGATCCGGGGAACTTCACTCCCCCCAGCATGGGTCCACCCATTCCCGACACCCCCACGGATGAGGAGCCTCACTCCATCTCCGAGGGGGAACTCGACGTCGCCCTGGACCGGCTCCGGGGCTGGAAGACGGCTCCGGGACCCGACGGGGTCCCCGGTTGCCTCCTCTTCCTGGCTGCAAAACATCTACGCAGCCAGCTGCGGGACCTCTTCGAAGCCTGTATTCGCGCAGGTAGGTTCCCGTCGCAATGGAAAGAGGGGCGTCTGAGCCTTCTTCCCAAGGGAGGTCGTAAACCTCCCGACGATCCGTCCGCCTACAGGCCCATAGTGCTGCTGAACGAGGTCGCCAAGGTCTTCGAGAAGATCTTGGCGGAGCGGCTCGTGAAGCATCTAGACACCGTGGAGCCGGGGCTATCAGATACGCAGTTCGGGTTTCGGAGGAGGCGGTCCACGATGGACGCCTTCGAGACGCTGCGAACGGTGACGGACGAAGCCGTCCAAGCGAAGGACGTCGTTCTTGCGGTGTCGCTAGACATAGCGAACGCCTTTAACAGCCTCCCTCATGAGACGATCAGGGAGGGGCTCCGTGCACACGGAGTCCCCCCGTACCTCACGAGGCTGTTAGGCGAGTACCTGCGGGACCGACACATCCTTTGGGAGGGCGGTGAGTCCGTCAATCACGAGTTAGGTCGGCGACGTGTCGCGTGCGGCGTTCCACAGGGATCGGTCCTCGGGCCGATCCTTTGGAACGTAGGCTATGACTGGATCCTTCGGGTGACGGTCCGGCCCGGGGTAGGGCTGATCTGCTTTGCGGACGACACCCTACTCACGGCACGCACCGCGTCATTCGCGGAGTCCGTGGACGTCGCCAACGACGGGTTGGCGATAGTCGTAGATCGAATAGCTAGGCTGGGCTTGAAGGTCTCCCCCGCGAAAACGGAGGCCATCATGTTCCATAGGAAGTTTCGTAATCCACCCCCGGATCTGTCCGTTACAGTCCAGGGGGTGGCGATTAGTGTAGGGCCCAAGATGAAATATCTTGGGCTAGTTCTAGACGGGAAATGGCTGTTCAAAGCGCACTTTGAGCAGTTAGTTCCCAAACTCGTGAGTTCCGCGGGCGCACTCTCAAGGCTTCTTCCCAACGTGGGGGGGCCGGGGGGTGCGACGCGGGAACTATATTCTGGCATCCTGAGGAGTATGGCCCTTTACGGTGCCCCTGTCTGGTTCGATTCGCTTCACCGCCACAATCGAACCCTGCTGCACCGGGCGCAGCGGGTTCTGGCCGTGAGAACCATACGGGGGTATCGTACAGTGTCTTGGACGGCGGCGACACTCTTGGCAGGCGAGCTGCCCTGGCCTCTCCAGGCAGACGTCCTGTCCAGGGTTCGTCGTACCCAGCAGGATGCCCTAGCCAGAGGACTGACCTTCTGTCAAGTCGAGATAGAGACGGTCAGGAAGCGGGAAACCGCTTCCTGCCTCGTCGACTGGTCTCGTGACCTCGAACACCCTGCGGCCGGCGGCTTTACGGTGGACGCAATCAGGCCACAACTGGAGGAATGGGTTAACCGCACTAGCGGCACCCTCACCTTCAGGACGACGCAGATACTGACCGGACACGGTTGTTTCGATCAGTATCTGTTTCGCATTGTGGGCTGCTTGCCTTCTCCGGATTGCCGACAGTGTGGCGCACCCGATACGGCGTTTCATACGCTTGTCGAGTGCGCTGCCTGGGCGCCGCAGCGTTTCGAGCTCGAGACAAAGTTAGGAGCCGTCGGATCGCTCGGCGACTTGGTAACGGCCATGTTGCAGAGCGAAGACGCCTGGGATGCTGCGGTTTCTTTTTGTGAGGCAGTTATGTCTCTGAAAGAGGCCGCAGAAAGGGATAGGGAGCGAAGTCCTAGGGCGCGTGCTACGGTCTCTTCTCGAGGTCGCCGGCCTTCAGGCGGCACCCGGAGAGGCAGGTACGCACATTACTTCCCTCCCTGAGTTAGGATCCGGAACGATGGGGGCCCTTAGCTACTAGGTAAAGCAAGGGATTTTACATCTACCCCCGTTCCGTAGTGGAGTGTGTTCTCCCAGGGCACACTTCAGCACTTTATGCGCTGGATCGACTGCTGAGTAACTATGTTCTACATCTCAGTCTTTCCTTCACATCAAAGCGCAGGGCCGCGAAAGGAGGAGGGGTTTTTTAGTGGGTATTGAGGTTGCTCGCCCGCGCGGCATCGCTCGGAGTCTCCACACTCCTCTGTGTAGTCCATAGCGGACGGAGCGCAAGTAGAGCATACAATTGCTAGCGTTACCGCCCCCCGTGGATTCGTGCCGTTTCCTAGTGACGGCCCAGAGAGTGCGTAAATCGGTTAGTCATTTTTCCCCGCCTCAAAAAAAAAAAAAAAAGTTTTCTAATGGTGAAGATGTTTTGAAATCGGTCTTGTAAGTTTTTGAGTTTATTCGTCACAAAAATCAAAACTATTCTCTTTATAATATTATCACATTAATAATATAAGCAAACGTACCCCACTTGAATTGAACCCTTTCCATAATACAATCAGCGAGCCCCATTGCCCAAAGCAGCCATTTTTCTAAGATAAACTCGAAAAATTTTAATCGTTCATCCTCGGTTCACTTGATCCCTCGCCCGGGATTCAAATACGCTTCGTTGCGCAGATTATCACGAGGTTCTTATAAAAACCCCTTTTTGTTTGACTTCATTTTTGGACAGTTTAGGCTTCGGGAGTTATTATTTAATGTCTGATTTCGAAGTTAAAAATATTAAAACTGATATTAAATTGTAAATAAAGAATGTGGTGGTGGGACGGCCCACATGATGGAAAGCGATTACCATCACCTATGGGCATGGACTAACCCGCTTGGATGACATCCTTGAGTTGTGTTCCGGCTATTAGTCGCCAGGCTCCAGTCTCCATTTAGAGATCGGCAGCACATTAGTAGCCCTTTTGGTGTAACAAATGTCCATGGGGGTTGTAGTCGCTTTCCATGAGGTGGGACGTCTGCCTGTCTCCTGAACTCACAAAAAAGGTTAATAAAAATAATGTGCCGTAAAAATAAACGAATTTTCCACGGGATAGAGTCTCAGAGCATGACGGAATCGGACATTCATATGAGACGTAGCAGTCGTAGTACCTCTACGAATGCTCGTAGCTGTCGCGTAGCACGGAGCTATGTTTAAATATACTTTGAGAACGTTGCTACCCTGAAGCAGTGTTTTTATTATCAGCAGAGAAGCAGACGGCCCACCTGATGGAAAGCGGTTACCATCGCCTATGTACATATGTAAAGGTGTTAGACAAGTACCCTACCACCTGGCTGTGGCTTGTTTTGTCGCATCTTACTACAGACTTGAGGAAATTATTTTGTTTTTCGTTCCTGCACGGATGAAAATACTTTGAAAACGTTGCTATCTTGTAGTGGTTAAACTGAATATTTGAATCAAGAAGCGCTTTATAGTCATTTTTAATTACAATATATTTTTTATAATATTAATATATTTGTTTTCTAATATAATTAGAGTAGATATATTTTATGAATGTATAAATAGATAGATAACACTTTACTGCTCACCAAATATACAATTTCAAAATACACAATTACAATAGTCATGGTAAAAACAAAAGGTGGCCTTATCGCTGAAAGCAATCTCTTCCAGGCAACCTAACTTAAGGAATAATAATCTGGTGATATAGGTGGTGCAGATAATTAAACTACATAATTTATAAATTTAATACATACATATATATGTATGTTAGGGGGGGGGACGCAAAAAACTGAGACTTTCTTTTTGAGTCTCGGTTAAAAAAATATTAGTTTTTGATGTTTTAAGAACTCCTTGCAAGGGACTAAGAGGAATAAGAGTTCGCTCCAAATTTTTAAAGATTTCTATGATCGCCAAAAATTCATTTTTTATTCATTTTTTTCTCGTTATGGTATTATTTTATAGACCAAACCATAATCCGTTTCTGAAAGTTTCAGCTCATAATTTGAATTCAAAAATTATCATTCTTTTACTCGGGCCTCAAAAAGAAAGTCGGTTGTTTTGCGTCACCCAATGTATGTATTTGTTTGTTTGCATGTACACATACATATATATATGTATAGAGATGTGAGTTATTGTTCCTTTAAACTCCGATGCAACACAATGGTGAGTTGCCAACCACTAAAAAACTCGAGGGGCCTTATTTATTTATTTCTTTTATATGTTTTGTAAATGTTGTTTCTAAAATTCATTGCGAATGAAATATGTGTATATTATGTATAGCGTCATCTTTTTTAAATTAACCAAATATTTTAAATTCTTTCTTTATTTCATAAGATGTAATTAAAAGAGAGAGAGAAAGAGATTTAAGAAAAATTGTGAGAATGTCACGTTAAACCAAGACATCGAGTAATTAACGTAATGACTCGAAAACATTACACGAACAAGCCGAAAGCAAAAAAAATATACAATATCCAGCAATACGAAGCGTTCCACAATTTATATCAGCAATAAACCGGTGAAACACTCTTAAAGTATCGCTAATTAATGTAAACAGGGAACGATTAGGAGTCCAAATAAACACAGAAAATGGCCGTTATGCGGCAATAAATATATTTAATATTTTTAATTACACCACTCGAAAAAAAGACATTAAACAGAATAAGAGAGATAAAAATTATGAAATGTGCCACGCCATATTGTAAATGAGAGTAAAAAAGGTATTAGGGGACGGGGTGAGGGGGGAAAGGGAGGGGGGATGGTATTTTAAAAAAGTATTATTATATATTAGCCGGTGGAAACACCGCCTGCGGGTCATCGGAATAAATAAATTATGATATAGTGCCCGGTTTTCAAGTGTAGTATCATCTCTGCAGGATGTTGCGTAGAGTCGCTAATGTTTAGAGGCGGTAGAATGATATTGGAACTTACTGAACTAATATATACATACATTATAAACTGGTAATCAAGAAAGAAAGACTGTTCACGTTGATACGTGACGTATCATATCTCACGGAGAGGGGTCTCACCATGGGCACCCTGACCCCGCGCACCCGAATCTCAACGAGAGTCCGGATCGGCTCGCCCTCGGCACAAATACTAATTCAATTACGCTACAAGTTTCCTGAACTATGACAATCTGGACTATGTAAACAAGTGATATGTGAATGTGAATCCATTGTTATAACAAGACATCAGCACACACTACTCCAGCCCTCTTAATAATCAGCTCAGTTCCGCCATAATGCATATACACATCAGCTCAAAATATCGCCAACCCCATTAATTACTACAAGTTGTAAGAAGAGGATTCACCGCATCTCATCATCACCACGTCACCTTAACACCATATCAGCACAACGCTTCAGCCCTTTATTCCAAGTAAGTTTCATCATTTTCCTGTTACCCTTGTACCCTTACAACCCTTCCATTCTGAAGTCTGGCAATAGCCAGATCAAAGACTTTATTTGAAGAAAAAGCGACGTAATTTCATTCCTCATACATGGAATTATTAATTATATTCGACACAACGCTTATTTCAGTGAATGACTGAATAAATGAATGAATGCTCTTTATTGCATATATATAACTTACATATATACAATAGGAGGTCTTATCGCCGCCGGCGATAGCTTCCAGAGCACCTTTACAATAGTTGAAAATAATATACTTATCATATATTAAAAACAAAGAAAAAAAACGAAATGAATTAAATGTCAAAAAAAATAATTAAATGCAGTGCAAAACTTCCTTTTGGTGTAAGATCAAAATGACTGAATTCACAAGAACTGCGTATTATATTATATGTTATGACGACTGAATATGTATATTTATATCTATAATGAATATTATGTGTACCACGCTATCGTATTGGTGGCAACTGTAATGATAGCGATGTTTGTATGATAATAAATAAATAAATGACCCAATTTTGTTGAACTAATTCTAATTGTGAAATAGAAAATAAATAATTAAATAAATGTAATACTTGCCAGGTAGGGTATTATCCTGACTGGATGACTACCACCCGTGGTCTAAAGTATGTCGCCATAACAGCCTTGAGTTGTGTTCGGCATCAGTGGCCAGATTCCAGTCTCCCTTAAAAGAGCAGCAGTGCATTTGTAGTACCTTTCGTGTTGCAAATGTCCATAGGCGATGGTAACCGCTTTTAACAAGTGGGTCGTCTGCCTGTTTTGTATTTTACAAGTTTCTTTAAAAGTCGTTTTTTCTGCATTTATTTTTTCTGTCCCTCTCTACAACATTTTAAAGCCGGCTCGGACGTGAGTTTAAAAAATGTCGCGATTGTTTAATGAATTTATGGCGGGAACTTGTACCGGAGCGCCGCTCATAACTTTCCCTGCGTCTAGATAAACCACCCCGTGGCTCGTGACCACTGTGTCACGGAGGAATTAAAATCTAGAGGTGATGAAAAGGTGGGTTCTTGGGTTATAATTTTGTAAACACAACCTCACTTATGTTATTTTTTGAAAGTCCCTCTAACTACTGGTATGAAGTCAGGGGATTTAAAAAAAACATAAATCAAAAGGTGAATAGAAGGGAATGAACAAAAGCGTTTATTGTTTCGATACTGATTTCTTAACTAGTCGTGATAGCATAATGGCTAGCGCACGCGTCCCAAACTCAAAGGTCGCGGGTTCGATCCTGGTCGGAACGCATGCACCACAGGCAGTTTCCTGATCTAATATGCATATTGTTAGAATTATCACGTGCTAACAACGGTGGAAGGAAAACATCGTGATGCAACCTGCACATCGAGATAACTCATGTGTCAAACCTGCCAAGTCGCCTTGCACAAGCGTGACGGGGATACTGTCTGTTCCTCCTATAGTGGGAGGCCCGAGCCCAGCAGTGGGACAGTTATGGGCTGTTATTACATCGTTAACTAGCTTGCTTCTGGTTTGTCTTTCTATAGTTTTTAAAAGGATTGTCTATACAGCGCGTAATGCACGCAATTTGTGACGTTTTGCTTACCGATTCATTAAGGGAGTGGCCGATTAGCAGCGAACTATGCACACGGTCGCCGGCGCAGTTTAACTAACTAGCCCCGGCTTCGCACAGGTTTTTAAAAAGGGCAATTTTTAAATATAATATCCGTCCACCGGGGATAGTGTAGTTTGCCAACTGTGAAAGTTTTTCAAATCGCTTCAGTAGTTTCGGAGTCAATGCAATGTTAATGCAAACAAACAAATATTTCCTATTTATAGTATTAGCATAGACTAGTTCACCCGTGCCCACTTCGCTGGGTGTCATGAAAAATGGCTAAAAATATTAAACACAAAACCAAATATAGTCTATTTCACTCAGAAATAATATAGCTTTCGACTTGTGAAAGAATTTTCAAAATCGGTTTAGTTGTTCAATTACTTCGTTTAAATAAACTCATAAATTTTACTTCTTTATAATATAGAAGACTAGCCTATGTGCGACTTAGTTTTATGTTTGACTTGAAATTCTCGCAGGATTCCCGGGATACAAATGACCGCAGCGTTTAAAAAAGAATGTAAGGTACCGTTTTAGAGAAAACTGTGTCGGAATAGGTTGATTTTCAGTTCCAGCCTCCATCAAATCGTAAGTGACCATTTTCTTGTGTCTCAGTTACCAATGTTACTATTACTAATTAAAACCAACCAATCAACAATCGCACAATCAAAAGTGATCCCATTAAACCCACTGTTGGGCAATAATGGCATGTATACACGGTGCAGTGGTCATTCCCAATTACGCCGTGCTCGTAAAACCTACTACCGATATAAAACGGGCTATCACATCGATGTGTACTATGTGGCATTCAATTTGTGCACAGGATGCTCATTTTTATTTTTTGGTATTTTGTGAGTAAAGGGGCATGCGGTCTAATTTTGATATATATATACAAACGCCCCACCCAATACTTTAAACGTTTCTTTTTTTATTGCAGGAGTTCAGCAGACCGGCAGACGGCCCACTTGATGGAAAGCGGTTACAATTGCATATGGACATTTGCAACAACAAAGGTGCTACAAATGCTCTGCTGCTCTGTTAAGGGAGACTGGAACCTGGTCAATAATGCTGGAACAAAACTCAAGGTTGTTATGGCGATATACTCTAGACGAGGGGTGGTAGCCATCCAGTCGGGCAAATACCCTACCACCTGGCTGTGGGTTGTTTTGTCGCCTCTTACGACAGGCCGCCCGGCCGCAGGAAAATGTATTCTTTCTCCATTCCTGCACCGATAAATTTAGATGTAAGGTAATACAACAATTAATCTAATAGTTGTAGCATCCGGTTTCCATACAATTTCAGATTTCTTCGACGCTCAAGGTCCTGGATCCAGCAGCAACGATATAAGCACTGTACCTACGTACCTGAGTCTGCAGCTGGCACCTTTTTTATTTGATACCTTGATGTTTTTAGTCCTAGAATTTTACTAGCATGTGGTTATTTATTATTAAACTAGCGGCTCACCCCAGCTTTGCACGGGTATCTAAAAAGACTTTATTTTAAAATAATATAGCCCAAGTCAACTGGGAATAGCATAGCTTGCCAACGGTGAAAGAATTTTTATAAATCAGTACAGTATTTTCGATGCCTATTCAATGCAAACAAACAAATCTTTTCTCTTTATAATATTAGTAAAGACAAATATAAATATATGAATCAGCCTGTAGATAGGAACGAGGCTGTTAACATTATCAAAACGGTCCCATCAAATAGCATGGCCGATAAACTATCGAAGGTCCATCCAGTTCGAGTGGCGACCTTTAGCCACCCTCGGAAATCAATTGTCCGGAAAATCGACAAACCAACCGGAAAATTCCGAACACAACAGAGGCTTTTCCGCTAATAGGCGTTATAGGAAACTAAGTACGATGTTTTTTACATGCAAATCGTTTGGAGTTTGTTTTGCAAAAAAAATGAGTCGGCAGACATATGTGTTTGATTGCATTTCCCATCATTTCGATCTCTTTTTCGTTATTCTTTTATTTACTGTTTGTCTCTTTCTAAACATCTATCCATCTTTGTCTTTTCCTTCCTGAAGCTTCTATTCTGGAATAATCTATCCCTTTCTAAAATGTACATACCTTTGTCTTTTCCTTCCAGAATCTTGTACTATTTTCTATAACATTTGAGACCGGCATACGCTGCCAGAAAGTTCTACCCTCGGTCATCATCATATGTAAACCTCCTAGGTTTAATTAAACGTTGCCTTATATTAGAAAAAAATACATTAGCGCTTTAAGAAGTACTCTTTGCCGCCTTTTTAAAGGTCGAAAGAAGGCATTAGTGTAGTCGTTAATACTATTTAAATCATTAATTGACGTTAAGATATAGAATTCTTAACGAGTGTCCGTGCTTCGAATATTTTTGCCTGATCTATTTTCTTTAGTAGATGTCTAGGGTGCTTAAAATTGCGCTACGATTCTTTAACACTAGCTGCAATGACCGGATTCAATGGGAAAAAAGGTTTAAATACAGAGAGCTTTTAAAAGCAGAGTGCTAGCCAAGACAAGTAAAACGAGCCCAAACACGACGGGTCTATCTTGTTTAGTACAGGAGTTCCTATGGCCACCTTCCGACTCCATCATCAGATCAGCTCCATCGTACCATATTATTGCATTGTCACGCAATATGCATATGCGTGCAAAATTTCAGCTCAATAGGAAACCGGGAAGTTGGTCAAATTTAACTTGCAAGATTCCACACGAACTTACCTACATAAATACATAGGTAAATCCATGGCAAGTTTAATAAAAGCTTGTAAAAATGGATTCAGTACGTAACAGACCTCGCACATTGAAGTGTTCCATGGAGGCGTCATCTATTGTTTTTATTTTCAAATTCAAAATGTATTCAAACAAATTGCCACATTTTTTTTATTAACTAAAACATGCATCTCAATGAGACAACTATAAAATGACAATCTTATTTAAATAGTACTTACTGAAGAACATTTTTTGAAAGTCATACTCTCAACTTGTTATTGCTGTTTATAGAAAAAAAGCGAATTCGGCTACAAAACCTCAAAACAGCTTTAAATTAAAAAAATGACGGTGTGCATCTCGGGAAGCCCTACAGAAGTGATAACTTTACTAATCTAACGTGAGAGAAAGGGACAGACTGGCGCCGTATCGCGTTACGTAGCAAAGCGGTATACCCTACCATAAGAAATTATCACTTCAAAAATAACTCATCGTAGTAGACTCATGCTGTTATCATTATATTGATTATAATTCTTAGGGCAGACTCGAACTGTGATCAAATTTAAAAAAGATCACACCTTATTGAAGCTAATAGGCGATGTATAGATTGCACATTAGTTCTAAATAAAACTATAGTGACAATGTAACGGAAAAGAATTCTAATGGTTATTTTAAGTCTATGTGAGATTCATTTTTCTAAGCGCAACTTTAGGTACCCTGATGGATGCAACAACGACCCTTTGACATCGGCTAACGTATTTAAATTCATAGTCTTATGAAGTTAGCTCGGCCGAGGGGTGTGGTTTGAGGACGGGGAGGGGGGTGCGAAGCGTGACTGTACACTTTTTGGCTTCAGTAAAGCCGGATCGCCGCGACACCTTCAATACATAGTGGTATAAGTCCCAAATTTCATATTTTGATCAATATTTTTTCACTTTATGGTTTTGCTTATTCTTTGGAATGGATAGTATTGTTGTATAAATATTTTTTTAAAAGTGACAGATAAATGTCCTGTGCTGAAAGATTTTTGATTTTTACTGGACGATTATTGTTCATGCTACCACATACTGTTTTACCTGTCCCAAAGCTGTTATTTCTACGATGAATAAGAAACACCAACTCGCTTCTAATATAATATCTTTCTTTTCTGGGTAACAAAATTCATTGAACACATTAATCTTAATAAAATTGCGTAAGCATAATGGTATTTTACAAAATTTAATTCTATGATACTCAAAATTTAATTCTATGATAAACTCCTATTCAGAGAGCTAGCCTGGAGGCAGAAGAAATAGCGGTCTACATTTCCGGGAACTCTTTAGCTCCATCAAGAAGCCAGTAGACTTGCTAAAGGGCTGGGTTAGATGCAGTAATTTCTCATCGATTGTACCCGATCGTGACGATCTATGAATTGACTTTGCTGCCCACCCCCTGAGCCTGTAATTCACCCTCTCACCTGCATCTCTCAATAGTGCAACTCGCTATACTATACAAAACTAACTGAATTCTAAGCAAAGTTAGTGATTATATTGAAACATCAGCCAACCTCAAGTCAAAGAATATACACATAATTCGACTCAACATCAGCTCAAAATAGAAGAAACCAGCATCAGCTCAAGCTCAACTAAAGGGGGCTGAAGGAGACTTACCATTCCCCCTTTAGTACTTTCCCCTACGAAGTGTGGCAATTGGCCAGGCCGTCGATCTTTGCACGAAAAATAGGCAACACGTCATCGACGAGCTCTCCAGGTTGAGTTTTGGAATTTAATATGATATAAATAATATGACTTCCAAGCCGTTCTAATTATTAGATACATTTTAGTACTTGTCTTAATTTACTACGTCCTAGGGACAACGTGTTATGCCTGCTCCAAAATTTTGACTCCCCAAATATTTTTGTGTGTGGCAAATTCCTTCATCTGGAGACTCTGTTCGTCAAGTTCAGGAACCGTACGCTTCCAAAAGTAGAAAAATAATAGTAGTTACTAGAAAGCTATTTCCCGTGAATTGCTGTTTCTGAATCTCGTGGCTGAGCCTAGCATTATAATAGAGATAAAATCTCAACGCCGGTCGCGTGGAACGCATGGTAGAGGATCGAAGCGTGAAGGAGCCTATTTGGGACGATCGGATGGGCGAAGCCCGGACGGTTGCCCCAAGTACCGGTGGCGGGACAGAGTGGAGGCTGATCTGTGCGAGCTTCAATCCCATAACTGGTAATAAACCGCACAGGACAGAAACAGGCGGCGAATTCTCGTCTCGAAAGCCAAGACATAAATTTTGGTCGTTGAGCCAACGGAGTTTGTAAGTCTAAAAGCTGTTTACGGACTTATACCCTTTCGGACATCGGGTGTACATCTCAGAAGGAGTTAAAATGCTATAGTTCGTGGCTCGGCATAAATTAGCGGCGGAGTTGCGACAAGAAACCGCCGCGCATATTATCGCAATCCCGTTTAAGATTAAACCAAATATTGCCACCTATTAATATTCATGCTTGCCATTCAACATTTTTGACGAACTTTCGATTAAGGATGGCCCTGAGTTTTGTTTATACTGGTAGCTATTTGAAAACAGTAATGTTTAATCAATTTTTTTGAAGTGATAAGTTCTTATGGGAGGGTGAATCGCATCGTTACTTACTAACGCGTTACGGCGCCAGTCGGTCTGGCTTCCCTTTCTCTCACGCATGCTGCAACGGTAGACAGACAGCTCCTCCTCTTTCACTCTAGCCCACAGCGCTAGTCTTATTTCGGTATTTAGATTAAATAATGATACTAATAATGTACATACACAAAACTCTAATGTACATATTCAAGAATTGTTACTAATTATAAAATATATTTTATAATCAACAAAGGATTTTGTTATTAAATAACCTTTACTTACATTATCATATTAATATACATAAAATTTAAGTAGAACCTAAGCTTTTCCCAAGTTAAACAATTTCAATATTAAAATAGTTCAACTTAGATTAGTTTAAGTTATCACTTCTGTCGAGCGTCCCGAGACGTACACGTTTTTTCCTTTACTCGTATTGTATTGAATAAGCACTGTTTGCTACAACTCCATTAATTCTTCAAATGTCATTCTGTAACATGCTTCTGTATGAAACTTATAAAAAAGAACTTGAGATACAAATAGAATAAGAGAAAAATATAAAACAAATCAATTTTTAGCTGGACGTGTTGCTGGGGAGTTTCTTGCCGCTTCTTCTCCTTAACAGCAATAACATATAGACTAGGACGTAAAATTAAATTTTAACCTATATGCATCACCTTCACAATGTGTTCTCCAGTGGACTTATTTTGAATAAAAACTTTTGAATTTTAAAGGAGCACTGAATCTGGTCACCTTGTTATTCTGTACATTCTAAAATTCCCGAAAATCTTCAAAGAAAATGTCTTAGGATTTTAAGTTGCAAAAGCGGTCTTGGACGCAGTCTAACGCTGATCGATGCTGGCCTAATTTTTTTATATTTTTTTTTGGTGCATGAGTTCACTTGCACCGTCGAAGCTGTGAAATATGCGCTGCTGCTTTTTAAAAGGTTACTGGAACCTGGCTACTAATGCCAGAATAAGACTCAAAGTTGTAATGGCGGCATACTCTAGACCAGGGGTGGTAGCCATCCAGACGGGAATTTTATTCTTTTAAATTGCTTTAAGCAGGAAAACAGGCAGACGGCTCACCTGATGAAAAGTGGTTACCGTCACCTATGGACGTTTGCGACACCAGGGGTGTTACCAACGCGTTGCCAACCTCTAAGAAATTTTATAACGTCCTTCTTAAAGAACCCTATGTCATAGCGCGAATGGAAAACCGCGGCGGGAAGTTTTCTCCAGATCCTTGTTGTACGCGGTATAAATGCTCTAGAGAACCGTTGCGTAGTTAAGCGTGGGAACTCCAGGAAATGGGAGTGAACATCCCGTCCTAAAATGCCCTACCACTTGCCTTATAGGTTGTTTTGTCGCTTCTTACTACAGGCCACCCAGCCGCAGGAAATTGTATTCCTGCGGCTTGCGGTACAATTCTTCCTCATTTCTATATGTGAGTGGCAAGCACTAAGGAGTGATGCTATTATATCCTACCTGCGTTTGTAGCTGTTTGTGATTAAGTAAAAAGAGTATATTATTCGAAAATAAATACAAAAAGGAAACACGAAATAGTAAACGTAAATTGATTTTGTTGGAAACGAGTCCAGTGCGGGTCGGCGGGCATTATCGGGCACCGTCGAGGGCCAATAAACGGGCGGGGATGTCTTTATGGCCGAACAACTAGCCCCACCGCTATTAGGCGATCGCTATTAGCTTACCAATACAGAAGTAAGAAGAAGAAATGGATATGGCATCAGTGGCGTAGCTTGCCTTAGACGGGCTCCATATCAAAATGTGTTAGGGGGCCCAAAGGAAGGGTAAAGTTGGGTAAAGAAACAAAAAATACTCAAATAGAACTAAAATAATTATATGTAGATTATAAGTTACTACTTGTGGCCTTCCGCCACATTAAATAATACTTAATAAGATGCGCGAGCGCAGCCCGCCGCGGGATGCGCCCGCGCGATGCGACGGGTATCGCCTGTGGACACGCACCCGGATTGATTCGATCGGCAGTGCGGCTCATGACCTTGTCCTAAGAATAATTGTAATATTTTTTGTTGTGTGTTGCATATAATTTAACATTTTATATTATATAGTAAATTTGGACCTGATATCCAGTAATAAAATTATGTACTCCTTCTGATTTGTGAGTGAGTGGGTGAGTGTTACCTACATACTTATATTTACTGGTTCTAGGAGCTAAGTTGGACAAACAATTCAGATCATAAATATACTTTTCTCACCTTTTTTCGGAGGCTTGTGGACGATTTCAGTTTTCTAGATTTTCTGTTTATATCGGACAATAAGTGGCAAGTCTAATAGCTGTGTCTGTTGGTCCAGCAGTTACTCTTAAAATATTATTAATCTATAAAAATTGTGAATATTTAAAAAAAATTTTGCTTACACAGTTTCGGGGCCCCTGTACCTTGGGGGCCCCGTATCATTGATCGGCTGATACGCCCCTGTATGGCATATATATAATAAAACAAGCTCTCGCCAAAATAGTTATATGCATCATGTGCTACCTGTAATAAATTAATTCGCAGCAACGATTTGTATATAAACTAGTATCTAGTTTTATAAATAAATTCCATGATCTATATTTGGAATTTTAGTAAGTAATGAGCTAGGTCCGTGCAGGAACGAAGAAAGAACACAATTTCTTACGGACAGGCAGCCTACTGTAAGGGGTAACAAAATAACCCACATCCCGGTGGTATGGTATTTGCCCGTCTTGATGACTACCAACCCTGGTCTAGAGTATACTGCCATAACAACCATGGGTTCTTTTCCGGAATTATTGGCCAGGTTCCAATTTGCCTTTAGAGAGTGGCAGTACATAAATAGGATTTTTGGTGTTACTAATGTCCATAGGCAATGGGTAACGGCTTATCATCAGGTGTGTGGGTCCGTCTGCCTGGCTGCTGAACTCAAGCAGTCTTCCTTAAGAGGGCAGCAGCGCATTAGTAGCACCTTTGGTGTTGCGAATGTCTATAGGCGATGGTAACCGCTTTCCATCAAATGGGCCGTGTTCCTGTCTGCTGAACTCCTGCAACAAAAAACAACAAAAAATGAATTGTATAGGTCTTGGGTTCTAAATCAAGTATAAACTATTGCGGAACAGTCGGCGAGACGACATGAACTAGCAGTGTTTCAATATACCACATCCAACACTTTGCCAATAGGTTTCGTGGCTTGAAGGCAAATCTTTCGTATCTTGTTGGGGCACGTAAACAGCGGTCGGCGATCGTAAAAGAGAATGCGTCCGACTGTTCGCAGACGATTCACAACCTACTATTTATGTTTCGATCACTAACCAGCGGCCAGTGGCCACTGTTTACTACTTTATTTCAACCGAAATTACTATATGCACGGTTTGATGGTGAATATCTACTATTCATATATCCATCCGTGCAGGAACGGAGAAAGAATACAATTTCCTGCGGCCCGGCGGCTTGTCGTAAGAGGCGACAAAACAACCCACAGCCAGGTGGTAGGGCATTTGCCCGACTGGATGGCTACCACCCCTGGTCTAGAGTATGTCGCCATAACAACCTTGAGTTGTGTACCGGCATTAGTGACCAGGTCCCAGGCTCCTTAAAGAGAGCAGCAGCGCATTCGTAGCACCTTTGGTGTTGCAAATGTCCATAGGCGATGGTAACCGCTGTCCATCAAGTGGGCCGTCTGCCTGTCTGCTGATCTCCTGCAATAAAAAAAATCAAAGTAATTTATTTGTTTGAAACCTGGACAATTTTTCAGATGTTACGCTAAGTCTTGAGTTATATGTTTCGCCTTGACAGGCATTCAAACTTTTTGTAGTTTCGGTTGCAAGCCGTTTGTTGTCCTTAGGACTATACAGATTATACGATTTTATTATTGATTATTATGATCTTGGTTACAATTAAAACAAATATTAAGTATACAATTATGTCTCTTTTAGTTAGTATATGTATTATTTATAGAAAGAATTAATTTAAAAATAATGTCATTAACAATTTTATATAGTTTAGTCAATTAATTATTAAGTTCTTGTTACTGGTCTATTTAAAATTAAAGTATAAAATGCCATGCGTATCAGCCACTCTGTTACTTTTATTTTAAAATATTGAAAGGGGAGTGACTTAAAATTTTCGGGTTATAGATATTAACACACATGGAGTAAGAGCTTCTTTGGCATATGTTCGGTCCTTGCCCATAATAAGCGGGTAAAGCATCGCTCCGCTGATTTTGTTGACTACCCTCTTTTTGTGTGAGGCGACGGTCAATGCACAGCAGCGTAGGGAGCAGCCATTTTGAGTCTCATTCTGACAACGTTCTCGACTACATCGCGCCGTGCGCTCACCTATTTTATTAAATTTAAATAATTATAATTACTGGCCGTGCCTTTCAAACTTTCAAAGACCTTATCTCTGTGTACAGTGGTAGCTCTAAAGTGAAACATAGTGCCGTGCTCTGTTCTCGACTGCAACCTGAACCAAGCCAGTAGAAGGCTGATCTCAAGGTTGTTGGAGCTTCTGCTTTTATAGCGCATGGATTAGGTCATATCTCTAATATACAGTCCACAGAAATCGAACCACTATAACCTGTTGGTTAAAGTATCCGACATCTACTGAATTACAAATTCTCAGAGATATATTTTCTTAAGTTTTCGCGACTTGTACACATAATAAAACTACGTTTTAACGGTTTCGAAATCAAAAAACACCCAAATTTCAATAGAGAAGATGGTTGGCAGGTACCACCTGTTTGGGATCCGATCATCAAAACTATTAAGACCCAAACCCAGCAAAAACCAACTGCCAGACCTCAAGACACTGTGTGCTCTTTCTGCGTGCAACGAAACAAACCAACTTGACTGATAATTTCTTTTATTTTTTCCTTCCACTCATTTTAATATTATATAAAAAAATTTTAGAACTAGGCATGTTTGCTGAAGAGTTCTTGCGCCGCTTCTTCTCTTCAAGCCACAACATGTTGTGAAGCGGTGGTAAATTATATTAGGCTCCCATAGAGTAAATAATATCCATAAACAAAATTAAAACTAAATAATTAAAATGAACAAGTTGGCGGTAGGCTGAATAAAAACTTTGACAATACACGTTTGACAAATGTCATCTTTGTCTTCCGTGACCACGGCAACTGAAAAGCGGCCGAAACGTCGGATAAACCTAAATAAAATAAATTACCGCGATTAAAACCGTTAAAACGTAGTTTTATTATGACTCAGAGATATGTTATATAAGTTTGAGTCAAATTTGAAACAGTAGTAATACAATGGACAGTAGAAACCTCTCGGGACACGCATGAGTGACCCGCACCGAAATCAATTCGAATGATTGATCTGAATAGATTACCTTGGGTTGATTTCCAGTTGGCGTGCCAAACTGCAATATGACTTGCCGAGGTGCCAGGGGAACTGGCATAACTGATGACGGGTGAACTGTATCGTTTTATATCTGCTGAATTACTACTATATAGCTTTTTTTAATGTCTCTTATTCTATATGATGGTTATTTATTAGCAACGATTAAATTTAAATCATCGAAAACAAGAAATATTTACGCTAGTACACAATGCTTAAGTGAAGTCGGTAAAATAGTAAAAACTAAAGACTGCTCTCCTTGGCAATGTTTACGCCCTACAAAAAATTGAGAGTGGAAATTGTTTTTTTAGTGTACATAGTCGTGTATACTCGTTTGATCTTAAAATCATCATCATCATCATCCGCGTCTTGCAGAACCTTGTGACGGAGAAAGAATACAATTTCCTGCGGCCGGGCGACCTATTGTAAGAGGTGACAAAACCACAGCCCGGTGGTAGGATGAAACTAAAACTCAAAAAACTCTTTATTTTGTATTATTTATAAAAATTAAAATTAAAATTGCCACTGAAGCGTTTTTTTGGTTTCCATTATTTTATTAATAAACAATATGTTTTTGTGAAATGTTTTTACCAACGCTTCCATCTGGAATACAGTTACATTAAATTTGAATAATTATTCTTGAACGCTTATATGTCGCTTTACTGAAGCGGGAAAGCGTATATTTAAAGACCAGTACATATAAACCTCACATGTTGTTTAAATAACTTATTATCACTGCACACTTCTTAAAATAGGGAACCAGACTACCTACCGTAAGACCGACCAATCAGCGCGTGAGGTACCTTCCATCGCATGCAATTTCACAATTTGACGATTTCAGGTCGACAGATTATAATCTATCGAAAAATAATGCGTTAAATTGTAAGCAGTACGGTTCAAATTATTTCGATAGTTTACAATCTTGCAAGATAGATTATAATTTAGCGGTATTTAAAAAATTGACGATAACACATACATTCTACATACGTTATTTTTCAGTATTTAACATCAATAACAATGTCGAATCTCAAATTACGCATTACAACCATCAGTTCATCTCCGTGACACGCCCTATACCTTAAATATTACAACAAATAAATATGTTTATACTTAAATTTTACAAAATATTCATTACTTCTTCCTACAAAATCAAATTACACAACAAAATACATCGTCAATATAAAACAAGTACTTCTTACCAAGTGATGCGAGATCACGGGCCATCAAGTGCGGTTTAATGACAGATTTCCTTACGATCTCAAGCCAAAATGGTCCTTGCGGCAATGCAATGAAGTTTAGATTATATTAAAGTTATAAAAGTCCACCAAATGAGCATAGACTCCTTGTACTCGCGATGACTTTATTCAGATCTAGCCAATACTTTTACGTACAGCATGTATATTTTACAAGCAATTAAAAAATAATATAGTGTCTAACATACGGTGCTAAGACAGCACTTTATTATACACCAGTGCTTTTCAATCATTTTGAATACGCGACCCCTTTACAGCTTGAAAATTTTGGCGACCCCCTTGAGCCATAGACAGACAAAAATTTAGTAATTTAAATGACTGCGTTTATGTAACTTTCCCTATTTTGTTACCTATATTCATTATTTCGGCCTATACTCAGCGAAAAGCTGCTGAGCTTAGAAAGTATCTAAGTATGACGTATAAAAATAAATTCCTTTTTCTCTTATGCTGGCCCCCGAGAAAGGCACACACCGGTTGAAAAACACTCTTATAAACCAATATAAAAATGAACTTAAAGCTTAAAATTATATCTAATTATGTACAAAGGGCGGTCTTATCGCTAAAAAGCGATCTCTTCCAGACAACCGAGGAATGAATTGAGATGATAATGGCGATGGTGGTATACGTAACATATAATACGAACCACTTACATTTTAACAGTAAATAAATACATAAATGATATACAGCGTGTTTCAGACCAAAAACGAATCAAGGTAGCTTCTTAGCCACAGGACCTCATTTTTCATTTCAGAAGTTTACAACAACATGTATCTGTTATTGTGACTAAATCGGTAGGTTAGTGACCAAATGTATCATGCTGCCAGCTCGTCACTTCATCATTAAACGCGGAAGACGTTCATTCTTACCAAGGTCAGTGAACCAATATTTACAAGATGTTCTGTTTTTATTGTCTTTTTATCGTAATTAATTTGTTCGGAAATTGCTTTTTTAAAATTTTGACATTACGGTTGATTTAATAGTACCAAAACCTTTGTATGGAGTAAGACTGCTAAAATTATGATTTATTGTCATTTGAAATGAAACACGTTGTATATGCAAAAATTTTATACATCACTTAGAAATATACTTATCTAGCTGCACCCCGCGGTCTCAGCCGCGTGGTAATGGAAAATCGTTATTTTTTTAGATAATTCACAAATCACACTTTATCTTAATAAATTATAGCCTTGTGAGCCCTTAAGTTCTTTTTTTCCTGACAATTCTGTATGGTTGCTTTCTCTTGTATTTCCTGCATTGTAATACCGTATGTGTCTCGATATAAATAAAGTAAAATTAAACAAGAGTTTATTTAAAATATCACAAGCCTATTATAGACTGTTTTTCTGATGTGTAAGCTGTATTAGTGTAAAGTTTTATAAAAATCCATTCGGTAGAACTTTAAAGCCGCTCCGCAAGCTATGGAGCAAACTAAGATAGGTGTTTCTCTAATAGGCAAAATTCTTTTTGAAGTGAAACTTCTTAAGAATCGATGTTATTTGAAACTCGATGAAACGAAAAAGCGACACTAAAAAGAGATAAATCGGGATTTCAAGTGGTGATATGGTTTAAGATGGAGCACGCTAGAAGTAACTTTTTACACGGGATTTGAAGACACCCAAGCTGTAGGTTTCGGGAAAAACTGATTTCAGCAGTGAGTTCCACTCCTTTGCAGTGCCCATAATGAAAGTGGACGTAATGGAAGCGAGGTATGTTCACCATGTAACGGTGTTGCATACCAGTGCGTCTGGTTTTCCGACGCTGGAATGGAGACTGGTTTACTGTCCATTGCCCATACCAAAGGCCCCTGGCCCACGGCGACTTTTTTTAGCAATGCCGTCGGATGCTGTCGATGCTGTCGCGCTTCTGTCTCGAGCAAGCGACCTGTCAACCTGGCTGTGTTGCACTGATGCTCGGTTCTCCACTCATGCGCCACACTTCCTCCGTTCTCTCCCCGATTTCGTCCGACACGGTCGCACATTTGCATCGATACAGTCGCGATGCAGTAGCGCACTGGCATCGCTACTGTAGCGCGTTTTGCTAATGCGACTAATACGCATGTAGCGATGCTGTCGCGCGTTTGATAAACGTAAGTCTTCAAAAAGTCGCCGTGAGCGAGGGGCCTTAGCCCCATCATTTATTACTTAGTAAATTATAATATTGGAAAACGAAGTTGAAGACAAGATACCCCGTGGTTGATCTCCAAATAGGTGAATTGACCACATTACTGACCAGTAAGTAGCCCATGACAATAAATTCGGACTTCCAGCCGGCTCAAAATCGATCTCGACAGAAGAGAGCAATTGGTGGGAACGTGACTGTCAATATCTCGATCCACAGCAATGAGGGAAGGACTTAGATAACGAAGAAAACAAATTGCAATGTTAAAAAAATTGCTTTGCTATGTTGTACCATCCTGTATACGTATTCCAAGTATCAATAGCCAAAGCAAGTGTATAGTTCGCCTTTTCTTGTTGCCACTCCGACTAACGACGTCATTCGACGTTCCGAGCTGACGAGTTATTGAGACTTTTTCAAGAGACAGACCACCCTGTACGCCACCATCCACCCACGGACGGCGTGGGGTGGGCAAAAACATATAGATGTATGGAAGAGATCTTCGCCTTCTTAATAATTAATTTGATAGTGAGTTTTTTTTGTAAAACATAACTCGCTGTTAAATACAAATTGGAAGACCTACTTGCCTAGTACGCATAGCGAACAACGTTTAGGCTTATCTCATAATATATATACCAGTTTTTCTGACTTAACATACATATTTCTATAATTATCAAATGCCCATCACAAATTCAAATTCAAAAGTTTTTTAATCAGAGCAAGTTCCACTGGAGAACACTTTTTGAAATTCATGTAAGTCAAACTTTAAAACTACATCCTATCCTATGTGTTCAAATGAGAAGAAGCAGCAAGAAACTCCCCAGCAACACGTCTAACTAAAAAATATTATTTCATCATATTTTTTTTATATATAATCTCAGGCTCTTTTTATTAACTATTTGTAAAATCATTAATCAATGAAGGATATGCATTTGTTCATCATAAGATAATATGACCAGCAATTACACATTAACAAGCTGATATTAAACACATTGTCCAATAAAGATTCTTTTACTGTGCATAAATGATATAAACATATGTGTTTGTTCGGTTAATTATTTTATTATTATTGCAGGAGTTCAATAGACAGACAAACGGCCCACTTGATGGAAAGCAGTTACCATTGCCTATGTACTACATTTGCAACGCCAAAGTTGCTACAAATGCGCTGCTGCTCTCTTAAGGGAGATAATTTATTATGCATCAGTTAACGATTTTTTTTAAAATCACTATTGTATTAACCATTTGGTGAATAATCTTTAAGTAATTTAATAAATCGAAATAATCAGTAATACTATCCGTGCAGGAAGGGAGAAAGAATACAATTTCCTGTGGCCAGGAGACAGGCGACAAAACAAACAAGATTCAGGGGATAGGGTATTTGGCTACCCTATTCTAGAGTTTGTTGCCATAACAACCTTGAGTTGTGTTCCAGCATTAGTGACCTACCTGTGACCTGCTGGCACATTGGCAGTAAATTTTGTGTTGTAAATGTCCATTGGCGATGGTAGCCGCTTTCCATTAGGGGGCCGTCTGCTGCTGCTGAAATTTTGCAATAAAAAAAATAAAAATGTCACCATTTTTTTCCTAATAGTCATTCTATAAATGGACTACGTTTAAAAATTTTGTTAAATTACACTCTTAACCACTTCCATTGGATTTATGATGATTATACCTCGATGTGGGTATCTGACGATAATTATGTCGACTGAAAGATTGAATGCTCTTGAGCTGTGCATTTTATTTAGAACTGTGAGGGTAGAAACAGATCATCTAGTCATATTATAATTGCAAGGGATTTTTTTGTGTGATATCCAAAAACTAGTGTCCTTGATTTATCTTTCCTTCTTCTATATTTATTTATATTTCTTATAAAATAAATGGGCAAATAGTCCACCTGATAGTAAGTGTTTCGTTTGCATATGTTTTCTATTATTCGAATAATCGATGTTCGAGTGTCACGGCTCTAGAGGTATCGAACACACCAATATTTTGGTTGTTATACACGTTCTTATTCGTTAAAGTCGAGAGCTGTCAGTCAGTCGTTGGATACTACGAATAAAATTAATATTACTACAATCTAAAGGGTTGTCTATTGTTTGCAACAAATATATAAGCAATAATATTCATAAAGGAAAGACCGTGCCAGGTACTCCCGCAGCCTCAGCAGTCTTCAAGTCTGTGACATAGCAGACAAACTGCAAGAGTATCGCTTACGCTGGTACGGCCACGTTTTACGGAGACCGGCTAATTACGTGGGGAACAAATGTCTAGCCATGCCACCTCCGCCAGGTCCCGGTCAAAGGGGTAGGCCCAAGAAATGCTGGCCGTCGTGAAGGATGACATGCGTGCCAATGGTCTCAAAACGGGGGATGCTGAAGACCGCGCGAAGTGGAGTAGAAAAAGTAGGAAAGCGGACCCTGGGCGTCGGAATGAACGCTTCGAACGCAACCGAGATTTAACGCTCGGATGATGATGATGATGAAGACTCATATGCCCGAATTTTTTGTTTACAATAAAAGTTATGCGACATTCTCTTGTTTGCCCGTGCATTAGATTCCATAATGACACGAGTGCCATACGTATTGTTATCCATTTTATTAATGGGCATTATGGCATATGAGTATTATTGCATATATTTTTCGGGCAAACAATAGACAACCGGATATTTGATATAACACCACTAAACCTATATACATACAGACATAACTTCACGCCAGGTCCCTTGCGGGGTAGGCACGAACAACAGAGCGCCATAGCTCTTGTCATGCACGCTCGTCTGTTCTTAAGGCTCTTGACATCACCTTCTGCTAGTACACGATCAATTTGATCATGGAAGGTGTGTCGTGGCCTTCCGCGACCACTAAACATATCCTGGAGATATGTTCTAAGCTTAAGCATCAGCAAGTTGCTCGTTTCTCCTTAACTTTTTTTATCTCTTTTTAATCAACTGCTCACTCTAGTATTAGTTGTACCATTCTAAACGTGAGAGCAGAATACCTGGAAGATTTTACCTGAGTACTGTAGATGTTATGAATACCCCTGGTTGCGAGTACAGTATTGACTTCATGAGTATGTCCAGTTCTTATAGGCACCGTAATTATTTTGTTAATCTAGGAATCGAAATTGAAAGTAGTTGTAGAGATAATTATATTAATAGTAGGGGAGCCAAAGAGGCTAAATGTGGAGTTATTCATAGTCCCTCAGGACTATAAGTAGAATACTGAGCATAGACTACCGTCTTCTATGGGTAAGGTGCCCAAAAGGCTGGCTACGTTTCCATTGCACTGAACCTTTCGTGTCAATTATCCAAAATGTAACGATTTTTTATCACCAGCGAGTGAGACCGTGGGGCGCAGCTAGTGAAAATATGTTGTTATTATAATAATACTTCTAATATTAACCGCACCTACGCATAGCGGCCACTGTATATTTGGAAAGTGGAAGTCAGTTAAAACTGTCCTTAGTTTATCGCAAACAATATTAAAAGTAATATTAGAGAGAAGCAGGAATTCCCCAAACCGCCTTGACAGACAGACAAACAATGTCCCCAGAATTCCGACACCGAGTTAGTGTTGTAAGAAAAGAAAATTGTCCCCAAATTGCAGGAATCAATAACCGGACGGGAGGACGTTACATTGGATTTATTAGCTAGCCGGCTGCTTATTACCCTGGACGTAGCGAATACTTGCTTAAGAATGTAGAGCTAAGAACTGTTTCGAAAGGATTGCATATATAATACTTAATATGAGTTGGAATAAAATGAATTAGATATAAGATAAATATATACATGCCATATATATGACTATGTATAAATACAATATAATGTAACAATAGTTTAAACAAATAAGTAGTAATAACTAACTGTAATAAAAGAGGTCATTTTAGGGCCTGTTTTTTAATAATAATAATTGTAATAAATCTATATTAATCTTTAGTGTTTTATAATTTTACAAAAAAGAAAAATGTTTTAGTTCAGATTACGGCTATATAATTTAAGACAAGTAAGAATACCTTCGACTCTCAAACTAAGAACAAGGTCTGTGTTTTGAGTCAATCAAAGGTACCCCACACCTATCTGGTTAAATAACATAATTATAGCTCTTCAATAAGTATTTGAACATGCTTACGTGCGTGTGTATATGTGTGGTTGTCAGAGTGTGAATACGTACAGTGATATGTGTGAAATAAAGTAATTGAATGTGTATCATGAGATCAAAAATTAACGAAACTTGTATAAAACAGAATATATAGTGACAAACAGTAATAAATATTAGTTTTCACATGTTTTTTAGCCAGTTTATGACTTTGTGCTTAGTTTCTCGTCTAGTTAAAGGATCTTTTAAATATAAATGATCTTAGAATTTATTATAATATGTGTGTAATCTAGTGTTCATATATAATAATTAAAGATAATTTAAGAATTTCCTTTGCCTTTGCCTGGAAGAGATCGCTTTTAGCGATGAGGCCGCCTTTTGTTTTACCATTAATTATTGTTTTGTTGTGCATTTAGGTAATTTTAGTTTTGGTGAACAATAAAGTGTTGTCTATGTCTTTCTCCGCATCCCTGTTGATAAAATTCTAGAAATACGTAATGTACATTTTGCTTAACGTCTTACAGGATATAAGTAATATATTCACAAGGGGGGTTCAGAAATGGAAGGGGATGTATGGATCAAGTTTTCTCGCTCCGCAATATCGTGGAGAAGCAACTGGCTATGAGCCGGAAGGTTTTCTGCGGTTTTGTGGATCTAGAGAAAGCATTTGACAGGGTTGTGCGGAAGGACCTCTGGGACATATTGCCCGGATATGGGATTAATGGCCAATTGCTGCGTGCTGTGCAGTCCACTTACGAGGACTGTATGGCATGCTTGCGGGTGGACGGCAGCCTATCGCCTTGGTTTGTCGTCAATATTGGCGTCCGACAGGGCTGCGTGCTGTCGGCTTTGCTGTTCATTCTATATCTGGACAATTGTCTCCAGAGATTAAGATTGATGGATGTTGGGGTGCGGATGGGTGATCTAGTTGTTAGCACTTTGCTTTATGCAAATGATGCCGTGCTTTTAGCCGAATCGCCATCGGAACTGCAAACACTAGACACTATGATGAAAGATGACTGTCAGGCGAGAGGCTTACATTTGAATGCGAAGAAAACAAAGGTTATGGTGTTTGAAAGAGAAACAACCAGAACGAATGCAAGGATAATGGTCGATGATGTTATGCTGGAACAAGTGAATGAGTTTGTATATCTTGGATGTGCTTTTAGCAGGGATGGAAGGTACACCGCTGACATAGAAAGAAGAGTAAATTTGGGGAATAGTGTGAATGGAGCGTTAGGTAAACTTCTAGGCGCTAAGAACCTCAGCCAGAAGGCCCAGCTTGCCATACACAACGCGGTGCTGGTACCTACGCTCACGTATGGGAGCAAGAGTTGGGTATGGAACAGAGAGCATGAAAGTAGAGTAAACGCAGTCGAGATGCGAGCACTACGCAAAATCTGCGGAGTGACGCTCGCGGACCGCGTTCGTAATACCGAAGTAAGAAAGAGAGTTGGTCTGAAAGAGAGTGTCGGGGTAAAGGTAAGGAAAGGAATGCTCCGGTGGTTCGGGCATGTGGAAAGAATGTATGATGAAAGAATGACTAAACAGATATACAATGCAAAAGTGGATGGATGCAGAAGTCGCGGAAGGCCACGACACACCTTCCATGACCAAATTGATCGTGTATTAGCAGAAGGTGATGTCAGGAGCCTTAAGAATAGACGAGCGTGCATGACAAGAGCTATGAATGTCAAAGAAGCAAGTGAGGTGTGTAAGAATAAGCCTGTATGGCACTCTGTTGTTCGTGCCTACCCCGCAAGGGACCTGGCGTGAAGTTATGTATGTATGTATGTATGTAGTATTATATTATAATATATCAAATTCTTCTGTTCCTGTGTATGTGACCGAACTCCTCCTAAACGATTTTGATGAGATTTTTTTGTGTGTTGGGACACAATTGGACCAGGTAGATGGCGCTGCAATCGGGTTCCAAATTTTTCTTCTTCAGGGCAGGACAACGTCTGCCAGGACAGCTAGTATAGTATAAGACCTGTCTAGTAGTTTCATATACCTGCAATAGCCAATATACAAAAGTCGGCAAGAATGCGACAAAGTATCGGTGTATAAAAACCAAATGCCGGCGGAGCGGGCTCAGCCGCCTTGTACGACATTTAATATACTCTCCATGACAGTGATACTCACAAGTGTTCGCAATAAACATTTTTGCCTTTACAAGCCGTGCTAGGTTAGTATAACATTTAGCCATAACATCTTTTAATATTCAGTTGTAATTCTTAATTTAACAATAGAAAATATTATTTGTGCATATAAATTTTCTTTACACAAAGACATTGCATTAATTTACTATGATCAATGATAACAGTTCTATGATCGAAGCGAATCCTAGTGTGGTCCGCAACACAGGCTCTAAGGAGACCTAGCGCGGTTAACAGAGTTTCCTTTGGGGACGCCATTTGTACTATTCTCTGTATTTTAGTCATTTTATATGTACCCTGTACTACTTACTTGCATGCTAATAAATTCAATTTCATTTCAGTGGTTAGAGGCACTTGCGTTTTAAATTTAAGCGGCGCCCATTTCGCTGAACTTATGAGTATGTTGTTATAATTACCACGTGCTGACGATGAAGGAAAAGATCTCGATGAAATCTGCACATCAAGATAATAGGTATCAAACCTGCCAATCCACCTTGGACAAGTTTGGTGGTGTGGTATACTGTCCGTTCTCCAATAAATGTCCCCAGTAGTGGAATGTTTATGGACATATTTTTTACAATAATGTATATAATATCTATATTTAACCACAAATTTGTGGTTAAGTACAGATAATTGAAACGACCGTTGAACTAATGTTTTCTCCCTCTAAGTACATAGAATTTGTATTAGAATAAAAGAGACGATATAATTAGTCCCCTTTAAGGGGATAGTATAATGTGTACCACGCTATCGTATTGGTGACAACTGTAATAATAGCGATGTTTGTAAGTTAATAAATTAATGTTATATTTTTTCAAAATCAGCCTATTCGAGTCATTTTTCTTCACGAGTGTACCAAACATATGAGGCAGTGGGCGCTCGTGGCGCAATAAATAAATAGTGCGAATTCCGAAGTGACCGCGCTGGTGGCCCAATAAAAGCAGACCACTGTCCCGTCCCACCCTCTCCACGATAATATTTCAAATGGGAGCCTAAATGCGTACAGTAAACAAAATTACGATAAGTACGATATAGTATTTCTACATTATGACCATGACAGAAAATTCTAACTAACAATGGAAGCTCTTATCTAAATGATTTCTTCATTATTATACGGAAAATTATATGCGGTCTTACGTTTTATCTTATATGATTAAGGTTCTTATATTTAAATTGTTTAGAAAAGCCGATTATTGACATTGATCAAAAAGGGTTGTCACCGAATGATTCACTCGCCGACCACACGGACAACTTGCGAGCAAGGCTAAAAGTTCCGTTGACCAATAATTGTAGACTAGAGACAATAACACCTTATCACCGTCTGATTGTATTTTCGTAATTATTGAATGGGAGATGAGATCCAAAGAATTAAATGAATAAACATACTGTTACGAGTTTAGTGGGACTCGAATTAAAATGCCGTTCGAAATATTATACGTTTATTAGAACTACAGAAAAACGTATAAAACGGGTACAAATATAACCACACACAACAAATCCAAACGCTACGCAGAAGGTCGTAATTCAATGAAACGCGCAAAGTTTGTTACTAACAGATTACCGAATGTAGACACGTCTAGCCTTGATCGTGGTTCTCTCTCGATTGCCTCCTCTCTCCATCGGGCTGGTTTTATAGCTCACAAACACAAATGCGGCCATATTGTAGTCGACCTAGTCCGTAACACCTGGCTAATCACCACAGCCGCAAACGGCTATAAACTATTTCAATAGAACAATTGACTGTTCTCTAGAGTAAAGTAAACAAAAGAAGACGATCATTAAAGAATTAAAATTAGTTCAAATGCCGACAGGCAATAAAATGTGTTTTTACGGATATGCAGGTGTGAAATTGTTTTTGTCGGCGCCTAGGTTGTAACAATACAAATAATATATACAAATTTCCAACAGTAATAAATGGGCCTAGGCCTGCGAGGAACAACAATAGCCTCGTTGGAAGATCTTCCTTTGAAACGGAGGAAGATTCCATCTCGCTCCTCCACCTGACCTCCACTTAGTCGAGTCATCCCTAAATTAGTAACCACTTAGTTGTTCGATGAAGTTAATGTACCAAAAGGTTGTATTGCGAATATCTGTTGTAAATGTAATTATAATATCGGTTTAATAATTAACAAAATGGTGGTGTTGTATTGCTTTTATCGCCTACCATACGCATTATTGAGGCTATTGTCGGTCACTAGTGATGTGAAGTAATTCGATTATCTTTCGATATATCAACCCGAGATATTGACAACGAGCAACGATTCCTTGTATATGAAGTACATAAACAACCCTAGGTAGAGTAGCTCTATGTCATTTATTTATAATTAACTAGCTGTCTCGGCAGACGTTGTCCTGCCCTGAAGAAATAAAGTTTAGAATCCGATTACAGCGCCATGTACAGGGTCTATTAAGATGTAAGCTATCCTATCTTTCAAGTTGGATCAAACTGCACACGGTGTGCAAATTTGATGAACATCGGTTAAGTAGTTTGGGAGTCTATCGCGGACAAATAACGTGAAACGTAATTTATTAAGATAGAAAATTATTGTATATAAATACGTTATCTGTTAAGATTTAACGTCATCA
Organism: Dendrolimus punctatus; assembly: GCA_012273795.1. Classification (NCBI taxonomy): domain Eukaryota; kingdom Metazoa; phylum Arthropoda; class Insecta; order Lepidoptera; family Lasiocampidae; genus Dendrolimus; species Dendrolimus punctatus. The sequence continues at coordinate 2,117,252 of CM022548.1, read as the reverse complement.
CTAATTAATAATTCAAAATCGGTTTAGTAGATCCAGAGATTACCCCCTACAACGTCCAAAATTTACCTTTTTATAATAGATAGATAGAAGAAGATTTTTTTATTATTTAAAATCATTTCTGGTATTTATAATTGGAATTCTGATGCCAGTTCTTTATCGATATCGACATTGATCGATTTAATGCAATATAAATCCATACTCGGAAAAAGTATCGACATTCTTCCGTCACTATCATACAATTAACAGCATATACAGGTTGTTCCCAATAACGAGTGGGCCGTTACCATTGGCCATGTCTGGGACATGAATTGATGATCATTTTATACAGTTCATGCGAATCAAAATGCCATTACTGAACCCTACTACAGCTGTTTGGTGTTATACCATAGTTTATGTAATTTTTGATGGGCTAACTGTTATCCTCAAAACTTAGTCTTTCAAAGAATCCTATATTCAACGGGCCCCATAATAGAAAGAAGAAATAATATTTCAGATGACAGAAAGTAGTATTCAGTGTCGAGTTTTGATGTGAACTAATTTATTTTGGAAATGGTAACTCTAAGTACAAATAGTAACTAGTTGTACTAGTATAGTATATAGCATAATGTGTGAGAGAGACGGATGATGTGCGAGCAAGATAAAGCAACTATTAATATGTGCGCTCTGCGTTGCGCTAGCCAGTAGTTCGTTGTCCACTGCGATTACCAGACGTATGCAGCGCCCATAAGAGAAAGAATAAAAGATTCTAGACTGTTATAAAATAGGTCTAAATCAATATCATCCATATTACTTAATATATTGAATTCATTTGCCGTTCTGATAAGAGAATAATAAAAACTTCTGGAATCTGTCCAAATCAGCGGTATGTCTAATGATTTCCTAGGTATATAACGTACGATTACATGTACGACACATTAGAGCACCATCCTTCAAATGACTCTCAAAAACCCTAGTAATTCAATGAATACCTTGCAAATTTCTTCCGAAATGTCAAGGACAAAGCCTCGTACTGTACAAGAAAAAAACTTAAAATTGTCATTATAGTGACATTTTGTGATGAATTTATTTTTTTGGCGTCTCCCGTCCCTTCTTCCCGCTGCCCGCCACCGCAAATTTAATAATATAAAATAATAATTTTAAAGTGCCTTGTCTGTGTTCCAATCCCAAATCCAGTGTGTGTGTGTGTGTGTGTATGTGTGTGTGTGTGTGTTTGTATGTGTGTGTGTTTCTGTGTGTGTATGTGTATTCAATCATCCAGAAAGAAACAAGAACACGGGCAGGCTCAAAGAAGATTGCGTAATCGGAAACAGGTAAGTCACACACAAAGCTATTGCAAAACCAGCACTACCAACTTTTTTAAACCACGAAGATATTGATTGATCCATTAACTGTGATAAATAGCATTGGGAGAAACTACTGAAGCTCCAACAACCTCATAATCCAAATTGGATGAGAGCCATCAATAGCGTCCATTACCTTGACGTGATATCGTGATATTTTTACGACGTTATAAAAATAATATCCTTGTATTATATGGTCATAACTCTTAATTATTACAGCCTATAATCCTGCCTGTCCCCCTACGTAGATGCTTGATGATATTTTTATAGTTATTACTTTGATTGACTATGTTTAGGTATTTGGAAAATAGTAGGCAAGTAAGATCAAGTATGAAAGCTGTATAGTGCAAAGAAATACGGGATGGATGTATATGAAATTTTGTACACTTGTAGTTTATATAGAGAAGAAGCGGCGATTACTATTTTTTTTAAATTATGTATAAAAAATATATTGAATCAATAAAAAACATTACACACACTACCATGTATTTGACACACACACACATATACTCTTTTGTTTATTGTTCAAGTCAAATTAACAGTGTAGTCTTGGCGAAATCTGCGATTGTAGAAGTATTGTCTTTGACATTAATTATTATGGTCGCCAGTCCGGTAGATTGGCTTTATCGCTGAAAGCAATCTCTTCCAGGCAATCTAACTTAAGGAATAATTTAACCTAATCTAGCGATGTAGGTGGTGCAGGTCATTAAGCATATCTGTTAGTGCAATTTTGTACTAAAATAATGTCTTAGTATATATTAATCTGTAGCCCCCACCGCAGGCAGTCGCTAATAAATATTGGAAGCACATACGTTTGTTTTACTCGAATCAGAAATAAACATACTTAAACTATATGATTAATAAATTAAATATACATACTTAAACTACTTAACAAATTAAATACATACATATATATTAAATAGTCATATACAGCGTGTTTCAGACCTTACGACAATAAATCAGACCACATTTGCTTCATGACGTACTCTGCCCAAATACAAAAACGAATCAAGGTAGCTTCTTTGGTTTAGCCACAGGACCTCATTTTTCATTTCAGAATATTACAACAACATGTATCAGTTATTGTGTCTAAATCGGTAGGTTAGTGACCAATGTATCATGTTGCCAGCTCATCTCTTCATCATTAAACGCGGAAGTTGTTCATTCTTACGCTCTCGCTCGCGAAACAATATTTACAAGATGTTCTGTTTTTATTCCATTTTTATCGTAATTAATTTGTTCGGAAATTGCTTTTTTTAAATTTTGACTTAACGGTTGATTTAATAGTACCAAAAATTTGTATGGAGTACGACCGCTAAAATTATGATTTATTGTCATTTGAAATGAAACACGCTGTATAATAAATAGTAATATATAGATAGATAACACTTTATTGTACACCTTTACAGTAAATACAGATGAACTTATAGCTTAAAAATATTCTAAATGTGCACAATGGGCGGTCTTATCGCTAAGAAGCGATCTCTTCCAGACATCCTGGTCAAAGGTGGTGTACAAAAATATTAGAGAATATGCAGCTACTTACATATATTTTATACTTAATAGACATATATATGCATAACTATTTAAGGAAAAGTAGTGTATTCTGAGTGCATTCTTAAATGTAGGCGATTTTTTGGCTTCTTTCTAAAGATCTATTTCGTTGTTTAAACTTTAAATGTCACAAACTCACAATCGTATTTTTAATATTAGTTAGGACTATGTTTAATAAGAATCCCGATCTACGGGTGATATCTTAAAAAATATCCTAAACAAGCTATCTCACTCATAATTTATGAAGAAAACAATAAAATTACAAAGAGTGTTGCCGTGTGCAAAATAATATGAATTATACTACAGAAGTACACTCGAAATTGGCCACCCCACCGTTATTATACGACCAAAAAAAGAAAAGACCGCAGCAGTAGGTGATCTCTTGGAAAATTAAAAACGCCCGCGGCCGATCGGGTAATATTCCGCTCTCATTACGGGAGCAGCGATCGCTGGCACAGGTGTATATATAGCAACGAAAGACTGTGCATCTGTTTGTTTGTAATTTTTACGAGGTCAAATGCTCGTCTAAACATCATCATCATTCGAGCGTTAAATCCCGGTTGCGTTTCCGCCGCCGTCCGCTTTCTTATTTTTTCTCCACCTCTCAAGGTTTCCGCATCTCTTGTGATGAAACCGTTGGTTCGCATGTCATCCCTTACAACGTCAAGCGCGCATTTTTTGGGCGTACTCCTTCAATCGGGAACTGGCGTAGGCAGCATGACTAGAATTTGTTCCCCGCATAACTAGCTGGTCTTTGTAAAACGTGGCCGTACCAGCGTAAGTGACTCTCCTGCAGTTTGTCTGCTATGTCACGGATATGAAGGCTGTCGCAGATGCCGGAGTTCCTGAGGCGATCCTTTCGCGTAACTCCACACTTCTATCGCATGCATACCACACATACCATCACACCACAAATGCTCCCCTAAACGTCTCTGTAAATTCGGGAGGGTCAAACAAATCGACATTTCAGAACGTCTACGAGTGGCGCCACCGTCTATACGATACTGTATTTCACTGTCTTCAAATCAAAAGTCTAGAACGAACTAAGCATATCTAGGAACTTTCAGCGGGGCAGTAAGGGAAATTACCTTAAGTGTTGCAGCTACACAAAAATGGTCTTAGGTGACTATTTAATTATTATTTTTTTGGGAAATTTTGATCCCCATTCACATGATTTCGATCACAGAATCGATCCTATTTGTAATACTGATCAAAAACTTCTATAGAACCAACCGTCGTTGAAGTACCGCAGGATTCAGAAATCGCAAAAAGTTTGACTTTTTAAAAGATGTATGGAAACATCTTTTAATCAACTTAGCTTTTTTATTTATCAAATCTTTTTTTTGTCTAAATGAAAAATATGAGATTGAAAAAAAAACATATTTCGAACTCATTATTTTATTTTCCAAGAAAAACCAATCTTGATTGTTTGATGCGTCAAAAAAGTTCGCAATTTTCGAAAAGATAGGTAGTTTGTATATTATAGATATACAAACTTGGGTAATTTATAACTTGTTTTTTACAAAGGTTTTTAAATACAAGCTTTTGAGATCCTGGATATCATGTAGCAGTAGATTGCTAGCCAAGACAAGTAAAATGAGCCCAAACACTATGGGTCTATCTTGTTTAGTACCTACAGGAGTTTCTATGGCCACCTTCCGACTCCATCATCAGATCAGCTCCTTACCAGATTATTGCATTGTCACGCGATATACATATGCGTGCAAAATTTCAGCTCAACCGAAAACCGGGAAGTTGGTCAAATTTAACTTGCAAGATTCCACCCGAACTTACATACATACTTACATACATACATACATCCATTACAAGTCAAATAAAAGCTTGTAAAAAATGTAACAAACAAAACAACGTGCCATAACATGTATGATTTTACCGTAGAGGTACCAGGCGCTCATAAAGCGCTCGTAGGTACGTTACCTAGAATAAATTCAGGTACAGCTTCCCCGCCGTAATGAATGTTAAGATTAAGATTTGTTCGCCGCGGGATTGCTCTTTTGTTTGCATTGTGGTGCCCTGGTACTGCTCATGTACAGTAACTTCATTGGTTAGTTATTATTATTCTTATGATAACAAAAATAAACTAGGCTCAAGAATGCTTGCTTGTACTTAAATTAATCTGAATTGTGCAGTTACTTGACCACTATTTTAACGTATATCTGTAAATGGTTCGAGTTTGTAGAATGACTTTTAAAATGTGAAAATATTAAGACGGTGAATTCAGATCAGGAAATACCGATAAGTAATTTTAAAAATTTTCATCTCTCTGTTTGTTTGTTAAAAACTGTTAAAAGTTATGAGACGAAAACAAAAATGTTAAGGTACAGTTGTTTTTAAATATGTCACATATAAATCGGTTGAAAATAATAGAGGGTAAACAAACTGATAAAGTTGTAAACAACTTAATTCAAGACAAAGAGGTAACAAGTTACTTTTCAATTAGGTGATAGGTAGGACATAGCTATAGAATTAAGATTTTCGTCATATAGAAAAACAATCCACCGTTGTAATCTAGATATTAATACGTGAAGCAAAAACTTTGTACCCTTTTTTAAGAAAATTGCGGGGACTGAGGAGTATGAAATTTAGCACTAATATTTTCTTAAATATATGCAAAAAAAATCAATAATCATACATTACACACACTACCATGTATTTGACATACACACGCATATATACTATACTCTTTTGTTTATTGTTAAAGTCAAATTAACAATGTAGCCTTGGCGAAATCTGTGATTATAGAAGTACAGTCTTTGACAACAGAACCTTAATAATGTTCAAAATTATAATTGAAATAAAATATTATGGTCGAATTTCGGCCACGACCACTAATGTTCATAAACATCCAAATCTATATGTATGTGTACATTAAAAGGAAGCAATAAGGAAAACTGCTAAACCCAAGGGAATGCGTGTGGGAATCATAAAAACTAATAGAAGCAACCCCATTAGTAGTTGTCGACATTTGGCGATTTGTTCTAAGTGTGTATCCGGATGAATTTCTGGTCACTGGGTCTTTTACAGATAGTTTGTGAAATACTAAACAAATCATATTTGTACTAAAACTTTTTTGCAATGAAATGAAATATTTATTCTTTCATAAATTTTTGTGTATGCATACAGGTGTTATTCCTAGAAATATATATATATATATATATATATATATATATATATATATATATATATATATATATATATATATATATATATATACAATAATGTCAGCCCATAAATGTCCCACTGCTGGGCTCGGGCCTCCCATTATAGGGCAATGGACAGTATACCCGCCACGCTTGTCCAAGGCGGCTTGGCAGGTTTGACACATCGGTTATCTCGATGTGCAGGTTGCATCACGATGTTTTCCTTCACCGTTTTTAGCACGTGGTAATTGTAACAATATGCACATTAGATCAGAAAACTGACTAAGAGGTGCATGCGTTCCGGTCAGGATCGAACCCGCGCCCTTTGATTTAGGGGCGCGTGCGCTAACCATTACGCTATCACGTCACATGGAATAGAAATACATGGTTTAGTGCATTTCACCAGTTTCACTTGTGTGCAAGTAAGCACGATCTTAATCGTCATTATTTAAATAGTTACGCAACTTGAATCATATTTATTATTATTATTGCTTTTAGGACCACGGGCCATAAAAATGGCCCAGACTTTTGGAGGGCTTGCTTGGGGCCATGGGAAGGCCAACTCGTATCTCTCCTCCCCTCCCCTCCTCCTCCTCCTCCTCCTCCTCCTCCTCCTCCTCCCCCTCCTCATCCTCCTCCTCCTCCTCCTCCTCCTCCCCTCCTCCTCCTCCTCCTCCCCCTCCTCCTCCTCCCCCTCCTCCTCCTCCTCCTCCTCCTCCTCCTCCTCCCCCTCCTCATCCTCCTCCTCCTCCTCCTCCCCCTCCTCCTCCTCCTCCTCCTCCTCCCCCTCCTCCTCCTCCTCCTCCTCACCCTCCTCCTCCTCCCACTCCTCCTCCTCCCGCCCCTCCTCCTCCTCCTCCTCCTCCCCCTCCTCCTCCTCCTCCCCTCCTCCTCCTCCTCCCCCTCCTCCCCCCTCTCCTCCTCCTCCTCCTCCTCCTCCTCCTCCACCCCTCCTCTCGGGCTCAGCGGCGACGCATACGATGCGCTCTTGCGCGTCGTGCTCGACGCTGTTGCGCCCTTAATCGACGCCAGATTGGCCGCCATAGAGGACCGGCTGAACCCCGCGCCGACCCTCCGCCCGCCGCTTGCGGCGGACCGAGGTAAGGCGCCGGCGCCCAGACCGGCTCCTCGCGCGGCCGTCGCGCTCGCGGCCACCGCGGTGGCCACCGGACGGCCAAGACCGGCCACGGCTGCCGCCGCCGTCCGTCGAGGTATGGGGGAAGCGAGTACCCCGGCCCCGATGGAAGTGGTGGTGGCAGCCCCGGCCGCAGGGGTGGCGGGCTCCCCACAGCCGCCGCCCCCAAAACAACCAAAAAAGAAGCACAGGGGAGGTGTGAGACGGACGCTCAGGAGGAAGCGGAGGGCGGAACGCGCCGCCGCCGCTGCCGCCCCTGTGGCCTCCGTCTCGGCCCCCACCCCTGTGACACCGGCTCCCAGGCGTCGGGCGACGACCGCGGCCGCGACACCGGTTGTCGCGGCCCCCGCCCCCCGCCCTCGAGTCGCCGTCACCGTCGCGCCGCCGCCGGCGCCCGTGGCCCCCGCCCCCACCCCCGCTCCCGAGGGGGGGGCGTGGACCACGGTCGTCGGGCGGAAAAGGGGTAAGGGGGCGAGGGCCAACGGGCCCCCTCCCCCCCCCCAGGCACAAGCTGCTGCCCCTTCGACGGGAAGGAGGCAGCAACCGCGTAGGCAGGCTCCGAAGCCTGCCGCCGTCTACCGCGAGCCGAGTACGGCGGCAGTTGTTATCAAACTGCTGCCGGACGCGGTCGCGAAAGGTGTCGGCTACCGCGACGTCTTCGCTAAGGCGAAGGCCTCGGGGGTGGTCGACATCACCGCCATGGGCCTCCGCGAGGGGCTGAAGGTGGTGCGGACCGCCAAGGATGGGCGCCTCCTCCAGTTCCAACCGGGGCCGGAGGGCGCCGCCAAGGCGGATCGCGTCGCCGAGGCCCTTCGCGGGGCCCTTGCAGGGTTGGCCGAGGTCATCCGCCCAGTAAAGCGTGGGGAGCTTTACATATCTGGGCTGGATGACTCGGTCACCATCGATGGGTTGCGCGACGCGGTCGTGTGCGCCAGCGGATGCAGGCGCGACGACGTGCTCGCGAAGCACATCGGTGCCGGACCGGGCGGCCTGGGCGCAACATACGTGTTGTGCCCGGTCGCTGCCGCCAAGACCATCGCCGAACTGGGCTACCTCGTGGTGGGCTTCACTTCGGCGAGGGTCGAGGCAATGGAGGCTAGACCGATACGTTGTTACCGCTGCTTCAACGTCGGTCATAGCGCCCAACAGTGCCCGGATACATGCCCGGACCGGTCCAAACTGTGCCTCCGCTGCGGTAAAAGCGGACACAGGATTCCGGACTGTAAGGCACGAAAACCCCACTGCGTGGCGTGCGCGGCGGGGGGCCTTAACGCTGCCCATCCTACGTTGGCGAGGTTCTGCCTACCTCCCTTCGTAAAGGGCAAATTCGTCCACCCGCGGACGAGACGAGGTGCGGCTGCAACTGCGGCGACGGCTGTGCAGGCAATGGACACCTCCAATGCCTAGTACACCCGCTACAGCGTTTTTTCAGGCCAACGTAAACCACTCCCCCACCACCCAGGACTTGTGCCTGCAGGCGATGGCGGAGTGGCGAGCGAACTTGGCCGTTATCAGCGAGCCGTATTACGTTCCCCCCGCCGGCAACTGGGTTGGCGATCTCGACGACACGGTAGCGGTGGTGGCCAGGGCCGGATCTGGTACACCGCTTACGTGTCTCGAAAGAGGAAAGGGCTATGCGGTGGCGGAAAGCGGGAGTATCGTCGTCATCGGCGTTTACTTCTCGCGAAACCGCCCTCTGGCGGAGTTCGAGCTTCGCTTGGACGCCGTCGGGGCTGCCGTTCGCAGATTGTCACCCAAAGCGACTTTCGTGATGGGCGACTTTAATGCGAAGCACCAATCCTGGGGAAACGTCATCACGGACCCTAGGGGTCGGGCAGTTGAGGATTGGGCTCTTCAAGCCGGCCTCACAATATTGAACCAGGGATCGGTCCAGACCTGCGTACGCGCACGGGGTGGATCGATCATCGACCTGTCATTCGCCACTCATGCGGCCGCCCGCAGAGTGACCGGATGGAGGGTGCTGGAGGAGGTGGAGTCGCTCTCTGATCATCGGTATATCAGATTTGAGCTAACGACCCCCTCCTCCGGTCCGAGCCCTGTTCAACGTCGCCCCCCTCTCCTCCCGCGTTGGGCCCTTACCAAGCTCGATCCGGAGCAGGCCGAGGAGTGGGCATGTACGGAAAGCTGGGCCTACCCAGCCGATTTCGCGAATTTGGACACGCAGGCAGAGCACATGCGCAAGACCCTGACGAGGGTTTGCGACGCTGCGATGCCACGCGTCTCCAAACGACAGCCTTCGTGCAGGCAGGCGGTCCACTGGTGGACCGAGGAGCTCGGCGAGATGCGAAAGGCAGTTCGCATCATCAGCCGCAGGCTCAAACGCTGCAGGGCGCGCCGTCCTCCGGACTATGTCGCGGAAAATGGACTCGTGGGAGAGTTTAGGGAGGCCAGAAAGGCCCTTTCGATTGCGATATTGCGGTCGAAAGCCCGAGCTCGGGCCGAGCTCCTCGAGACGCTCGATCGGGACCCTTGGGGGCGTCCGTACCGTGGGGCCCGCAACAAGTTGCGGCCTTGCACTTCCACGGCTACGGAAACGCTCGAACCCGAGGTGCTCCGTTCGGTGATCGATGGGCTCTTCCCGGATCCGGGGAACTTCACTCCCCCCAGTATGGGTCCACCCATTCCCGACACCCCCACGGACGAGGAGCCTCACTCCATCTCCGAGGGGGAACTCGACGTTGCCCTGGACCGGCTCCGGGGCAGGAAGACGGCTCCGGGACCCGACGGGGTCCCCGGTCGCCTCCTCTTCCTGGCTGCAAAACATCTACGCAGCCAGCTGCGGGACCTCTTCGAAGCCTGTATTCGCGCAGGTAGGTTCCCGTCGCAATGGAAGGAGGGGCGTCTGTGCCTTCTTCCCAAGGGAGGTCGTAAGCCTCCCGACGATCCGTCCGCCTACAGGCCCATAGTGCTGCTGAACGAGGTCGCCAAGGTCTTCGAGAAGATCTTGGCGGAGCGGCTCGTGAAGCATCTAGACACCGTGGAGCCGGGGCTATCAGATACGCAGTTCGGGTTTCGGAGGAGGCGGTCCACGATGGACGCCTTCGAGACGCTGCGAACGGTGACGGACGAAGCCGTCCAGGCGAAGGACGTCGTTCTTGCGGTGTCGCTAGACATAGCGAACGCCTTTAACAGCCTCCCTCATGAGACGATCAGGGAGGGGCTCCGTGCACACGGAGTCCCCCCGTACCTCACGAGGCTGTTAGGCGAGTACCTGCGGGATCGACACATCCTTTGGGAGGGCGGTGCGTCCGTCAATCACGAGTTAGGTCGGCGACGTGTCGCGTGCGGCGTTCCACAGGGGTCGGTCCTCGGGCCGATCCTTTGGAACGTAGGCTATGACTGGATCCTTCGGGTGACGGTCAGGCCCGGGGTAGGGCTGATCTGCTTTGCGGACGACACCCTACTCACGGCACGCGCCGCGTCATTCGCGGAGTCCGTGGACGTCGCCAACGACGGGTTGGCGATAGTCGTAGACAGAATAGCTAGGCTGGGCTTGAGGGTCTCCCCCGCGAAAACGGAGGCCATCATGTTCCATAGGAAGTTTCGCAATCCACCCCCGGATCTGTCCGTTACAGTCCAGGGGGTGGCGATCAGAGTAGGGCCCACGATGAAATATCTTGGGCTAGTCTTAGACGGGAAATGGCTGTTCAAAGCGCATTTTGAGCAGTTAGTTCCCAAACTCGTGAGTTCCGCGGGCGCACTCTCAAGGCTTCTTCCCAACGTGGGGGGGCCGGGGGGTGCGACGCGGAAACTATATTCTGGCATCCTGAGGAGTATGGCCCTTTACGGTGCCCCCGTCTGGTTCGAGTCGCTTCACCGCCACAATCGAACCCTGCTGCACCGGGCGCAGCGGGTTCTGGCCGTGAGAACCATACGTGGGTATCGTACAGTGTCTTGGACGGCGGCGACACTCTTGGCAGGCGAGCTGCCCTGGCCTCTCCAGGCAGACGTCCTGTCCAGGGTTCGTCGTACCCAGCAGGATGCCCTAGCTAGAGGACTGACCTTCTGTCAAGTCGAGATAGAGACGGTCAGGAAGCGGGAAACCGCTTCCTGCCTCGTCGACTGGTCTCGTGACCTCGAACACCCTGCGGCCGGCGGCTTTACGGTGGACGCAATCAGGCCACAACTGGAGGAATGGGTAAACCGCACTAGCGGCACCCTCACCTTCAGGACGACGCAGATACTGACCGGACACGGTTGCTTCGACCAGTATCTGTTTCGCATTGTGGGCTGCTTGCCTTCTCCGGATTGCCGACAGTGTGGCGCGCCCGATACGGCGTTTCATACGCTTGTCGAGTGCGCTGCCTGGGCGCCGCAGCGTTTCGAGCTCGAGACAAAGTTAGGAGCCGTCGCATCGCTCGGCGATTTGGTAACGGCCATGTTGCAGAGCGACGACCGCTGGGATACTGCGGTTTCTTTTTGTGAGGCAGTTATGTCTCTGAAAGAGGCCGCAGAGAGGGATAGGGAGCGAAGTCCTAGGGCGCGTGCTACGGTCTCTTCTCGAGGTCGCCGGCCTTCAGCCGGCACCCGGAGAGGCAGGTACGCGCATTACTTCCCTCCCTGAGTTAGGATCCGGAACGATGGGGGCCCTTAGCTACTAGGTCAGCAAGGGATTTTACAACTACCCCCGTTCCGTAGTGGAGTGTGTTCTCCCGGGGCACACTTCAGCACTTTATGCGCTGGATCGACTGCTGAGTAACTATGTTCTACATCTCAGTCTTTCCTTCACATCAAAGCGCAGGGCCGCGAAGGGAGGAGGGGTTTTTTAGTGGGTATTGAGGTTGCTCGCCCGTGCGGCATCGCTCGGAGTCTCCACACTCCTCTGTGTAATCCATAGCGGACGAAGCGCAAGTAGAGCATACAATTGCTAGCGTTATCGCCCCCCGTGGATTCGTGCCGTTTCCTAGTGACGGCCCAGAGAGTGCGTAAATCGGTTAGTCATTTTTCCCCGCCTCAAAAAAAAAAAAAAAAAAAAAAAAAAAAAAAGGCCAACTCGTATCTACGCCCCTTGACAATTTAATGTAAATGTGGCGTGACACTGACCGGCGATTATGCCTGTCTACATCATATAATAATGCACTCAAGGACAAGCCCCGGCCAGTGTAGGACTCTGGTGGGAAATGAAAAGAAAAAGAACCGGGCTATAAAGGTGAACTGCTAGTGATACTAGGGGTCTGGGAATACGGGGACTATAGCGTCTACCCGTTGCAATGTTCGGGGAATATCGAAAAATGGTCAGACGGTGACTCGCCACTCCCTGTATGGGCCCTAAAATGCCATAGAAGACAGGGGTAATATGGGTGCGAGTGGCTAAGGGGTGTAGATAGGTCGGCTGCAGGTTCACCGAAGCTACATCTGACGTGATGCAATTTATCACTTCCACCTTTAGAGCTTGAGCCTTAGCTCCAGCGATCTCCACTCCGTGCCGGCTGACTAAGGCAAGCACGGAGGTGGGGACCTTGTCTTGGCCCCCGGAGTCGGGTACGAGGTGTTCCTACTCAGCTAAGGTTTCGCTCAAAGCCCGTCTGCGGGATTATTATTATCATTTATTTTTAATTATATAGATGTCTGTTTTTAAAAAAATTATTATTTCAATCTGTGCATGTCAATTGTTTAATGTCATTAATTATTTATTATTATTAATTATGTACATAACATACATACATAACTTCACGCCAGGTCCCTTGCGGGGTAGGCACGAACAACAGAGCGCCATTTAGGCTTATTCTTACACACCTCACTTGCTTCTTTGACATTCATAGTTCTTGTCATGCACGCTCGTCTGTTCTTAAGGCTCCTGACATCACCTTCTGCTAGTACACGATCAATTTGATTATGGAAGGTGTGTCGTGGCCTTCCGCGACTTCTGCATCCATCCACTTTTGCATTGTATATCTGTTTAGTCATTCTTTCATCATACATTCTTTCCACATGCCCGAACCACCGGAGCATTCCTTTCCTTACCTTCACCCCGACACTCTCTTTCAGACCAACTCTCTTTCTTACTTCGGTATTACGAACGCGGTCCGCGAGCGTCACTCCGCAGATTTTGCGCAGTGCTCGCATCTCGACCGCGTTTACTCTACTTTCGTGCTCTCTATTCCATACGCAACTCTCGCTCCCATACGTGAGCATAGGTACCAGCACCGCGTTGTGTATGGCAAGCTGGGCCTTCTGGCTGAGGTTATTAGCGCCTCGAAGTTTACTTAACGCTCCATTCACATCATATTAATTATGTATTTCAAATTTGTCATTAAAGAAATTCGTTTGTGGAATAATATGATTTATCTATTAATAATTTCTTTAGTCTCGTCTTAAATATATTTAATGGTGTTGTTTGTAACGGTTTCGGCAGTTTATTTACAAGATTAATATTCAATATCTGGCCCTTTTCCTTGTTAGCGGGTCAATTGTCGAACGCAAGTTGTAACAAAGTTTGTTTTCAATTGTAGGAAATTAAGAATATTTAATAGAAATTTAATTAACATTAAACTTTAATAAAATAAATAAATTTTATTGTCCCGATGTACCCTACCCTAAATCCCGATTGGTTTTATCTTCTGCCTGGATTTAAAACAAATTGAACCTGGCAACACTTTTTGTACCCACTATGGATTCCTCTGATGTGGTCCGACTTTGTTTGAATACAATTTATAGATGTTCACGAATTTTGTACACCAGGAGAGCATAAACAAAAACGGGATCGAAGTGCAAAAGGGCACTCAATGGCAACTTCATAAGAATTGATGTGCGGTTATAAATCAGCAACCGACAGTGCCGGAGTGTGTACTCCGCCCTAGCACTTGACTAATGCGGATTTATGGGTCGCATACAACCATGGTGCTCGTACACATATAGAGCTTGGAATGATCGAGAAAACTTCATCAAATCACCGAAAATTATACATTTAAATCCAAAAGTTTTTATTTTGGCTATCTGTACGTTTTACATTTTTGAAGATAAAAATACGGTGTGACTATTTGTACGGGTACTGGACGAATAAATTATATTTATTCGGACAGACATACAATTATTTTTTTTAAAATTAAGAATGAATTGGATGATTAGCTTGTTTTTTAATTAGGTTAGGTTAGGTTTTTTTTTAATGAACTGTTTTAAAGAATTATTGAAAACATGAAACAAAAAAATAATAAATCTAAAATGAGGGTGGGGTATAGATACACGGCACATTTATTTATTATGAACAATTCGGAACATTTTTAATATAGGTTAGAAGTTATTTTAGAAAGTTATTTTTTTTATAACCACCCAAAAATAATTTTCCGACACATACACGATTAGTCCCTATGTGTACTGGCGCTGTACATTACGGAACAAGATCTGCTTATATGTTACTACAAAGTATACGCGAGTATTTGCGTACTGCTCTTGTATGGATTGGAAGAACTTCGTAAAATACTTATTTTCAATCTTTAATTAGGTTAGGTTAGGTTTTTTTTTGGCCGAGCCTTTTTAAGAACATTTTCAGTACCCGTATTAATAATTATAAATTGTTCGTACAGTACCCGTATTAATAGACTCAGCCATTCGACGTGAATATTTGTACGGGTACTGGACGAATAAATTATATTTATTCATACGGTACCCGTACGAATAGACTGAGCCATAAAAATAAATACAATTTCCTTACGACAAGTCTGTATTATACAAATAACAAGAATAAAATTACGACCTCTCACTCTATATTTTATACTCGTCGTCTGTGGTGTTTTATGTTGATAATATACCCGCTAGATGGCAGTAATAGTTAAAAAGTCTATAATATTAATATGTTTTGAATCTTGGAAGATGTCGAAATGAAACATACGCGTAAATGTAAGAGTATCTATTTTAATCTTTAAAATTTTCATTGAAATCCGAGATAATAAGGTAAATACCATTATTACCAAGGGGATGTCCCGACTAGGTGGAGAAGCGAGATGGAATGCTCCTCCGTTTCAAAAGTAGATCTTCCAGCCAGGTTATCGTTGTTCCTAGCAGGCCCAGCTAACACTGTTGGAATTTTATATATGTTTTTTGTACGTTTCAGGAATCGTTGGGGACCTCAATTATTGCACAGCGCCATTTATTGACTAGTAAGTACTCCACAACAATTCTTTGTACAGGAACGGAGAAAGAATACAATTTCCAGGCGGCCTGTGGTAAGAGGCGACAAAGCAACCCACAGCCAGATGGTAGGACTTTTACCCGACTGGGTGGCTACTACCCCTGGTCTAAAGTATGTCGCGATAACAACCTATAAGTGTGTTCCGGCATTATTGACCAGGTTCCAGTCTCCCTTAAAAGAGCAGCAGCGCATTTCACCTTTGGTGTTGCAAATGTCGATAGGCGATGGTAACCGCTTTCTATCAAGAGGGCTGTCTGCCTGTCTAATGAACTACTGCAATAAAAAAAATGCAGAACAGTGTAGTACGGTAAAGTAGGTATACCAGGTTACCTTACTACACTGTTCGTCCAACTAATGATATATTATTTCCCTGTAATATGAACGTACACAGAATGCCGATGAGGCATTAGTGTGGACTCACATTTTTTCCTATCACACACATTTTCCGATGCTCGATCGCGGTAATGGACGTTCATACTCAATATTTGACACTAGGTAACTGCCTTATAAAGTTTTTTTTATAAACGGAGTGTGGATGGCTTCTGCCTCATATATTCGGTAGACGAGTTTTAAGTTATGGTTAAGTGGAGTTGGTAGGGGGAAGGTATACTAACACTTCATGCAACCCTTATGGTCCGAAACTCTTGAAATACCAATTTTTGATAAGTAATAATAATAAATAATAATAATAATTTATTTGTAACAAAAAGCAGATATAGTGACATATAATTACAAGTTGATATAAATCTAACTAATTCACGTGTCAATTCCCTAACCCCCAAACTAGGTTTGTACCTGTGTCTTGGGGGTTAAAGTTAAGTGAAGTTATGTTTATTTTAAAAAACTTTTTATATACAACATAATATACAAAGTAATTTTACTGCTGTAATTATCACAATTAAAGTCATTTACATTTGACTCAAGTAATGATTAGTGATGATGATGATAGTATGAGACCCAAAGGTATATCTGACGTATTTTAAATTCCATATAATTTAAAACAACACGTAAGATTAAGCGTATTTTAAACTACCACATTAAATTAATTGTTTACTAATTGTCTTTCTATTTTTGTTATAGCTGCAAAAAATCGAAGTGTTATCAAGGGTTTATTTAACTTTAATTTAGAAATGTTTTTTAAAGCAAAGCATTTATTTCGTTTAAAATCCCACCCTAATATAAACGTTAGGTGCCTGTCACTTACCGAGTTCTTAGTTAGACCAATAGATCTGGAACAGGTTGTTTTGTCGCGGTTTTGATATGTGTCGTGAAATATAATGTCGATATATTTCTTGATTAGAATCCTCTGTTAAGTAAAATAAAGTGTCATTCACGTTTACGTCACACGAATTTTTGATGTTTATATTCATTTTAGGAGATGTTTTTTAATCGTGTAAGAGTATTTTTTATCAATTACTTCATTACGTATTACGATCTAGTCTGTAGTGTCAAATAAGTAATTTAATTTTAACCTAATATTCTATAATGACTTATCACTGTCTGTAACAGTGTACTTAGTACAGACTGACAGTGTGCTTAGTACAGATAGACAGTGTCCTCAGTACAGACAGACAGTGTACTTAGTACATACAGATACATGTAATATTACTTAGTCACTGTCTGTTAGGGCGCATTCATATTTCGTGGTATCCCAATTTTTTTATTATTGCATGTGTTCAACAAACAGACAGCCCACATGAAGAAAGGCGGTTACTATCACCTATGTACTACATTTCCAAAGTTAAAAGTGCTACAAATGTGCCATTGGTCTCTTAAGGCAGACTGGAATCTGGTCAGTAAAACCGAAACACAACACAAGGATGCTATGGCGGCATACTCTAAAGCAGGGGTGGTAGCCAACCAGACGGGTAATACCCTACCACCTGGCTAAAACTTACTTACGAACCATTTTTGTTCTTCACCATACACTACACTAAGGCTTAGTGTGTTTGAGTCTTTTTGTTGTTTTGAGTAGAAGATACTGTGATACAAGTTTTGAGCGTTTTGAGTTTTGAGCGGGTAATATTAAAAGGAGAAAGTTGAAAGTGGTAGATTATATTGCCAGCAGTTTGTTACTGCTACGCTTTCTTCCGTGGATTCATACACTTATGTTAGAACTAGTAGTGCCAATGAAACTTCGTTGGTGTTGTCACGGAGATAAGTGTTTGAGTGAATTACAACAGAGATATCAAAAAACATGACCAATATACTAGCTTGTTTATTATATCCGTCTATCGTGGGATACGGGGATCAACGTTTCCGTGGGGAAACGATGATATTTATCGGGATAGAAATAAAAAAGATAGAGAGAGAAAGAGAGAGAGAGAGATATAAGTTAGCTCTATATCGAGTTTCATTTGAATCTATTTAATAGTTTTCACTTGATGCTCTAACAGACAGAAAGACAAAAATTCTAAAAAATGGCATTTTGGAAATTTTTCTGGTCCGAATTAATTTCCCTCCGTCCCTGATTATTTTCTCATTTTTTATTTATTAATTAACTTATAATCGCCGCTATCAGTACAGTTGTCACCGATGCGATAGCGTGGTACACATAGTACCAATTTAATCATCATTCCTAACACATAATATATTATGCAATTCTTGTGAATTCAGTTTTCAGATTCAGAATTCAAATTCAAATTTTAAATTCACTGTACAAAATTGACACCCCTAACAAATGTATTATATTATATTTTAAATGGCTTCGCACACCCTGTGGATCTAGCTAGTGTCATCTTCATCCTAGCACTGAATCCGCTCTCCTATTTCTTCTTCACTTCATCGTGAGACCATATCCACTTCAGACTACTGGTAAAAGTTAAAAATTTATGCGAACCGAGTCACATGAAGGTACTAATATATAATTTTATAAATCAAAATGACTTTACAAGAAGATCCGCGAAGTAACAATTTCGTAATCCTTAAAATTTCAAGTTGGAAATTTTATTGGTATTTTTTTTACTATAATCCCCAAAACACACGCTATATTTTGGAAACCGGACAAATATTAGTAGTTGGAATATTAACATTTCCCATATGTCAATATGGGTAAGTCTTGTGACCGCTTAAAGGCAAACAGTAAGGCTAAACAGTTACTGGCTTTCTCTAGGTCTAACTAATCTAGATGTGTCACACTAGCACTCATCTGTGCAGGAAAGGGGAAAAATACTAGTATAATCCCCAATGTCGGGATTGCGGCTACATGGGGCCTGTATTATTGCGAACTTTGTGCGAATCTATGCGAAAAACGATGAGCTAGCCAGTGAGAACAAATCTTACAGCGAGTAGTCAACTCACGTTGCGAAAAGCGGGTTTTAAGTCCAATGGTCGGTGCCGACTCCTTCTTTGTGGACACAAATTTAGTTCAAAATGAGTAATTTTTACAGCACTCACGACGAGGATTCAACACTGACACACTGAATGGCGAAGGTTGCAATATTTTCGCAAAATACGAAATGATTCTCTTTTGATGCGAATTCAACGAGCGAAATGAGCTGAATGTCCGTATATGACGGGCGCAAGGAGTGACTCTCGCCGCAATTTTCTACCCTCAGTGGCTCGCGCGACCAAAAAAATACTAATCTAACCCGAACGAAAACTGTCGCTAATTTAACAAACACAAATGAAATTAAACTATTTAATGCTAATTAATATTAATCAACTAATAAAAAGGAAGCGGTTTGTACAATACTAATACTGCGGCCGGTCGGCCTGTCGTAAGAGGTGATAAAATAAGTCACAGCCAGGTGGTGGGCTATTTGCCCCTCTGGATGGCTATCACCCCTGGTCTAGAACAAGCCACCATAACAAACTTGAGTTGTGTTCCGGCATAAGTGGCCAGATTCCAGTCCCATCTACAAGACGGGCAGCACATTGGTAGTGCCTGTAGTGTTACAATTGTCATAGGCGATGGTAATCACTTTCCATCACAGTTGGGCCGTCAGCCTGTCTGCACTAGAAAAACACTATTGCTAGGCAAAAGATATATTTGTAACGCTGATATCAGTTTCATCAATTTGGTTGAAATGCACAGAACTAAAAAGACAGGACAACGTTCAAGATTATATAGATTACTTTGAATAATTCATCCAAATTGAAGAATTGAACGGTCCAATATCGTCCTAACACTTAATATTAAGTACCTCATACTTTTATATTATTTTGTTAGCTTTTATTTCATACCGATGATTCTGGTCAGCCCATAAAGACTAAGTCTGTTGTGCAGAGACATTTAGCCGCAGATTACAATAAAATAAGCGCTGTTTGACTACACACACTGGTCAGAAAATAAACTGAGCCATCTTAGAACTTTGATTCGATTTTCTCCAAAAATATAAAACTTACTACCTATCAAAATTATACCTACAGAAAGTACGTTTCGTTATGATTAAAATATGTTAGCGATATAGTTAATGGGGTAAAATATGTCACATCTTGCATGTCTATATATCTGTGTGTAAACTCCCATGGTATTATATCCACCATATTGCGTCCCCAAGTTAACTATTAAGAATTTTTAATGAACAAACACCATACACGTTGAAATGTTGATATATGATACTGATAAGAAAGGGCGTTGAACGTGCTAACCTACCATTTTAATTACATAACAAATAAATTAAAAAGTTAAATGAAACTTATTAAGAGTATAGATTTCGTATAAAATATGTTTTAAATAACAAAAAAATTTAATTACAGAAGAAACACATCTGAAACCAGATATAGACTAACTGTTACAGTTTAAGATTTAGGGCTGCTTGCATAAGGTTGCTTAAATTTATTTAAGAAACATAAGATGCATCTAACACTCTTAAATACAATTTGCGTCTTGCACAACGCAACATTTGCCGCTAAATATGTTTAAAGAATTGTCAATACGCTTTGTGCAAAACGTATTTAGGCAGTTTAATATGATTAACTAAATTTATTTAAAGACAATCGTTTGGAAGCGGCAGTTCAAGAACTATACAATTGTTATTCTATGTATGTATTTTTTTCCATCTTCTTTGTTCATGTATTTATTAGAGTTCTCTCTGCAGGCTACGCCTCCGGTCAGACTTTGCAAAGTAGCTCTTTTTTCTAAAACCTTTATTTATTTTATAAAAGTGTAGTCTTTATATTTTGTATACTTTTTGTGTTTGTTTGTTTGTTCGTGATTGACGCAAGAACTACGGGGCCGATTTTGATGCGATTTTCGTTGATCGACAGCAAATTCCCGGACTCAGAATCTGCTGTACTTTTAATTCTGAAATCCTGCAGGAAATTTTCTGGGAATGATTTAAAGTTTATTCCAAAGTGAGTTTTTTACTGATCGATAGCAAATTTGATGTAATAAAGTGTGACTTTTTTATTGTAGTATTATAGATTTGTAGTGGTTCGGGTTAATAAAAAGTAGCTTATTTCGATACAGTTTTCACCAAAACGTATTCCGGGAATCCCGCGGGAATTTCAAGTCAGGCGTGGGCGAGGTCACGGGCATGTCGTAGTACTTACATAAAAACTAAATTAGGTTAGTATGTAGGTGTAATTGTCACTGTAATGGGTAACAGTTGTGTATTGTTACAAATGTTTGATTTGCTGTAGCACCATTTTTGTTTTAGTCACAGCCGATTAAAAGTTACCCAAAAATCTGGGTTCTTTTTGGCTACCTTAATTTTTATGTGAAATTTAAGTAAGTATAACAAAAATAACAAAACATTTAACAACAAAGCGTGACATAACCAAAATTACAATAACCAAAACCGATTGCGTGACTAGTTAGTTTAACCCGTTCGTGGTTAACTCAACCCATTATATTAACGACTTTGTATAGATAATTGCTTCATACGGACGGGTTAAATATCGATAATGCGTGATGATTGGTGCCCAACCCTTCTTAATGGATTCAGTTTCGCTTTAATAGAGGTTTTAGTTATATGGTTTCATGACCCAATGGTGAAACTTGACCAAGTGCGTGTCAGTCCATGCATAATTAAACTTTCCGTGAAAGTACAAGGTTTTTGTCACTTGACTATTAAAAAAGCAACTGAAAATACACTGTTAGGTTACGTACTTGGATTAGGTTATTGCTGTATGATTTAGCTGATTTTTAACATCCATATTATTAGTTTCATTTTTCTTTTACATTTACTTATATCTATAAAATTATAGTCTATAAAAATAATAAATACATATAAAAAGTATTGGTTTATTTATCTATGTGCTCGCCGTACATTACTACAGACGTTAAAACCTCTCGTAGCTAATTTCTGTACTGTGTTATTGTTTGTTAATAATCTATGTAATGATAAACGTCATTGTCAAAAATGTCAATTCAATTAGACAACTGACAGTTCCTCTATTGACAGCTGTCTTCCCTTCCACTCACAGAACACGGAGATAAGCAAGATTAATGTATATAAAATAATAATATACTAAGAATACCTGTGTATAGATCATTATATTCGTGAAGCAAAAACTTTATACACTCTTTACGAAAATTTGGGAACGAGGAGTATGAAATTTCGCACACTTATATAAATAAGCAAAATAATAATATTTTTTTAAATTATGCTTATAAAATACATTAAGGGCCACTTCCATAACGATCGCCTTTAAATAAAATTAGTTAATCATATTAAACTGCCTAAATACGTTTTACCCAAAAGGTATTGACAGTTCTTTAAACATATTTACCGGCAAATTTTGCGTTGTGCAAGACGCTAATTATATTTAAGGGTGTTAAATATATCTTGTGTTTCTTAAATAAACTTAAAAAACCTTATGCAAGCGGCCCTAAATCTCACTACTATGTATTTGACAGACACACCCATATATACTCTTGTGTTTATTGTTAAAGTCAAACAACAAAACCTTAATAATGTTCAAACATATAATTTTTAACCGACTTTAAAAAAGAAGGTTCTCAATTCGTCCGGATCTTTTTTAAAATTAAATTATGTTCGAATTTCCACCACAAGAAAACGATTGCTTGTTTTAATAAGAAGGTGGAAGATACAACTTAGATACCAATAGCAAAGTTTATTTTCTTTGTAAACCTTTTATCAGAGGTGTAAGCCTTTGATAGTTTGAAAATGTTGATGACCAGCGGGTGTTCCAAACGTGACGCACTAGTGTGAATAATAAATAGTGCGTATGACAGCGTACCAGGGTTGCCCCCGGGGCGAGATATTTCAACCTTACCGCTACAAAAGTGGAATACATCTATCATAGTTTTGGATGCGGTAGTTCAGAAAAGTCTTGATAGAGTAATCTGGTGCCGATACGTAAACACTGACTGATTTTGGTTCACAAATTGAAGAACGCTCAGTCGGCCATGGAACGAGCTATGTTGGGAGTAACTCTTATGACTAAAATCACAAATGACAATATCCGTAAGAAAACTAAAGTTGCCGACATGTTTTACAAGCCTAAGAGTTCCAATACGCATGTCCTTTTTTCAACTTTATTTTGTCATTTCAAAAAATTCCATGGTTTCAGCATGATATGGAACCAAAATCTAATAAAGTGCAGTCATCGTTCAGTCCTTAAAAAATTATAATTAATTGTATGTACCTCTATATTATATGAAATATCAAATGCAAATACATTTAAAATTACGTGTAGATGACTTAAAAACGCAACGCAATGGAAATATTACGAGTCTAGTGGAACACTTACAAACCAATAAATAGCGCTGTGTGATTGCACGCAAGATATTTCAGACACATAACTATAAAGAATATATACGAATTCCCAACTCTAATGGTTGGGCCTAGTCGTGCGAGGTACAATATTACAATAATAATCGCGTGTGTACGTATGTATGTATAAGTATTTACAATCCGCAAGAGTTAACTCGAGACTTCGCTCGGATGACGTAAGCGCGAGGTACTGATGCGTCGGCAGCGGAAAGAAGCCGGGGGTTTGGCGGTAGCGCGCATCCCGCTCAGGTCTTTTTTTTACAGGGGGAAATGCGGGGCTCCCCGACGCCGATTGATCAGTACGACCGGCGCCGGTATACCCACTAAAACCCCATGGGAGCCTTCTTTCCGCCTATCGCCGGGGTCACGGTACATGCGCGAGCTTAACCCGCAACCCCGGCAGCGGCTGGCCGCCTCGTAAACAGAGGCGGCCTCTCCTGTGTGCGAGCCGGGTAATGACGTTTCCCCGGCCCTGAGAGGGACGCGCGGCTACCTCTCGCGCCCTCTCGCGGCATTAGTGCGGGCGGAGATCTATTGGATCCCCCAGACCTTAACGCCCGCTGCCGCCCGCCCGTGGCTGTCATTTAGTCACGGGCGTCTCCTTCTCCGCTCGCTCGTCCGATTTTTATCTTACTAATTTTATCTTTTAATTTTTATGTTTGTATTTTGATGTGTGCATCAATAAAGGAATAAAAAATAGTTACTGCGGAAGATCTTCCCTTCGAGTCGACGGAGTATGCCATCTCGATTCTCACTCCTCCACCCATCCATCATTCATCATGCTTAAAAGTTTAACATTGCCTAATGCCTTCTCCATTTTCAAAGGGTCAAGCCCTTCATGCATTTACGTTTTGACCGAATAGTGGACACTTTCTGGGCCGTTAATAAATATTTATCCCTCATATTGTTCTACCAGCGGTATTAACACATAACCGAAGCTAATTTACTTTAATTATATAATTTATACGTTTATTTAGGACAACGAAATTTACTTGTTGTATTCATAACTTTATGACATGATTTGAACTCGAATTTTGTGGGTAGGCTAGCCATTTTGATCTTTTGATAACGTATTACGCTTTTTTTATTTCCTATTTATTAGCTATTCTAGACTATAGTTCCTCTAGATATATTTAGGATACTTATTATATGAATACACTAGCCGTTCCCGCCCGCTTCGCCCGGCGAATGACAAACGAACAAACAAATTAAGAAAACATGGAAAATATATAGCCTATAACCATCTACGATTAATTCCGCGTCGAATGGTTGTGGTTGCATGCTGATCGGTCCAGTAGTTTTCGAGTTTACCTCGGACAAAGAAAACAAACTTTGTTTATTTTTAAGGTTTTTATGTATAAATTATATTGGGATAATACTTTAATATATTACACAATAGGGATATAACTTTGTTTATATATATATGGATTATATCCTTTATAATATTTAATCCTAATAGTCCTTACCTTGAGGAACGTTTTGACTTCCTTCGCCTCTCCACTTGTCACAATTTGCTCTGAGATATATAGCGTAGACTCCTGACACCTGTACACATTTCATCCTTTTATGATAACTCTTTTATAGTGCAGGCTGTCAAAGTCCGGAATGCGTTGCCACTTACTGTCAGAGAGGCCAAATCATTTTGGAACTCACTTAGAAAGTACTATCTGTTTTGAAATAACCTCATAGGCTTAAGAGGAGCTTTACTATTTTATGATGTAAAATTATTATCTTATATATAAAATTCTCGTGTCACAGTGTTCGTTCCCATACTCCTCCAAAACGGCTCGACCGATTGTTATGAAACTTTGTGTGCATATTGGGTAGGACTGAGAATCGAAGAACATCTATTTTTCATCTCCCTAAATGTTAAGGGCAGTCCACCCCTAAATTTTTTTAAATTTTAAATTCAAATTCATTTAATTTTATTTGATCCAGGTAGATGGCGCTGCAATCGGGTACCAGAATTTAGGTGTTCTTTTTGTTGTTGTATGTGTTGAAGTTTGTCCCGGAATGGTTTAAATAAACGATTGGAACCAGTAGGTGGTGCCGCGATACTCCTAAACGCAGGGCCTATTTTGATGAATTTTTTTGTTTGTTCAAGTGGATTTGAGAATAGTTTAGATAAACATTTGGTCCCGGTAGATGATGCTGGAATCGGGTTCTAGATTTTTATTTTTTAAAGGCAGGACAACGTCTGCCTGGTACAGCTAGTTATGGATAAAGTTTATTTATTTATTATATATACATGTCGCAGAACGGCCTCATTCTCACGACATCTCCTTTAGTTATTGCAGGTTTAGTGGGCGTCATCAGGATAAAATGCGAGCATAAAACACAAGGCCAACGGTTTATACACTTTTAATTTAGATTTAAAAGACATTTTAACATAGTTTAGACCGAGCAGCGGGTTCAGGGCACCCGCTCATACTTCCAACTTAAAACACTTTCTTTAAAAATACTCTAAGGTCCAACTCGACCTGCTGCCATCAACCCAATGTGCCACAAAAACTCCTCAGTCTACCCAAGTAGATATTACTCAAAGTATAGAGGGCGTTGACCCCGCTCAAGACATGCTCTGCTCTCATTGGTCGTTTATTAAATTACAATATTCATAACTTTTATTAGGTTAAAACGATCTTTAAGTTATAGAAACATTTAACAAATCAAATTAAATGAAATTAAGAATTTTAGAAGTAATTAAAATGTAAACAAATGATATTGTGCGTTATACATCCAGTCAACAATACGTCCAATAATTATAGCTTCCCTCCGACATATAGTATATATTTTTGTGTAAAAATTTGTCAATGTATTGTGTTTCTTTTTCTTTTAAGTATAGCGTCGTTATTTTTTAAGTCAATAAATCATTTTGTTTCTTTCTTTTTATAAATAAAAAAAATTAAAAACATACCTATAAATAAATGCTTCCCCCATATCATCGAATAATACTGTGTGTACATGTTAAATGAATCAATTCATTCAGTTTAACCCTCCGCTACAGGTGCGCCTGTCAATTTTAATAAACGGCCTTGCACCGCGATTTACTTTTTGATTTAATCGCGCAGCGGTAGGGTTGAATCGTAGTACAGTGGTTCGGATATTGGAATAGATTTTTTATCAATTTTAAAAATCGGTACTAATGAAGCCATTATTTATAGCGAAAGCTGAAAAACAATAGACGTTTTCAAAACAAACTAAAAAAAATGGGTGTCTGTGTGCAGTTCACACGCAGTAGAAGTCAAACTTCAGATAATTCTTCTCTAACTTTTTTTTTTTTTTATTAATTTATTCATGACCATAGAATCAAAGTCTTTCAGTCGGAAACAGTCTTCGTATAGTAGCGCAGTTGTATTGCAGTCTACAACCGACGCCATTCAATGGAGTTCTTGTGAAAACTCGAAAGATCACATCTGACTATACAGTTCACATTTTTCACAAAAACACATAATTTCTACTCAAAAACTATCAATATCCTGCAACTATTGTTCATTTTAGAGTAATTATACACATTTTTAAAAAATAAAACTGCACAGCACAACGTCTCCTTTCAGTTCCCGCCAAAAACTCCCCTAACTTTTATTAATAACTAGATGATGCCAGCGACTTCGTCGGCTTGCTGCGGTTTTTTAACTATACCACGGGAACTCTTTAATTTTTCGGTATCAAAAGTATCCTATGTTAACCAGGGCTATAAGATACCATCGTACAAAATTTCATTTAAATCGGTCCAGTCATTAAAAAATTAGAAAAAATCTAAATTAGTTATATTTTACTTCCCCAACCCAAGGGGTGTCCATTGACTCGGTTTTTTGCATATTTTTCTTCATACGGAAATTTGACCTCAACAGTTTTATTATATGTATGGATTAATACTAGTGGTCGAAATGCAACTATAATGATTAATGTCAAATACTATACTTTTAGAGGTCTTCAGGTAGAAGTGAAACAATGTTGTGTGTTTGAATTGCAGTTCAGGAATGCATGATGTAGGCTCGCTCCGCGCTTACTAAAGTACTACAAAAATGCAGACGCTTAGCAGCTAACGGAGCGAGCTATGTCCCCGCGGTAGGCGGGGCGTGGTCGCACGGGCTTTACGGGGGTGAGGTCAGCGGAGTGATTCTGTCCACAACAATTTGTGAGCGGCCGCCGTGGTGATCGGACGGCTGCGGCTACAACTTCTACAAGCAAAATCCCTAATTATATTTAAGAACTTAGTCAGAAAAGTCTATCTGCAATATAATGATATGTAATTTTATGTAATTAGTATATATTATATTGCACTAGCTGTCCCGGCAGACGTCGTCCTGCCCGGTAAAAATAAAAAATTTTGGGGTGGACTACCCCTAACATTTAGGGGGATGAAAAATAGATGTTGGCCGATTCTCATAGATACCGGATAAGCACAAAAAATTTCATCAAAATCGGTCAAGCCGTTTCGGAGGAGTATGGCAACGAAAACTGTGACACGAGAATTTTATATATACTTCTATAATCACAGATTTCGCCAAGGATACACTCATACTTTGACTTAAACGATTAAAAAAGAGTATATATTGCGTGTGTGTGTCAAATACATGGTAGTGCGTGTAATTTTTTTTATTAATTTCCTTTTTCTCTATATCTTATTTTATATTAATATATAAAGTTGAACAGTTTGTTTGTTTAAACGCGCTAAACTCAGGAACTACTGGTCTGATTCGAAAGATTCTTCAGTGTTAGATAGCCCATTTATCGAGGAAGGTTATTACGGAGCAGCAATGAAAAATATTTAGAAATCGGGGGGGCTGTGAAAACAAATTCCACGCGGACGACGTCGCGGGCACAGCTAGTAAACTATAAGTGTGCGAAATTTCATACTCCTCCGACCGCAAAAAGGGGTACAAAGTCTTTGACAAAAGAACCTTAATAATGTTCAGACTTATAATTTAAATTATTTAAGGTCGAATTTCGACTACTGGACGACCGCTAGTTATTATTAACAAAAGTAACAATTCAGTATAAACAACAAAAATGTATCATTACTATATATCTAAAAACTTCTAGAATCGACAAGCAACTTTTCCGACCGCAGCCAATCCCAACTGGGTCACATCCATAAATCTCTACTTCCGAACAGAACATGGCGAACTTTGTCGTAACGGTATAAAACGTAACCACTCATAGTTAACGGAAAACAATAATAAAGTTATGCCTATAAATAATGTAAAAGTATTACGGGGTTTATCGGGTTACCCCTACTACGAGATTTCGACTATGTACAGTCGCGTGATAATAGACATAAAGTTAGAAAGACAAAAGTTGTTTGTTTCTATACAATTATTTTCGGAAATTCAAAAATCTTTTTTCTAAAATTAAAATTTTCAAGGTAACACATTATTAAAGCAAAGAAAAGCTGTCATTGGCTTTCTGTTGTTAATTATAATATAATTGATAGTAGGGCATTTGCCCCTGGTCTATATATATATATATGTATATATACATAACTTCACGCCAGGTCCCTTGCGGGGTAGGCACGAACAACAGAGCGGCACACAGACCCATTCTTACACACCTCACTTGCTTCTTTGACATTCATAGCTCTTGTCAGGCACGCTCGTCTGTTCTTAAGGCTCCTAACATACACACACACATATATATATATATATATATATATATATATATATATATATATATATATATATGTATATACTCTTTTTTAGACTTTGTAGGCAAGCTGGCAAACCACTTGATGACCAGTGATCACCGTCGCATATGGACATTTGCAACACCAAGGGAGCCGATACGTTGCCTACCAAATATTTAAATGTAAATATATACTCAATGTATATGTACTAACAGTGTTAAATCTGTACAATACGACGTCACTGTCAATATTGTTTGACAGCAATGACAGGTGACTTATTACCTACCTCCTCACCCCCTTCTACGAACGAATACCGAGACATTAACAATTTGCTAATACTAAGATTAATGTTAAAATTATAATTAAGAGTGACTTAAGGTTTAATATGAAATTAAACGTAATAAGTAAAATAATAAAAGTTTTTAAACAAATAACAACACGACAATACTGTATATAGCCGTAGTTTTCCATAAATAAACACTGAAACCGACTAATATCACTTTCGAGTTCGAGCTAACATAGCCAATGGTAGTGGTCAATAGTTAGTTGTTTTTCCGTCGATTAAGACGCGGGCACACGACAGGAGCTCTCGATAATGATGCAACTTTCACATGTAATACCGCCCTAAGTTTTAGTTGTGTAAGGTCAACATAAACAATCGTATTCTGAGTCTTAATAAATTATTGCTTTATTTGTTATGTAAAATTAAAATTTACATTCACATAAACAGACAAAGTTAAAATTAAAATAAACAAATATAATAATACATCCTATTCTAATAATATATGTACAACTTAATTTATAAAAGACTAGCGACCCGCCCCGGCTTCGCACGGGCATCACTAAAATTAGCAATGTTGCCTTAGTATATGATGCATGTATTATACATATAAACCTTCCTCTTGAATCACTCTATCTATTGGAAAAAACCACATCAAAATTCGTTGGGTAGTTTTAAAGATTTAAGCGCACATAGGGATATAGGGACAGAAAAGGCGACTTTGTTTTATACTATGTAGTGATAGAAACTACAAATAGTAAATAGGTCCCAAATCACCGTCAGTTGGGAAAAATCCCAATACTTAATAAATTATCAAGATATTCAATAGTTAAAAACTAGTCGGAACTGAAAAATTGAGAAGAAGGTGATTAAGGTGGCCATCTGCCTGTCTGCTGAACTCCTGCAATAAAAAATAAAAAGTGTGTTTTATACCAAAATGATCTTCTGCGGAATAATAATATATACATAAAAATATATAATGGCGCATTTTTACGGGCTTACTTATAATAGTCTCGTTAAGAAACGATTAGGCATCTCTTAAGTAAGAGAATCAGAATCAGACCCTAATCCATTAATATCTTTTTTTTCACTTATAAATGTGTAATACCTGTTGTTTACCTAAGAGGAGCACAAATAAACGAAATTTGAATGATTATCGTAGGTTGTACCCAAAATACTCAGCTAAAGAGGAGTTTATGGGTAAGATTTTCACTAATCAGCTGCTGAGCAGTTTCTTTAAATTGAAGAAACGATTATAAGTAAGGCCCTTAGTGTTAATATAACCGAATGAATCTCAGAAAATTATATAAAATAATACCCTTAAATATTTCCGGTCTGGCTGCACGTTACGTGTCATTTTTGTTACATTTTTGTAATCTATGTGACACCGAATTATTAACCGAACACGAGTATGGAGTATGTAATTATAAAAACTTGACTTGAAATAAGAAATACATTTTAAAAATGCTATTTATACCATTATGATTATGTCCATGCTGTAAAATACAATCATAAAATTATAAAACCTAAATCATTTCAAAACAACAAATGTTAAAAATTGAGATTTAGTAAGTATAGATATTGTCTTGTCATCACTTAAATAAAATTAAAAACAAATGTTATTAAATGCATAAAAACAGCAAAAAAGGTTAAAAAAAGTCTCTTCGACCCTGCCAGGATTCGAACCTGGAATCTTCTGATCCGTAGTCAGACGCGTTATCCGTTGCGCCACAGGGCCTTGAGTAACAGATCTGAAATTAATGTATATATTGTATTACGATAAGATTTATTGTGATGTCACAAATAGATTTTAAAATGTCTCAATTCAGTCCATGTCGTACCAAAATAACATTCGTAACCTTGTTAACATAATTAGCTATACCAAAGTGTGTACCAAGTTTGTCCAGTCGTCTTTAAACGCGTACACCGTTCACTTAAAAAAAGTAATTAACAAGTCTACAGACTCGAATTCTGTACCCTTTTCACAACTTAATGTCGAAGAAAGTTTTTAGAATTTAATACACGCTTCTTGGTAACTTTTGTTTTTGTGTGTGACATTTATTTATTCAATGATATTTGTGTTGTCGTGTACCTTAAGAATAACTTATTATATTAATTAATTCTAATTATATTATTAAACTTATACTAATGTGGAGTGTATCTGTTACATGCTGGTGTTGTGAGGAAGTGCATGTGCAGTGTGTGCCTTATGTCTATACCTATATATTATTACACGCCGACAAAAGTAAATACACACCTGCAGTTTATTAAATTTCGGCATTTGGACTTCTTTTGTTTACTTTGTGTTTAAAATTTGTAATTAGAAACGCATCTAATTATGTGTTGTAATCGTTTATGATAGTCATTAACCAGGTGTGATTCTTAGAAACTATTGTTATGCATTGTGTCGAGACATATTGTATAGTTGAGTATAAAACAATGCCCGAACGAAAGAGTGAGGCAATCAAGCGACGATTACGATACGAGCAAGACGTGGGTACATTCGATAAGCTATATAGTGACGGACTTTGCGCGTATTATTGAATCGAGCATCACGTTTATACTGGTTGCGTTCAGTTATATTTGTACCTGTGTTATACGTGTTTGTATAGTTCTAATAACTTCTATAGTAATTCCAACGGCATTCTTTTGAAGTAGAGTCCAGCACTCGTAACAATATATTATGCACCGTTCACTTAGTGACATATTATATGCAGTTCGCGCCAAACATTATGGCATATCCAAATTAATTTAGAAGGCAGCGCAATATATAATACTGGAAGGAAACTGTCTATCAGTCAACATTTGAAGTTTAGTCCAGCCAAAGAGATGGATTGTTTTAATGGATGACAACCATGATGAATCGGGAGATTGTTATTTTTTAATATTGTTTTTCTATGCCTACACTTAAACATAACACATAAACATTGACATGGTAAGGCCTTACTGGAATCATTATCCTACTTACAGCTTTTAGGGTCATTTCGGTCGGTGTTATATCACGCTCTCATAGCATACTCTTGTGTTATGAGTTATGTTTTGTACTTGGTAATTTTATGTTTCTCCTATGGTTTTACATAGAATAAATAGGAAGTTGATTTAATTATTGTCGCATACATGTATGATTGATTTTCAAAACACATTCTTTAGTAATAAATTCTTTGAACAAAAACTTTTGAATATTGCGCATGATAGATGAAATTTATATATGTATATTTTTATTATAATAAAATATTGACAGTACATAAACATCCCACTGCTGGGATCAGGTCCCCCAGTTTTTAGACCAACCGGGTAAACCTGCCACGCTTGTTCAAGGCGGATTAGCGGCTTTGACCCAACGGTTATCTCGATTTCATCACAATATTTTCTTTTCGCGTCATGTCGTAGTAATTGTACCAATGTGAAAATCAGGGAAAAAATGCCTAAGAACAGCATGCTTTTTAGTGTTTAGCTTCTGACCAGTTACCTTTGAATTTGGGATACGAGTGTGTTAACCACTGAGCTGCCACGTTCTTTATGTTTAACTAGCGGCCCGGCACGGTTTCACCCGCGCTATGTCCCGCTCCCGTGGTATATAGCGTCATGTTATATAGCTTACTAGCGACCCGCCCCGGCTTCGCACGGGTGCAATGCTGATACAAAATTAAATACACTACAGAAAAACTATGAACGTTGTATATAAAAACATAGCGGCCCGCTCCGACTTTGCACGGGCATCACTACATAGAAACCTCTAAAATTAGCAATGTTGCCTTAGTATATGATGCATGTATTATACATATAAACCTTCCTCTTGAATCACTCTATCTATTGGAAAAAAACCACATCAAAATTCGTTGGGTAGTTTTAAAGATTTAAGCGCACATAGGGATATAGGGACAGAAAAGGCGACTTTGTTTTATACTATGTAGTGATAGTGATGATGAAGTGATGACACTCCCTGTTAACGAAAGAATTTTTAAAATCGGTTAAGTAGATCCAGAGATTTTACCCTACAAATTTACAAACTCACAAAGTTTACTTCTTTATAATGTAAGGATAGATAAGTAAGAAAATAAGAAGCATATTTAAGGTTTGCACTCAGCTTGTTGCTGTGCCGGAATTATATCTGAAACAACGTTTATTTTCACTAAAAAATCTTCCTTTGATCTTTCTTTTGCACGTTCTCTAAAAAAGAGATTTTTTTATTAATCTTATTTTATAACTACTTCATTACTAAATGGTTATATAATATATACTTCAATAAATAATGTGATACAAAAAAAATAATTTTTCAGTCTGACGGTACATTTCCTTATTGAAAGCATAATATAGTACCGACAGCATAAACAGTTGTGGCTGATGATAAACGATTGTTGGAAAACTATTGTCATTTTGGGTTCTCTTATGTTTTCCATTGAGTTATTATGAACTAATACTTTACTAAGGCTTTGCCCGCGAAAGTTTCAGCATTTTATATAGAAATACGTAACAGAAAATTAATGGTTACTTAATATTGTAGCAATTCGGTTTTACTTTAATTGTACTCTGGGCTAGCCGTTAACTTGATTTTTGCACGCCTAGCAAGTTGCATCATCAACCGAGCGTTAAATCCCGGTTGAGATCGGAGCCTTCACTACGACAATTTCTTGTCCACTTCGTTCTTTGGCATTAATGCTTGGGCTCCATCTGGGATAATGCTACAATTATTGATTGTACCCAAATGTGTCTTATTTATAGCGTTAAAAATAATGTCGTTAATGGATAAACAACTTTTTTTAGTACAGGCAGCCCTAATTCTTATATCGACTATGTTTCAATTTTGAGTATAAAGATATGATAGTGACCGCTTTCCATCAGCAGTCAGTCTGTCTGCTATACTCCAAGTCGCCAGGTGGTAGGGCATTTGCCCGACTGGATGGCTACCACCTCTGGTCTAAAGTATGTCGCGATAACAACCTTGAGTTGTGGTCCGTGCATTAGTGACCAGGTTCGTCTCCTTTAAGAGAGCAGCAGTGCATTTGTGGCACCTTTGGTATTGCAAATGTCCATAGGTGACAGTAACCGCTTTTCATCTCAAATGAGATCTCTTCTGATCTCTTTTTCCAGTTCAAATGTGTTTTGTAATGTATATGAACGTAAGCATATTGGATAAAAAATTAAAAAAGAAAGCTAGTGGGCTGTCGGCCAGTCTACTGAACTCCTGCAATAGAAAAAATCTCTAGCTGTTACATTCAAGCGAAGCCACGTGGGTAGCTAGTGTAATAAAAACACAGATCTATCATATAAAACAGATTCTGTAAGTTTGTTTACTTTACTGATTACTAAATAAATGCCATTATGCAAATGTATCCATATCATCCCCATTCGATAAAATACCGCCAAAAAAATGTCGAAAAACACAACGCACCCCCCTTAATGGGGCTAATTTTTTACCCAACAGATATTAAGTCATGTTTAAGACGTACCCCCATTATGCTTAATAGTAATAGATATTTTATTTTGTCGCCCGTTCTGGGGGTGTTTACACAATATCCTTGGGGATGTATTTTGAAAGTGTTCGATATTTGTTTTTTTTTTGACGGTACATTGACTAGGCTTCTACTTTGCTGCTACTTGCTTCTCAAATGTTTCTAATGCCTGATTTAAATTTTATAATAATTAAGTGTTTAGTTAAATAAATAATCATGTATTTAGTTAAACAGCATAGGAGTTAGTTTAATAAAATAGTTTTAACTAATTTTTATTATTGCAAAAGTTCAGCAGACAGGAAGACGACCCACTTAATGGAAAGCAGTTACCATCGCCTGTGGATATTTGCAACACCAAAGGTGCTACAAATGCACTGCTGCTCTCTTAAGGGAGACTGGAATGTGGTCACTAATGCCGGAACATAACTCAAGGTTGTTATGGCAGCACACTCTAGACCAGGGGTGGTAGCTATCCAGACGGACAAATGCCCTACACCTGGCTTTGGGTTGTTTTGTCGCCTCTTACGAAAGGCTGCCCGGCCGCAGGAAATTATTTTCTTTCTCCGTTCCTGTATAGATGGTTGAGTCGTTATTTAAATAAAAAAAATCGTTTGGTTATTTTTTTCCAGTTACATAATTTGTCGTTTAAGTTGATGTCTGTCCAAATGATAATAAGGAATTATTTGTGTTTTTCGTTTAACTAACTACTTAACTAATGCAAATGTTAATCAAGCTTAACGTGTTTAGTTTAAACTTATTTTAAGATATGAAATTAAAAATAAAAGAAAATGATATGTGTAGTATATTATATTCTTATTGTGGTATCAGATTGATTTTTTTATATTTTAAAATAAATAATTGTAATTTTAACAAGTCTACGCTTGATGTTAAGTGAAGATGTGATCTGAGATGAAGCATAATTACCTAAAAGATGGCTAGATAATAGCTAGAATCCCAGCTTCGATTCGGGAAGAATATACATAGAAAAAGTACTTATCACATATTTATTCACAGCATTCGTCATCCGTTAGCACAAATATTTGTCTTAAAGCGATACAGCAATGTGTAGACATAGAAAACACTTTGATACCAAAACAAAAATGCACAACAAGACATTAGTTACTTGGTAAAACTAAATGCGGCCTTATCGCTAAAAGCGATCTCTTCCAGGCACAAAGAAAAAGAAAAAAAAGAAAACTTACACACATGGGCAGCAGATTACAGTCTAAAGTATTGTAAACTAGCACATACGTTATTGCGTAAGACTCACATAATGTATACTTGTCAATTGACAACTGTCGAACACGTAACATCATTGTCGAAACACACCAGAATAGGCCCCCTGATACATTTGCCGTTCGTTAATAGGTTTTTCCTTCATAAAGCGAATGTTAACCTATTTATTATACGGTTTTATATTAAAAAACCCCAAAAACCCCGGGGTCCGAGATATCCTTCGCTATTTGATGCTCGTCTTTGTAAAGTATTTCACATAGCCTGTCACGGTTTGTTTGCCAATGTTGATGGCTTGAAAAATGTATATTTTTTTTATTAAAATTTTCCTTTTAAGTTTTTTTTTTGGCGAAGAAATTTGTTACGGGCTGTAAAACTTAATTGATGGGAGATTGTCTCTTTTGTTTATTTTTCTGACTTTTGTAAAGTGGTCAATGAGTATATAGTACTATGGAGACAGAAAAATGTTGCTGATTATATCGGCCTATAAATATCCCAATGTTGGGCTTAGGCTTTTATTTTAAGGTGCATGGTAGGAATTCTCTTGACACCGACAGATAAGCGGGTTTCACGCATCGCTAATATCAATCATCTCAATTTATTTCTGAAGATATAACTATTTAGCGACAACACCGCCCTTTGTGCACAATCAGATATAGTTTTAGCTTGCATTTTTTTTAATTGGTGTAAAATAAACATTTATTAATCTCTTATACATAATCTAGATTTGTTAGTTTCTTTACGATAATTGTAACATGCATATTATATTGTTGCGAGCAGATACTAACTAATCTTTGCAGGTGTCTTATTACCCCATTGAATTTAAGTGGTCTATTGTTCGCGCTAATTTATTTGTTATCACGTCATAAAACCTCCTTTCCTCTGCTCGTATTTCATGCGAATACTTGGAAGTAAAGTCAAATACATTTAATATAAATAGAGTAACAATTCTAATCTATAAAATATTAGCTGTCCCGGCAGACGTCGTCCTGCCCGGTAAAAAATAGGGGTTGATCGTAGAGGGTTGAAAATTTAGGGTTGTATGTATCTTTAATGCTGTATCATAAAAAAATAGAAATTAAAAATTTTGTCGAAAAAGTAAAATAAAAAATTTAGGGGTGGACTACCCCTAACATTTAGGGGGATGAAAAATAGATGTTGGCCGATTCTCATAGATACCGGATAAGCACAAAAAAATTCATCAAAATCGGTCAAGCCGTTTCGGAGGAGTATGGCAACGAAAACTGTGACACGAGAATTTTATATATTAGATAGATGTAGGTACTATATCAAATTTTAATATGTAATGTGTGCATGTAAATGTGGAGAGTGGCGAGTCACCGTCCTCCCAATTTCTCCATGTTCTCAGCATTGTGAGGGGCAGACGCCTTATTACCTATAGCCTCTGGGCTATACAAACTTTTCATCCGTGCAGGAACGGAGAAAGAATACAATTTCCTGCGGCCCGGCGGCCTGTCGTAAGAGGCGACAAAACAACCCACAGCCAGGTGGTAGGGCATTTGCCCGACTGGATGGCTACCACCCCTGGTCTAGAGTATGTCGCCATAACAACCTTGTGTTGTGTTCCGGCATTAGTGACCAGGTTCCAGGCTCCCTAAAGAGAGCAGCAGCGCATTCGTAGCACCTTTGGTGTTGCAAATGTCCATAGGCGATGGTAACCGCTGTCCATCAAGTGGGCCGTCTGCTTGTCTGCTGGTCTCCTGCAATAAAAAAAAAAAAAAAAAAAAACTAGGTGGTAAGTTATCCGTAGTTCCACTAGCACCATATAGCTGCTAGTGGAATTAGGGATCTGTCCCCAGTTCCACAGCACTAGCAGCTCGTCCCAATAGCTTGGTACCTTTTTGTTCTCATACCCTACAATAATTCTACACTGACCGGGGATTGTTCTTGATTTGCATTACTATATGCAATAATCGTCGGTCAGTATCACGTCACATTTACTTTGAATTCTGAGCCATAATCATGGCTTGTGGTCTTAAGAGATATGCATGTCAATAAATATTGTTACGACTCTGGTCGCGACAAAAACAAATTCACACCTGCATACCTGTGAAAACACATTTTTTATCTTCCGATATTTGACTTCTTTTGTTTACTTTGTGTTTAAAATTTGTGATTAGAAAAGAGCCCATTGTGTATTGTAATCTTTTATGGCAGTCATTAGCCAGGTGTGTCGGATTTAAAGTACGACCTGATTCTAGGAAATTCGGTCCACGCGGCCGGGCATATTGTATCTGTGCAGTATAAAGCAATGTCCCAATTGAGGGACGCGGCAGCCAAGCGATAATCACGAGCGAAGCAACACTTATGTACAAGCGGTAATCTATTTAGTGACGGACTTTGCGCGTGTTATTGATTTACGTTTGGACTTGTTGAGTTCGGTTATATTTGTACTTGTGTTATACGTGTTTGTATAGTTCTAATAAACTCTGAAATAATTCCTGCAACTCATAACAATATTATCGTATGGCTTCAAAATATCCCATCAAAGTCCAAAAACATACGGGCGAACACGAAAATTTCAAATTTCACTATTCATCAAAAATGACTACGGAACCCTAGAAACAAGGAAATCCACATCCGAAATATATAAATCAAAACATTATCTCACGAAGGCAGAGGGTATTTTAAAATTCCGATGCGGTTTCGGGTAACAAGCTCACATTCGCACCATATTTATCACTGGATCAAACGAGTAATACCAGAAACGATATATCATCCCTCCTCAATAGAGGATATGTTTTGGACTGAATTTAGAACAGAATATCCTTTTTGATACATTTTATTTATTGCATGAATACAGCAGATAGGCAGACAGCTGATGGAAAATGTTTACCATCGCCTATGGACGTTTGCGACACCAAAGGTGCTGCAAATGCGCTGCTGCTCTCTTAAAGGACATACTTAAGAATAGGGGTGGTAGCCACCCAGTCGGGCAAATGCCCCACCACCTGACTGTGGATTGTTTTGTCGCCTCTTACGACAGGTCGCGCGGCCGCAGGAAATTGTATACTTTCTCCGTTCCTGCACGGATAAAATTTATGAAACAGTACAAAACAACAGCTTAGAATTAACTACATATGGCGGCCGTATCACTGGTAGCGATCTCTTCCAGACAACCTTGGGATGGAGAGAGAAAATAGCACAAAAGCTAGGTCAGGGTTTTGTTGCACAATATTCTAAAAAAATATTTAAAAACATAAATATATTGATATTATTATTACTAGTGGGCGCCCAGTGGGCGAAATGCCAAACCATAATTAATTTCTCTTGCCAAAGACTATACTCCTATAATCACAGATTTCACCAAGGCTACATTGTTAATTTGACTTTAACAATAAACAAAAGATTATATATGCGTGTGTGTGTTAAATACATGGTAGGATGTGTAATGTTTTTTTATTGAATAAAGTATTTATTGTTTATGCATAATTTAAAAAAAAAATAACTAAGCACTCTTTCTCTATATAGACTATAGATACGGGAAGTAACGCTTGCGCAACTTTCGAAAAAAGGAGTGCACTTAACATATTAATAAAATATTAATCTTATACTATAATATATAAAGCTGAAAAGAATGTTTGTTTGTTTGATTGAATGCGCAAATCTCAGAAACTGCTGGTCGGATTCGAAAAATTATTTTAGTGTTAGATAGCCCATTTATCAAGAGTCCGGGGCATAGGTAGTTAAACAACAAAATTTTAAAAATGTAAGGAACAATTAGTAATCATTAAGCATACTTAATCTATCTGGGATATTATTTTGAAGAATGTAAGAGGACTGTCATTAAATATATCAATGTTTTTAGATTTCTTAACTTATAAATTGTACAGATGCGATATTCTTTTTTTTTATTTTTTTATTGCAGGAGATCAGCAGACAGGCAGACGGCCCACTTGATGGACAGCGGTTACCATCGCCTATGGACATTTGCAACACCAAAGGTGCTACGAATGCGCTGCTGCTCTCTTTAGGGAGCCTGGAACCTGGTCACTAATGCCGGAACACAACTCAAGGTTGTTATTGCGACATACTCTAGACCAGGGGTGGTAGCCATCCAGTCGGGCAAATGCCCTACCACCTGGCTGTGGGTTGTTTTGTCGCCTCTTACGACAGGCCGCCGGGCCGCAGGAAATTGTATTCTCTCTCCGTTCCTGCACGGATAGATATATTCTAGCTATAGGTGAATATTTTCCAAGACTACTTTTAAATAGTTTCGTCTTAAATATTGGAAAGAGGTGACGGGAAGGCTGGCAAATAAACAACAAAATCAATCAAGTTTTTGGCTTCACGTTTCTGATTAACATAATAGATACTAGAATAAAAAGTCGATTTTTAAATTTGTCTTAATGGGTAACCGTTGAAATAAGGAGACAATAAAACATTGTCAGGCTTG
Source organism: Dendrolimus punctatus (assembly GCA_012273795.1). Lineage (NCBI taxonomy): Eukaryota > Metazoa > Arthropoda > Insecta > Lepidoptera > Lasiocampidae > Dendrolimus > Dendrolimus punctatus. The sequence continues at coordinate 2,077,219 of CM022548.1, read as the reverse complement.
AGACATTTGTCACGGATTATTTGAGACACACGATTGAGTGGCGCGGAACTGTCGCCGATAGGTTTATAGCATGAATAATGGGGGTACATGGGTTGCGAGGACATAAATCCTCTATTGATCGGTCTGAACAATTTTAAAGTTTAACATAAACAGACATTACACTACATAATATACACGTAGTTTGCATCTGTGTGGTTTTTTTTACAATAATATAAATAATGTCAGCCCATAAATGTCCCACTGCTGGGCTCGGGCCTCCCATTATAGGGGGATCGGACAGTATACCCGCCACGCTTGTCCAAGGCGGCTTGGCAGGTTTGACACATCGGTTATCTCGATGTGCAGGTTGCATCACGATGTTTTCCTTCACCGTTTTTAGCACGTGGTAATTGTGACAATATGCACCTTAGATCAGAAAACTGACTAAGAGGTGCATACCTTCCGGTCAGGATCGAACCCGCGCCCTTCAATTTAGGGGCGCGTGCGCTAACCATTACGCTACCACGACTTCTTTTTTTACAAGCTTCTATTTAACTTGCAATGGATGTATGTATGTAAGTTCGGGTGGAATCATGCAAGTTAAATTTGACCATCTTCCCGGTTTCCGATTGAGCTGAAATTTTGCACGCATATGTATATCGCGTGACAATGCCATGATATGGAGTTGATCTGATGATGGAGTCGGAGGGTGGCCATAAGAACTCCTGTACAACATAGACCCGCTGCTACATGATATCCAGGATTTCAAAAGCTTCTACTTAAAATCTTTTTAAAAAAGCTTATTATTGCTGGAGTTCAGCAGACACTTGATGCCCACTTGATGCAAGGCGGTTACCATCGCATATGAACATTTGCAACACCAAAGGTGCTAAAAATGCGTTCCTGCTCTCTTAAGGTAGACTGGAACTTGGTCGCACACTCAACACTTGTCTATATTATTGTAAAGTTTCATCAAAATCCATTCAGTAGTTTTTGCGTAAAAGAGTAACAAACATACATTCCTACAAACTTACGAGTTTATAATTAGTAGGATTACAGTATACGAGTATGTCACGATTTAACAGTGGCTGTAAAAAAGGTTGGGACATGAATCGCATGCATTATCTATGGTTCACATAATTATTAAATTTTTTGTCAGCAGGGAACATCGTTTTCCAGGGACTAAAAGTGCGGTTTTCATCCCTGTGATCAGGCACCTCCTAGCTTATTTTTAAAATATGAGAGATGAAACAGTAATCCATCGACTTGAAACCATTCTACCTTTAGTCGTATTAATTCAAAGATTCACTTCAAAGAGTTCGGGACTCCTTCTTTGGCTAAAACTTGAGTAGTTTTTTGGACAATGTCATTTAACGAATAATACCAATCGACACTAATGGTATTAGAGCTAACTATTTACCCTTTCTAACACCAAAACCGAGAGTACCCTTGCTTTCGACCATGCCAAATGCCAGTCCTCCTGACTGACCACCATGTTGGAGTGACACCTACCCACAAACTTCATTACGCGTCACCCGTATCAAATAAGAGGCTACGGTTGTCTAGATAGCGTTTAGTATAGCGATCTTTGATGTAGGCTTACTGACAAGTTTTTTTTTAGTTTCATACAATTCTTAAATATGCAAACAGTAAGTACTTATGTAAACTCAGTTTATAATTCGGCGGAAAAAATGTCAACAATGAAATGTCATTTTATGTCAAAGTTAAAGTCGGTTCAGGTGTAATAAACATTTTCATTTATTTATTTTTAACTATCTATTGATCATTATCATCGCCAGACATTGTCGTCCAGAATTCAACACGAAAGCAATTGTTTGAAGCATGATAATGAATGGATAACTTGTAAATATTTAGATTTTTTTTCAAATATAATAAGGTAAATGACGGGTGCAAAAAGGCAATAGGACGTAACAAAAAATTTCATAAAAATTAGTAACCGAAATTAAAACAATACTTAACGTCAACATCGTAAAGTAACAACTAGTAAAAAAATAACAACAACAAGGAATAACACAGTCGAAGAAACACATTCGAGTCCAAGAAATGAAACACAAATAAAAAAGGACTAAAAGATTGTTAACCCCGATTTAATTTACCTTAACAGCATCGCTTAAATTTTTAATGTCACATATAACTTGGTTCAATTACTAAAATACACAGTTTTTCATATTTATACAATCTCCTACCACTTGGCTATTTATCTCCTAGGTTAACACTTTTGTTTTTATGTTCTCTGTTGAATTATAAACTTGGGTGTACTAGTCTTTAAATTTTTCTCTAATGGTGTACAATAAAGAAGTAAGTAACTAAGTAAATGCAATTATCATGTATTTATTATATATACTTATTTTGAGGATATGATATTGCAGATAGCAACCTACATAGTATATACCAATATTTATATAATGTGTACATATAGCACCCATTTTAAGATTCGTACATCAAAAAATGAATTTTCTTGCTAGGCCCATAACAATCTTGTGTTGTTTTCCCCCTCAAGAGAGCAGCAGCACATTTGTAACGGCTTTAGTGTTGCAAATGCCCATAGGGCCATAGGCGATGGTAACCTCTCAACATTAGGTGGGCCGTCTGCTGAACTCATGAAATAAAAAACTTTGAAAAATGCCTGCTTGTCGCTAGCATTCCGACCAACGCTCACAGGCGTCATGTCGCGTCCGGTGCACCGCGTCAACGCGCCGGCTAATTGTTCATTAATCCGCTAACGCTAATGCTGCTATCGGTGATGGATGCGAATCAGATTTATAGTCGGTCTAATTGATGACACATTTTAGGTGATTGACGTTTATTTGATGGTTTGCTATTAGCCTAAATTGAACACTATAGGACGAACATCTGATTGCTAGTTTGAATTATGGTAGGAAAATTAAATAGAACTAGTGGTCGCCCAGTGGTCGAAATTCGACCATAATTAATTTAAATTATAATCTTAATATGAAAATTATTAAGGTTCTGTTGTGAAAAACTATACTTCTATAGTCACACATTTTGTCAAAGCTACACTGTTTATTTGACTTTAACAAAAACAAACGAGTATATAAAATATGCGTGTGTGTGTCAAATATATGGTAATGTGTTTTTTTTATGCCTGATTAAGCCTAGTTTCGTCTTTTTGTCATAACCCCTTTTATGAGACTTATTAGATCTCGTACGTTTGCAGTAAGGTCCATTGCGAGTTCTTATAGACCTCAAACGCACTAGTTTAAAGTTCCTTGAAAATGACACTAAACATTTTAATACATTCAATCCAGAGCGCTCCCTTACAATTTACACTAACAAAACACAAACACCCTCTCGAACATCGATCGTGCCTTATAGATATGTATCTGGAAAAAAACGACAAGCAATTTTTTGGGGCAAACTGAGAATTGCCTCAATTCCGTTCGAATGTTACCAATTTCTACTGACAAACAGAGAAAGGGGATGTTAGGCTATAAAAAACATGTTAAGTGCCTTTATTATGGCAATCAAATTTGTGTATGGGCTTCTATTTCATTGTATCGAATATAGGAATGTGTTCTAAAGAAGAAAATATATGGGAGTAAAGGACACCGCAGCTTTGGACGAAAACAGATGCAAAAATTCAAAATTCAAAAGTTTTTATTCAAAATAAGTTCCACTGGAGAACACTTTTGAAGATCATAAAATATAGGTTAAAATTTAATTTTACTTCCTAGTCTATGTACACCGCTTCGCGACGTGTTATTGCGGTTAAGAAGAAGAAGCGGCAAGAAACTCCCCAGCAACACGTCTACCTAAAAATTGTTTTTCTATATTTCTCTTGTTCTATTTATATCTCAAGTTCTTTTTTTTAAGTTTTCTACAGAAGTATGTTACAGAATGACTTTTGAAGAATTAATGGAGTTGTAGCAAAAAGTGCATCACTACATAGTATAAAATAAAGTCACCTTTTCTGTCCCTATGTGCGCTTAAATCTTTAAAACTACCCAACGAATTTTGATGTGGTTTTTTCCAATGGATAGAGTGATTCAAGAGGAAGGTTTATATGTATAATACTAAGGCAACATTGCTAATTTTAGAGGTTTCTATGTAGTGATGCCCGTGCAAAGTCGGAGCGGGCCGCTATGTTTTTATATACAACGTTCATAGTTTTTCTGTAGTGTATTTAATTTTGTATCAGCATTGCACCCGTGCGAAGCCGGGGCGGGTCGCTAGTATTCGATAAAACAGAGCGCAATAAAAGGATAAAAAAATATGATTATAGTTTTAAATTATAAAGACTAAACTAAGTTTTTTTTTGCAACATATCTCCATATATTCCTTACAAGTATGGCAAGATAAAAACGTTATACTCATTCAAAACACAGTATAAGAAAAGTGCTAAAGGAGCTACCAACGTGCTGCTGCTCTATAAAGGGAGATTGGAACTTGGTTACTAATGCTGGAACACGATTTAAGGTGGTGTTAGACCAGAGACGGTAGCCATCCCGATAGGACCTTACTACTTGGCTATAGGTTGTTTTGCCGCCTCTAACGACAGGCCACCCGGACGCAGGAAATTGTATTCTTACTCCGTTCTTGTGCGGATGATAATCAATTATTGTTCCTCAGCTGCAGATTTATAAACAAACTTTTGGAAAATGTTAAATATCTCTCTGTCTACAAACCTAACAATAATATAATTAGCAGGTCCGGCAAACATTGAAAAATAAAAATATATAACTCGATCCAGCTCGATTTCAGCGCCACTTGCCAGGTCTAATTGTAAATCTAAACGTTCTGGGGACCCACTCGCATATACGAAAAAAACATCAAAATCGGTTAAGGAGTTTATGAGTTTAGTGACATACAGACTAACGATAAACAAGATATACTTGTACAAATCTATTTAAATGAAAGCTCTTTAGTTATAGGCCTGCGCCTGGGATCTCGCATATATGCACCACACACACGTCTGTTGGAGAAAGGTAGTCGATCCAGGATACTTCGGTCTTTCCCGCCTCCTTAATGACGGCAGATGGTCACGCTGCGCCGCCTAGAATCGAACAGTATTGCTCATGACTATGGTAGGCATGGGCCTGACAGAATGAATCTGATTCCATGGCGACGTGATCAATGGGTATGGGATGCGACCTGAGTAGACACGTTGGCCAAATCCCATTTATCAGACTTCTAAATCAACCGGTTCGACAGTGAAAACAGTAGAATCACTCAAACGGCGCAAATACGCTACTCTTGGTGACAGTTATATGGTTGTACCGTTTTCTATTGAAACTCTTGCATAGTGGGTGTCCTGAGGCCATTAGCCTCTGTAAAGATTACGACTTATTGACTCTTCGGGTGCTAAGAGAGCTGACTCCTACCACTGAAAATGAATTAGTATGAAATTAGTGTTAGTATATAGTATATTTAAATTGTACAGTCCTATCTTTTTTCTGCTCCACCTATATCGCCAGATTAGTTAAGAACTTCTTTTAAGCTAGGTTGCCTGGAAGAGACCGCTTTTAGCGATAAGGCCGCCTGTTGTTTGCCAAGAAGTATCGTAATTATGCATTTTGTTTATTTTGGGCAGCTATAAAGTGTTGTCTATCTAGTATGACAATCCAGCGAGATAACGTAGCCAGACTTCTGGGGAACCTTAGCCAATGACTTCGATGACCTAGGCTTAGTTATCTAATTATGGACGTTGTTTTTCAAAAATATTGTTCCATAAGGAATTTCTGAAAAATATATTAGTTATTGTTTTCTTTCAAATCAAAATACGAATACCACAAGCCGATAACCAAAATATCAATTTTCTCCAAGAAACGCTCCCCAGCAGTGAAAAAACGCTTCAAGGACTTATTATTAAATGTTGCATGCATTTAAATTTATACTCCCCTATTGATGTCTCAATTTTATTGGAAAATAAGGGATGGTTTCCCATTTTTCTCGCTTACGTTTCCTGCCTTATGGCTTGTGAATTTTATTTTTTATGTTCCGTGAATTTTTGGGGATAAGTACTTTGGGAGTATTACAATTTTGATGTTTTAATAATAAGGACAAAACTTATGATAATTTAATTGAAACGTTGTTTTTTTAAATAGATAAATAACACATTATAGCTTACCAAAACAAAGAATTATAGAGAACATATTGCCTTTGTCTTACATACATACATAACTTCAAGCCAGGTCCCTTGCGGGGTAGGACCAACAGAGCGCCATTCAGGCTTATTCTTACACACTTGTCTCGTCTTAATAATGTATTATCTTGAAAATCATTTTTTTAAGAATTTTTCAATCATCAACAAATAATGGGAAGGCCAACACGTAGAGGTCTCGTCAATCGTAAATGTGGCGTGACGCTGACCAACGATTATCCCTATTTGCATCATATAAATGCATCCAACGACAAGCTCCGGTCAATGTAGGACTATCGTTGGTGATGAGAACAAAATGTACTGAGCTATTGGGACGAACTGCTAGTTCCAGTAGGGGTCTGGACTATGGTGTCTGCCCGTCTATAATTATTATGATTGGAAAGAGAAAAGGAAGTGCCAAGACCCGAGAACGACAATTTATTGTTTTTGACATTAATGTTTGTAGCATACATGGAGCAGCTTTGCGCAAAAGCTTGCAGCATTATTACTAATTTAATCTTAATAACGTTTCAGTAGAGTAAACGTCTGAATTGTAGATATTCATTGTGTTACGACCTGAATACCGATAAAAGACAAATTTACACCTGTAGACATATTATTACCTTTTCGGCATTTGGACTTATTTTTGTTTACACTGTGTTTAAAATTTGTAATTAGAAAAACAGCTCATTGTGTATTGTAATCTTTTATGGTAGACATTACCCAGGTGTGTTTATATGAAATTCAGTACACGTGGCCGAAAGACATATTGTATTTGTGCAGTTTAAAGCAATGCGTCAATGGAGAGATCGACAGTCTAGCGATAGCCACAAGCGAAGCAAGGTGTTAGTGACAGACTTTGCGCGTATGATTTTATCGTTCATTACGTTTGGATTGGTTGTGTACAGTTATATTTGTACCCGTGTTATACGTGTGTGTATAGTCCTAATAAATTCTATTAAAATTCCAACGGTATTTTAATTCGAGTCCTGCAACTCGTAACTATATAATAATAAAATGAAATCCGTATAAATTTTCTTGTTCTGTTTAAAACTTCCATTTTGCGAATGTTGGTAAGTTTCCGCTTAGGAAGTAGTCGAAGTTCGAAATTCAAATGCGAAAAATACGCTTCTTTCCGCTTCCGGCGTTTGATTCCTCCCGTGATACGGTATTTCCGACGCAACCATATTTGAATGTTAAGTCCCGTAAATGTTCTAGCATTAGATCTATTTAGATAATCAGGGAGCGGACAGTCAAATCTATTGAGATACTTTTTATATACTGATATTTTGTACGAACGTACCTACATAAAAAAACATAAAGACTTATTAAGAACCATCTCCTTTTGGAAGTCGATTAAGAATAAGTAAAAGAAGTCAAATAGCGCATTAATGATTGTTTAAAAAGTAATTTAAATTATTTCTATAAGTATTTTTTTAAAGTTTGATAATAATATAGGATTTTAACGCCTGGTCTTTCATATTTAATGTTTTTATTATAATAGCATCTCTAAATTATAGGATTATCTGTCGTGGAGTTGTGATTATTTTAAATATAGTGTCATTGAAGAGATCCATGGACTTGTTGATATTGCAAATCTTGAAGATGAGACCAACTGACCTGCTATTATATCTTGTCAGTAAATAGGTGAAGGATGTGGCCATTCCAAACGCAATCGAGTTTTAACGCTAGGTGATGATTTTTCAGCAATTTAGTATATATTTTTAAGTTCTGTCCGTGGTTTCTGGCTATGTGATTGAAGTATTTTAAAACTTTAGTGATGGAAAATTGTGATAATGTCATTTACACTATATCTTTACAAATTATAGCCTATGTATTATTCTGATGTGTAAGCTATATTATTATAAAGTTTCATCAAAATCCATTCAGTAGTCTTTTCTTGAAAGAGTAACAAACACACATCCATACATTCTTACAAACTCGCGTTTATGATATTAGTGGGAGGGAAGTAGGATTTCTTGGAGCAGATGACGAGAGCTTCGATGATAAATGTGATATAGGTCTATAATCCAACAGAAATGTAATACAACATCTTTTAGTTATAATGAAGCATCTAATCTACAGACCTTAACAGTAATCCTTCTAAACTAACTCCCGTTCAAGCAATGCTTCTTCGAACAAAATATTGCCTTTGAAAATTGCCAAATTATTACATACATAAATCCATGTTCACTGCAGTTCATATTTTATACAAGTACCCTCGAAATATTTATATTTGTATTTAAATCAATATATTATATCAAACATATCGAAAAATTGTTAATATTATATTTATTGTAATATAATTATGGATTTAGTAGTAAATATAGGTATTTAATAAATGTGTCTGAATTTATGAATAAACTAGCTTCTGCGCGCGACTTCGTCCGCGTGGAATAGTTAAAAAAAAACCCGGATTTTGAAACATTCTTCATTGTTGCTCCGTTCCTATTTGTCTTAGCGTGATGATATAGCCTTCCGCGATAAATGGGCTACCTATCACTGTTTTTTTTAAAAATCAGACCATTAGTTTCTGGAATTAGCGCGTTCAAACAAACAATTTATTCAGCTTTATATATTAGTATAGATGTGTGAATATTTTTTTATCTCATCTAGTTTTCTGCTCCACCTACATCGCCAGATTAGTTAAGAATTTCCTTGTTTACTTACCTGGAAGAGATCGCTTGTACAGATAGGTTCGTCTATTGTATTGCCAAATGAAAATATGTATTGTTTATTTTTTTGAGTAATAAGGTGATGTTTACACATGTTTCTATCCTTGTAATATATAGTCTGTAATAAACAAACTGATATTGAATTTATACATCTATGCCGGACGGCTTGTCGTAAGTGTCGATAAAACAACCCATAGCCAGGTGGTAGGATATCTGCCCATCTTGATGGAAACCACCCTTGGTCTAGAGTATACCACAATGGCCAGGTTTCAGTATCCCTTTATAGAGCAGCAGCACATTGTACCTTTTGTGTTTTTTAAAAACTTTTTAGAATTTATACACGCTTATTGGTTATTTTTGTTATAGTGTGTGACATTTATTCAATTAATATAATAATTAATTTATTCATTTTACATGCTGGTTTTGTGAGGAAGTGCATGTGCAGTGTGTGCTTCATGTCTATACCTATGTATATTACCCTAACTGGTGCCATGTGTATTGTTTTTTCGTTTCTTATTCTGGGTTATTAACTTTAAGGTTCGTTGTGTGTCTTGATTTATACCAAACCAAAACCTTTGTGTTAAAAATGTGCATAGGTGATGGTAACTGCTTTCCATAAGGTGGGTCTGTCTTCTGAACTCATACAATAAACTCGAATCCCCAATACATAAGTTAGAAATCTCGTTTACCATACACAAAACATGTACTCGTACGATTCGCAAATGGAATAGAAACCGCAAGTAACATTAGGCGTCACAATGACATGTTTATCTGCAGCAAAGACATCAATAACCCAAGTCGTTTGTGCCCCATACGTGGGCCATTTGGGGGCGGCGAAAAAACGTTGCTATTTGATACACATCAAGTATCGAGCATTAGAGCGCTGTGTGGAATACACGGGCTCAAAGTTGCTGCGTGTATGTTTTTTTCAGCTTTATTTATTTGCGAGTGTGCCACATAGGCATGTCAGCCCCATCATCTCCTAAACATACAATAGATAGATAGATAACATTTTGTTGCTCACCATATACAATTTCAAAATTTTCAGGGTAGAAATAATAGGCGGCCTTATCGCTGAAAGCAATCTCTTCAGGCAACCTAGCTTAAGGAATAATTTAACCTAATCTGGCGATGCAGGTGGTGCAGATCATTCATTAAATATATCATAAATAAACATACTTAAACTACTTTATAAATTATATACATATTTATTGTTATTTAAGGAAAAGTAGTGTTTTCTGAGTGTGTTCTTAAATATAGACGATGTTTTGGCCTCTCTGAAAGTAGGCGGCAGCGTATACCAAAGTTTGAGTTTGAAAGCCTGCTTTGTAAAAGAGTTACCATAAAAGGATAAAGTGTGTGCAAGTGTGGTGAGTTTACGATACGTATGAGTGCGTAAATTGGGAAGTATATAATATAGCTTATGTATTAAATGTTAAATGATGAGCTTGTAACATACTACTCAGCTCATTATTTTTAGTCAAAATTTCTATAAAAATACCTACATCAAAACGATTCAGTTTCAACTCTCTCATCAGTTGTTCTGTGCCATCTTTATTTTTGGCCGCATTAGATTAAAATATGCATACATGCTCATGAACGATACAAGCCCACAGAAGTCATGAACGTTTTTGTAGACGTTCCATTAAAGAGTCGAATGGTTCAATTCCTATGATGTTACCATCACGACTAGTGAAGTTGCGTTTTTGATGACTAAAGCAGAGACTCCATCTTTGTTATTATAAGTATATTTACTTAGACAATATTTCGTTACAATCTGTTTATTTTGATAGCTACGAATAGAGATTTGTTTTTTTCTATAAACGTCTGAACACAAAATTTAAAATGAATACAGAGTTTTATTTAGTTTTTGAAGTGATTTGAAACTTGATGAAATGAAAAAGCTACACTGAAAAGAGTTAAATCTATAAGGCTAAGTCTGCGAGGGAATGAAATAGAATACATTATATTAAATAATTTAAACACTTTGTTGAGATAGAGTTCGAGATGTTTTGAAGTTTTTTGTTAATACCTCAAATTTCGTGTTTTACAGCTTAAGTATAATATAACGATTATATTAAATGTGACGTCACGAAATTTAGAATCCCTCCCATCCCTTGTCACATTTATTTCGTAGCGTTTCAAATTCCATATAACGTGCCTTATATTTTCACAATGAAAAGAAAACTTCTATAAAATTCGTGTCATATCAAAACCAACCTAATTACAGTACAATACAGCATGTATTTCTATGATACTCCTTGTCCCTTTAAGACGTTATTAAGGCGAAGCCTATCGAAAACAAATTGTAAAATAAAATCAAATGTTATTTGGGAGTTTTGGGACATTCGTTCCCAATTTGCTCAGATCACTGCCGTGTGTAGCCAGAAGCGCGTTACATATGGAAATTGAGATCTTGCCCTTAAGTAAGATTGGATTGGTTGTATTTGTTGAAAAAACGGGGGTAATGTCATATTGTTTGTGATGTCAGATTGAATAAAGATTGAGGGAATCGCGTATTCTGCCGGTAATTTGATTGGTAGGAAACATTTTTCGAGAGCTGTCGGATCTGTTGGGTACATTTTATAATATATTTTCTCAAAATAAAATGCGTTACCGACTCGATTGGTTATAAAAATCAACTTCATTTATAAATAAGTTGTAATCATTTTAACTTATCTACATTTTTTTGCTAAAAATACTATACTCGTATCATGTAATAAATATCGCCACCATCGCCACTCCTAATCAGCAATATGCTTGCACGCGTTGTGTGGAAGAGATCGCCGTTTAGTGATAAGACCGCCCTTTGTACACAATTAGAATAATACTAAGTAAGTTTTTAGTATCATTATTTAATCTAATTACCGAAATACGGCTAACGCTGTGTTAGAGTGAGAGAGGAGGAGTCTGTCTACCGCTGCCGTATACGTGAGAGAAGGGAAAGCCAGACAGACTGGCGCCGTAACGTATTACGTAACGAAGCGATTTACCCTCCCATAAGAAGTTATCACTTCAAAAATTATAGATTGCACTAAAATTATTTTCTGAAAATTAGAAAATTCTTCTTTTAAATTTTCATTTTTAATAATCTGTGTTGTTTTATAATCTACGTTTGTGTATTTTTAGAAGCTTTCATATTATATAAAGTCAGATAAAAACTGAAATTAATAAAGGCGAGGAATGAAAAGATCAAATTCAAATGTGTATCAAAATAAGGATGACCACAATATCCGCATAAACCTCGTAGCCGCATTATTCCGACCACGTCCGAAGATTCCTGGAGTTTATATTCGCAGGATGAATGTCTCGCGGATATATCTTGGTACCCTTCAAATTCTGCCCGACATCAGTCACTTTTATACCTTCATATTTACCTAGGCACGCGTAAAAGCCGATACATAGACATACATATTTAATAGACACGGTATATCTTTTATTACAACTATTGCCTTAGAAGGGCAGTACTGACATATTTTATTTTTATGAATTGCCAACGTTATTTATAAACAAATTAAAAAGAATTATGTCCATATCTATGAAAACTGAGTTTTTAAAATGAAAGCTACCGAAAAGTAGCCAAAACATCGAAATAAAAATGAAGTAAATAAAATTCCTCGCTTAAAACCGTAATGTCGTAGTTTTAATTAAGTTTTTAATTGTTTATGGTCGATTTTACGTCACCTTACGTGGATTAATTTATTCCTTAAAACTTTAAGCTGTCCACCAACATGATAGAATCTGTATATACAGAAAATAATAATTACCATCAGAGTTGCATTTAATTAGAAAACCATTACTATAAAAGTTTGCAATACTATCACATACTTGGTTTATTTAATTGTTTTCGTATAAAGGATACAAAATATATTGTTGCGGCGGCGCTTCAATATTGCTTGTCAAGTTTGCTTGAAAGAAGTGTGGTCAATTTTCAAGGGGAATTTTAGAATGGGCACGCACTTACCTAGTTAATGGGAATCGAATGCGGCTCCTCTTCTCCACTATGCACTTCACACACTTTAACGTACTTTTATATTTATCGTGTTTAATTTTATTGTTGTATATTTATTTTATGTTCATTTACATTATATTAATGGTGCGGAGCGATTACTTATATTTATGTAGAGCGGGCGCGGTATATTTTAAGTATTTTGTATTATATATTATTAATATAATAGATATTTTATTTTATCTTTAAAGCAGAGCGATTTATTATATTTAATGATATGACATGAATGACGTGACGTGCGAAAAGGGGAACGCGCCGTCAGATTTAAAGGAAAAATTTAAATTAATAGAAGAAAAGTTTATATGTGCTGAAAGGAGGTTACTTGGCGATACCATATATAATATTCATATAAAACGCCGAAGCCTTCATAGATATTATACAAATGCATTTTATGATGTAATAAGTTTGTATAAGTAAAATAAGTTTAATAGTGCATTCGTTATTATTGTTTAAACAGCAACTAAAATCCTACTTATAATATTATTTTAAAACATCAGATTTCATATTAATATTATGTTAATTTAATGCAAATTATAATAAATTAAGAAAAGGTACGGTGGGGCTGAAATAAGCGAAAAGGTTCAGTCTCTTTAAAAAAAATCGTGTGCGTCTCGGGACACCCGACAGAAGTGATAACTTGCGTGAGAGAAAGGGGAGGCAGACAGACTGGCGCCGTTACGCGTTACGTAACGAAGCAGTTTGCCCTCCCATAAGAAGTTATCACTTCAATAAATAAAGTGAGATGATAAAATATTATTTTATCGCCTTTTTTACATGTAAAGGATTTATAACCTTATTTCATATACATTAAGGGCAGAATTTAATAACATGTGTCTACACCGTTGTTAGTTAGGTTAGAAATTTTATACAAACATTATCGGTATAGTTATTTTTAAGCCACTTCTATAACTTTTTTAGCCCATCTCACAATAATACCACGAAGTATCACGTAGAAGGCATATGGCGACACAAACGCGAGCTCGTATGCTTTATTGCAGTGAATCGTGACGGATTTTTACGAGTGAATCCGCGGGGCAGCACTATGTCATGATGGCACGACACCGGCGGGTCTAATGAAGGTTTTTTTATAGCGGAAATATTAGGAATTTTCTCTACATGTGCTGGGTTATGGTTTTTATTGACTACGTTGTAATATTATGAATGAATTTTATTTTTATTGTAGGTAATATTTGAAACATTAAATTCTTTTTTTCATTCATTCTCTGAATTATTATTTTTTTATAATAAGATTAATATACGAGATATTAATCTATGCTATTTATAAATCTGTAAATGGTTCGAGATTGTACAATGCGTTTAAAAATGTGAAAAATCACAACTTTTGTTTTTTAGAATTTTCGTCTATCTGTTAGAGCATCACATAAAAACTACGGAACAGATTTCAACGAAATTCGACATAGAGCTAGCCTATATCCCGTAGCGTAATTTAGGATACTTCTTATCCCAAATAATTACGTCATTTCCGTGGGACAGACGAAAATAGCGAAGAAGATGGCGCTGCGATAGCATTACTTCAAATCGGGTTGGCTACGACTCGCCTCTATGGCTTGATTATAGAGGTTAATATAATCAAAGCCTCTATGTTTCACTGTGTAGTTGTGTGGACTATATAGACTTAATTTCTTTGTTATTGTAGTGACCTTAGTATAATACAAGAAATACTACAATTGTAGGTAAAACACCTAAAATTAAATTTGTATAATGTAACATATACCTACTAGCTAGGGTCTATCACGCAGCCTAGCCGCGGGGAATAAATACTCTTGTATTCAATAAATATTGTTAACTTTTCTCTAGAAACTTATATAACTTCAAATAAAAAATATTGTATTTAGATAACGCAAACAGAAATTTCTTTTACACTGTCGTATATTTTATGAATTTTATAATTGAAAATAAGTTAATAAAGTGAAAACCGTATTTATGTCGTCATAGCTCGCAAAAGTAGCAAGTTGAAGTGGCAGTAGACCGGCCACATTTGTCGCAGGATCGATGGCCGATGGAGCAGACGAGTCCTGGAGTGGAGACCGCGTCTCGGTAAACGTAGTGTCGGACGCCCTCCAGCCCGATGGACTGACCTGCGCAAGGTCGCCGGTAGGCGCTGGATGAGGAGGGCAGAGGACCGTGATGAGTGGCGCCGACTTGGCTGGCTGATGACGACGTATTTATGACTGATTTAAGTATAAAAAATATGTTTTAAATATAAAGGCATATCAGTGACCAGGTTCCAGTCGCCTTTTAGAGAACGACAGCACATTAGTAGCACCTGTCCATAGGCGATGATAACCGCTTTCCATGAGGTTGGCTGCCTGCCTATTAGCTTAACTCATGTAATATTTTTTTTTTTTTTTAGGGAAGTATAGGTTTGCGTTTGACCACTGTCTCACCTGATGTTGAGTGATGACGCAGTCTATGATGGAGCACGCTTACCTAGAAGATACCTATTCACTCGTGACTTGAAGGCTTTAAGATTGTATTTGTCAGGAAAAACAGACTCCGGCAAATTATTCCAATCTTCGGCAGTGCGCACCAGAAAAGAAGAGGCGAAACGCTTGGTTCTGACTGGTGGTGTTTCCACCATGTAACGGTGGCGTAAACCGGTCCGTCTGGTTGTCCGATGGTAAAAAGGGGATGGAGGAATCAGCTCGTGTAATTCTGAGGAACACTCCCCGAAATGTATCCGATAGAACACAGTCAGCCCCGCAACCTTGCGTCTATGCTCTAGACTCTGGAGTCGAGCATCAAAAAGACGATCATCGCCGACCAGCTTCCTGGCTCTTTTCTCAATTGATTAAAATATTAAAAAAACTTACAGTCGTAGGTCTATACGTCAGTAGTGAAAAATTTGTATCTGAGGATGACCTTCCAACCGTCATGTAAGTTCAGCGCTTTTTCAAAATTAGAAGTGTCCAACGCGCCTAAAGAAGTTTTAGCTTCGATATCACCTTTGCTACAGTAACCATGGGAGAAAAACCAAAACAGAATCTTAATTCATCAAACGAAGAAACACATAAAAGTGTCCAATTTGCGGCAATACGTTACCTAGGATGCAGGGTGGCCAGTTATGAGGCAAATAAAAGCAGGACACGGTCTCCCCTCCTCGCACTTATGCGACTGGATTGACCACACTTTACTGCCGGAAAATAGGGACAGTAAAAATTTTATTGATGCCCCTTACTTTTCGTGGGATTTGATAATATCCCCCGGTATTAAATGTATGGGAAAATTGTTTCCTCATGTTTTATGAATAATTCAATACGTCCAACGAGTACGAGTATTTCTTTGGTCAAATTTTTATGACATTACTAACTGACCCGGCAAAATTCGTACCGCCTCAGAATCAATAAATAAAACTTTGATTTCTGAACGATAGGACGAACGTCAAACGTTTGACATTCAAAACCGTAAAAAAGAGAAAGCAACTATTTTTAAATTTAAATTGATTTCTGAACGACGGGACGAACATCAAACCTTTTAAACCTTCCCTGGACTTACACAAATAATTCAAAACCAAAATTAGCCAAATCAGTCCAGTCGTTCTCGAGTTTTAGCGAGCCTAACGAACAGCAATTGATTTATATATATAGATAGATATAGATAATCATTTTATTATTTATTTTATTACGTATTTATATTTCAGACACAAATGTGTTTTTGTTATTGAATTAATATAAATAAATAAATTCATAAAAAATAATGACGTTGGGACACCTAGTTGAAATGAAGTTTCAAAGATCATCGAAGGCTATCGAAGGCTGTTTTCAAAACAGCGTATTATAATATTTTTTTAAGTTTTTGCGACTAGTGTACATAATAAATCTACGTTTTAACCGTTTTAAGCGCGGTAATTTATTTGATTTTATTATTCTGACATTTCGGCTAGTTCAGAAGCCGTGATCACGGAAGACAAAGATGTCAAGTGTCAATGAGTATTGTTAAAGTTTTATTTAGCCTACCGTTAATTGGTTCATTTTAATTATTTTGTTTATGATTATTATTTACACTACGATAGCCTACTCTAATTTACCACCGCTTCGCAACATATTGTGGCTTGAAAAGAAGAAACGGCGCAAGAAACTCTTCAGCAAACATACCTAGTTCGAATAATTTTATATAAAATTAAAATAGGTGGGAGGAAAAAATCATTAATGTTAGTTTATATTTCGGTCCATACAGAAAGAGCTCACAGTGCCTTAAGGTCTGGTAATTGGATTTTTGCTTGGTTTGAGCTTTAATCATTTTGATGATCTCTAATTCAGTAGTTGGAGATTTGATGGGGATGTCACAGGCAGTGTGTCAAATCGCTAATACTTTAACACTCCTATAATTTAAATAACTTAAATTATTAACTGATATAACGAAGATATTTAAAGTGATGCTATTACTGGTTACTGTATTTTACTTAGTATGACAGCACTAGTTCTAAATTAAAATATATATGTATCCGAATATGAATAAAGTCTGAGAAGTAATTATCTATGTCTTCTATGTTCAATCCTACATGTTCCTCACCTCACGAAGAAAAATAAATATTTATTATAATTGTATAAACTGCAATGATTCAGTTAAATAACCAAGTTGTGAAGCAAGAACATTATGAAGTTTAATTTTGAGTGTACGAAACTGCCTAATTCCCTGAACAAGTCAAGTGATATAAGGGAGTTCAAATACGACATGTATCCAAACTCTAAAAATTTAAATTAGTTTAATATGAAAAAAAAAACTTTCTTTCTTTCTCTTCTCATTTTTTTGTTTGGATACACATCTACTTAATCGTCAACTTACTACTTAACTAGAAAATTGGTATCAAAATGTTAAAAAGGACTGAGTTCAACAGTGTCACAAGATTAAACTTGCAACAACAATGCCAATATTCATTTGCATTAGGTGGTAATAAGCGATTTCACTTGCGAAAGTATTATACAACCTTATTTATAACCTAAGCATCTAAGGAAACGTGTGTATGTAACTTATTACACATACACACATACATATGCATACGAACTTACTCAACATACGTTAAATGCACATTTAAATTAATAAAAAAATGTTAATTAATAATTAATTTAACAAGCTCAACTCACCCGACCATAATTTACAATAAAGAAAAAAATTTAGAACATACCATCTTAGCCGAATGGGACCCCAAAATACATGTCTGTCCTAGTTTGGGGCAACCTGTCAACTTATAAAAAAATTTAGCAAACAATGTCACGGGTGTAGCTTGCTCTTATATAAAAATCGCACGCCGAGATGTCGTTATTGCTGGCTTTCTCGCTCTCCTCCGTAAGGACGTAAAACTTTATTGCCCTGTCAATCCGCCGTTTGTTTGTTTGTTGCGTTTTTATTACTTACACCTTTCCACCTTTGATGTGTCTATGCACTACCTCTTGATTACATTATTGTTTCTGGCTTCAATATCTGAATAAAGAAATCAGCGCCTACATAAAATATCTTAGCAAGGATTCCATTATATGTAGGTATGTCTACTTTTATTTCACTAGGCATTTCGAAATATATACAAGGAAAGAAAAAAAAATTGGCAGGCTGTGGTTTCAGTAATACCTCAACGAAGACACAAATAGTTACACCACAACAAAGTGGTCGGTACTTTTGAACAGACCCATATACATTATTATTATAATTTATAACATATATCTTTGAAGACTACGGCCATAAAAATGCCCTGGACATTTGGAGGACTTGCGTGGGGGGGGGGGAGCATGGGAAGGCCAACATGTAGATGCCAATATATGTATTAAATATGTGTGGTAAGTATTCATCCAGAGGCTGTGTATTGTTCATTTATATGAACAATAAATGTATATTTCGTTGGGCCCTAGATGGCGCTAGCGTCACTGTAACTCGCGGTATAGTTTAACGGCGACTTCCACAATAAAATTTAATACATTGAATATACACCCACAAACAACCCTCAGCCAGGTGGTAGAGCATTTGCCCGATTTGGTCTAAAGTACTCTAAAGTAGGTCGCCATAACAACCTTGAGTTGTGTTTCCGCATTAGTGACCAAGAGAAGACCAAGTTTCTTAAGAGCCACTAGAACTTGTCCAGTGGCTCTTAAGAAAGCAGCAGCCCATTTGTAACGCCTTTGGTTTTCCAAATGTCCATAGGCGATGGTAACCGCTTTCCATCAAGTAGGCCGTCTGCCTGTCTGCTGAACTTCTCCATTAAAAAATATATATTCCCACATACTTATACGAATAAGAGTATCGCACTAGATGAAACTCCGGAACACGTGCTATGTAGGTCTATATTTCTTTCTCCGTCATTGTCTCTCAATAACATTTTAGTGTCCAATAGATGGCTGCAGGGTGGTTTTATGACTAATAAGAGGAGAATGTCCCATCGCCAAGTTATGGTTTACTTCACTTAGTGATTTTATACGATGTATCAATCCGGGGATTTGTTTGGATTTTATGGGATTTCACACTTTAGTACCATCAGTTTTCTTTATGGGAAGTTACATTTTCTTTTTAATTATGGCTCCAACGCCTTCGGCATTGATTTTGCCAATTTCAAAGTTAGGACTAGTGCTATTCTAAGTGCAATTTTAGCCACTGAAATTTGGTCGGTGATTTATACGCGTTTTTGCGGACAACTGTGGGCAACACTAGTTCAAATCTATTTGAAAAAAAACCTTTGTTATGGTATGTTCTTTTTAACAAATCTACGGACTCGAGTTCCGTGCCCATTTTACAACTTAATTACTATGAATGTTTTTTTTTTCATTTATTTTGGCATCAAACAGATATGTACATTTCAACTGAAATTAACAGTTACATTAAATTTATTTTTATAATCTAACAGTGCCTAAAAATTGTTCTATGAAAATTACCCGTATATATAGATACTCTGTGATGAAAAGAATTTCTAAAAGTGAGACAAAAAAACAGTGAAACGTTACACAACTTTAAATATAGAAAATTGCGAAGAAAAACAAAAAAATAACACTTTAAAGGTTTTTAGAGCTCGTACACTTATTGTGCTTATTGTTTATTTTTGTTACTGTGTGTGACATTAATTTTCATTTTTATGTTCAGGTGCACCTTAAGAATTACTTATAATATGTATATTTTTATAACTTCAATAATAAACTTCTACTTATGTAGAGTGTATCTGTTATATGCTGGTGTTGTGAGGAAGTGCATGCGCAGCGTGGGCCTATGTCTATGTATATATATTATCTTAATTAGTGCCATGTGTATGGTTTTTTTATGGTTGAATGACTAAACAGATATACAATGCAAAAGTGGATGGATGCAGAAGTCGCGGAAGGCCACGACACATCTTCCATGATCAAATTGATCGTGTACTAGCAGAAGGTGATGTCAGGAGCCTTAAGAATAGACGAGCGTGCATGACAAGAACTATGAATGTCAAAGAAGCAAGTGAGGTGTGTAAGAATAAGCCTAAATGGCGCTTTGTTGTTCTTGCCTACCCCGCAAGGGACCCGGCGTGAAGTTATGTATGTATGTATGTATGGTTTTTCCTTTTTGTGCTTAGGTTATTAATTTTTAGGCTCTTTGTGTGTCTTGGTTTGGTTGTGAAGTGTGCGTGTAATGCAAAGTTTTGATGTTTGTTGGAGTTATGTTATGTTATGATATATTTTAACTTAGATGTTCTTTTTTTTTGTTCATTGTTGGCTGTCAATATGGTTTCCTAATAATAATGAATATTACACACAACATTCTCTTTTTACGTTAAATTTTCATTATTCATATCTGCTTATGATAATATCGATTTTCCTCTACTATTATTCTGCCGCGACGATGTCGAGAAGATATTGCAGATGTAGTAGTTTACGAATTTTTGAGTCTGTCCTAATGAAATTGTACTTTGAATATCTTCGCAACGTGAAGATATCTACTTGAAGTAGCAAAATTGGACTCTTGATCCTGGTTTGAACTCGCCACTTTCTCGCACTTCTATCACCCGCTTTAGAGTGATGAATTAAATCGAATTCTTTATTCTTTTTCTAGCTAGCTACTTAACCCTCTAATAATAAAATGTCACGTAGTCCAGCAATTTAACACTCAATTTGTGTACGAGCGACGTGGTAAGGGTTTAAAAAATAGGGGTGTTTCGGGCCAATTTGGAACGTACCTGTAAATTAGTGTAATTTAATCGGTTAATTTATTGAATTCTTTTGAGAAAAAAGGGAATATTTATAAAAGAAATAGGGTTGAAATTTTATTCAAGTTTAGCAAGTGAGAGACTTAAAGAGGTTCTTGCAGATTTGTATTTTGTAAAGCTCCGAAGTCATTTTTGAAAAAACAGAATGTGTTAATTTAAATACAAAGGTTTGATAATAATAACAATATTTTTTATCTGTGCAGGAAAGGAGAAAGAATACAACTTCCTGCGACCGGCAGCCTGTTGAAAGAGGAGACAAAAAAACCCACAGCCAGGTGACAAGGTATTTGTCCGACTAGATGGCTATCACCCCTGGTCTAGAGTATGCCACCACAATAGCCTTGAATTATGTTCCGGCATTAGTGACCAGGTTTCAGTCCCCTTAAGAGAGCAGTAGCGCATTTGTAGCACCTTTGAATATGCAAATGTCCATAGGCAACCTCTTTCCATCAAGTGGGCCGTCTGCCTGTCTACTGAACTCCCATTAAAAAATCGGCAGACAAACACATATATTGTGTATCCTCAAATTAAGGAAGTTACACTTGTATTGCACACATACAAATAACACAAAAAAAATGTTTTTCGAAATATGACATCCCGGGAACCGAACCTGGAATCTCTGCGTTGCAACAAGACAGTCTAGTAAAGGTTTAGCACACTCAGCCACAGAGGCCGTCGAAAGTGCATTATGCGGTTTACGGTTCTATTTTCAATGTCATTTGTAATTTTCAAAGATATATAATCCGACAGCACAAACAGTGCATCTCTGTAAAGAGGTATTAAAAACAGTGCATCTTTGTAAAGAAGTATCTTATAAAAAAAATATGCATAAATATTTCTGCGTTCTTGTATTGTCGCTTTCCTAGCAAATAAATTATTTCTTTCTTTCTTTTTGTATTGTTAAAATGGCGCTGCATAGTTGATAGCAGCGCGCTGCCGTCGTGCAACGTCATCGCACGATGAGCATCGTGCAATCAATTTGGACATCCCTGTTGAATCATCGCACGGTAGAACGCATCGTGTCATTGTACGATCCTTGCCAATTAGAACGACGACAAAAGCGTTACGTTTTTATATAATATAATTACGAACTTAAATGCAATGAATTATGATCTAAAATATTATCCAACACTACATACTCATAAACAATCGTACTTAAGGAGTAAACTCACTCACATTTCTTTTCACTTGACAGTTTGCAAGAAAGAAAGAGCACCATAGGTAATAGTGGAACCCATCACACTACCCCTATAGCCCTATGTATCTACATACACGCATATTCGTATACATATGTCACCAACCTCTTACAATGAAACCAAAACTTCACAATACTGTCCACTACTAACTGGACAACTTTATGTAAAGTTGTGTAACAACAAAGCGATAGCGGAAGCGGTTATTATCTCGTCATTATATTTAATTATATCATTCTATCAATCACTACATATTTTAGAACAACAATTAATAAAAAAACTCTTAAAGTAAATTATATCCTAAATAAAATATTTACACAAATAAAAATGCACATAATATATACAAATAAAAATCCTAACAAATAAATACTATAAAAAAATAACACTATAAACCGTAAACTAATATCGGCATTATAACAATCACAGATATTTGCAGCTAAAAGAAAATTTAGATTACATATTAATATATTATGCTCATTGCAATCGCAAAGGGCGCTGGTTCCAATCTAGTTTGTAAAGCTAAAATTGCCACAAAAAATGATCATATTGTTACCATTACTGCTAGCTACCAGGGAAGGAAAAGCAAAAGACGCTCACAGTGCCTCGTACGAGGACGTGCAATGTTCTTGGAACGTTATTGCTGTTACACATGTGACAGGCGTTCTCGTATCCACCTCGCCGGGGTCATTAAAAAAATAAAATATATTATTTATCACAATCCAATATTATAGCCTGTGTCATCAGAGAATAATATAGCATTCATTCCACTGGTGAAATTGTCTCTAAATCGGTTCTTTATGGGGTTTTACCCTGATTTAGGGGATTACCCTTAACATCCAAAGTATTAAAATTTATCTCTTGATATTAGTAAAGATTCTCTACATATATAGCGGTAAAGACCTGTACTATAGATTATTAAAATAGACCAGCTCCGCTTTAAGAAATTGAAGTAAAGATTTCAAAAGCTAACAACTTTAATTATTTTTCAAATGAATGTGTATGCATTTATTGTCTTACTAGGCATATAATGACATATTGTGATTGCCAAAACATGTAAAAACTGTATAAAAATATCATATCACTCGTTCCTAATACGCTTAATAAATAGTTGTGAATTCGTATATCGTTTAAATAAGTATAAGTTGCTTATAACGCCCAAAATGTTCCGTTAGCCGTTCCACAAGGCGACCGCGGTCGTTGTGGTCGTGGCGAAAAAGTCACTAATGACGTCATCATTTTCGATCACGCAACGCTCACAACGACCTATGTCAAGAGGTGAGTCGAATAATCGTTCCACTTGGGGTTACGATTATAACACTGGAAACCAAATAGAACGGGAAAAGTTGCGGTTTGAACGTGGTCGTTGTAAACTGTTGTGATGTAAAATTTCTTGGAATGCACTTACTGCCTTTTTGAAATTGCACTGATCTTTACTAAAATCTACCATCCCTAGTCTAGAGTATGCCGCCATAACAACTTTGACTTGTGTTCCGGTATTAGTGAACACGTTCCAGTCTCCCTTAAGAGAGCAGCAGCGCATTTGTAGCACCTTTGGTGTTGCAAATGTCCATAGGCGATGGTAACTGCTTTCCATCAAGTGGGCCTGTCTGCTGAAATACTGTACTAAAAAAAAGAGATATTTACAACAGTAGCATTGCAAGTGAGCGTTTTTTCATTGCTCATCGCTGAGAGGGCGACCGACGCTTTACTTTCCAAGTAACCAGCGTAAGTTACGCTCGGACGCAAGATTATCACGCATGAGTTTTCTTTGTATGCGAAAACTTGTGCCTAGTCTTTGTGTATCAATTAATAGGCAGATGGTGGACGAGGTACTTTTGTGTATCGGGTATTGTGTGGTGTGGATACAGGGACGGTGGTTATATCAAATTTCGATATATTATAAAGAAAACTCCATATAAAAATTAATATCACAACCGAATATATTTTCTTCCAATTGACATTACATTTCTCACTTTTTCTATACATAAAGTCAAACCATAATAAAAACATGCAAAGAGTTTGTACATGTGGAAACAGCAAGTTACCAGAACAAGCAATTGAGATATATAATACTTATGATACCATTTTGAAATATACATTTTTTTTTCAAATCAATATAATTTATTGCATAAAAACATGGGTATACAATAGGTCTTGTTGTTATATACTGAGCACATGTGTTTTTGCCGGTTAGACTTTTTTTAATTGTTATATTATAAACGTACATACTTATTTAGTTTTAATTATTATCACTAATATTTTAATCTTAAATTTGATGATAAAAAATATATTCTTTTGAGATTATTGGCCATTTATATTTCCATACATTTTTTATACCTCAAATGAATACATTTTATTGCACAAAGTTTTTTATGAAGAATTAATATCATTTATAATATTTTCTTAAGTTTTCGCGACTTGTACACATAATAAAACTACGTTTTAACGGTTTTAATCGCGGTAATTTATTTTATTTAGGTTTATCCGACGTTTCGGCTTTTCAGTTGCCGTGGTCACGGAAGACAAAGATGACATTTGTCTAACGTGTATTGTCAAAGTTTTTATTCAGCCTATCGCCAACTTGTTCATTTTAATTATTTAGTTTTAATTTTGTTTATGGATATTATTTACTCTATAGGAGCCTAATCTAATTTACCACCGCTTCGCAACATGTTGTGGCTTGAAGAGAAGAAGCGGCGCAAGAAACTCTTCAGCAAACATGCCTAGTTCTAAAATTTTTTTATATAATATTAAAATGAGTGGATGGAAAAAATAAAAGAAATTATCAGTCAAATCACGTCGGATAAACCTAAATAAAATAAATTACCGCGATTAAAACCGTTAAAACGTAGTAATATCATTTATGTTTTTTTTTCCTGAATAACTGTAAAAGCTAGTCATGTTATTGAGTATTTTTGTATTGCAGGAGTTCAGCAGACAGGCACACGGCCCACTTGATGGAAAGCGATTACCATCACCTATGGACATTTGCAACACCAAAGCTGTTACAAATGCGCTGCTGATCTCTTAAGGGAGACTGGAACCTGGTCACCACCGAAACATTATAAGATTGTTATGGCGACAGACTTTCGACCAGGGGTGGTAGCCATCCAATCAGGCAAATGTCCTACCACCTGGCTGTGGGCTGTTTTGTTGCCTCTTACGACAGGCCGCCCGGCCGCAGGATTGTAGCCTTCCTCCGTTCCTGCACGAATAAAAATCTTTATCAATGTCAAATGTAAATCAAAAAATATCTATCGATACTTTTAACTTATAAAATAACACATTTACAGTTTCATTTGTGGACATGAGGAAGAAAATAATAAGCTACAAGGTAAAAGATATTCGAGTATTTTAAAAAATGCTATAATTATTTTGAATACTACTCGGGGTGGAATTTTTCATTATATTTTTTTACCCGTCATTACATCCCCTATAAGCCAGATAATTCCAAGTTAATAAAACTAGGTTTTTACGGTTTTAAACTGGCTATTTGATTTTTATTCCGACGTTTCGGTCACTTTTCAGTAGCCGTGATCACGGAAGACGAAAATATTAAATGTCAATGAGTAATGTTAAAGTTTTTTTTTAGTCTGCCACGAACTTTCTATTTTCATTTTTCAGTTTAAATTTTCGTTTATGGTTATTATTTACTATTTTTTTAAACATTACTAATTGACACTTGACAGCGTTATTTTCCGCGTGTCTTCCTACTGAGAAGTGGCCAAAACGTCGGAACAAAAATCAAATAAAACACCGCGCTTAAATCTGTTAAAACGTAGTTTTATTATCAGTGCTATTTGCGGAAACGTAAAAAAATACAATGAATCCACTTATTCTTGGACATCCGATATATAAATAACAAATCATATGTATATGACCCATATTTCCAAGTGTATTTCCTGAATTTCCGCTTGACGTATACTTATGAAATAAGAGAAAAAATAATTAAGAATGCCAATAACCCAGACAACGTGAAGATGTATCATCCTTACTAACAAATGTATTTATTCTAAGAAATCATTACTCACACGAGAGGCAGGTCATTGATCTTTTTTTTCATTTTAAATATAGTTCAAAAAACATTAAAGTAAACATAAAAAAGCATATGTAAAAAATTACTGCAAATCGCTATAGGCGGAGAGCGTTTGGAAATTCTAGCGGCGCAGGAAGCGTTTGGAAATTCTAGCGTCGTTGCGTGACAACGCTGACGCGTTGTCATCCAACGTGGCGAGTACAGGCCAACCAATGAGCGTTATAGATGATATAAAAATAAGCATGTGCAGGTGTCAAGTTAATAATCAACCAACCGTTGTCCACTGCTGGATATAGGCCTTTTTTTGGCCCGAGGTTTTTCTACAAAGTATGTGGAGTGCTGGGGGCTAGCTTTGCCCACACCTTCACTGAGGAAGGAGTTGTGAAATACCGGCCACTAAACCTACCGGCGTACGCGTCTATGTGAGGGGTCATGATGAGTGCAGGCCTCCTTAAGTTTTAACCATCTATCCTGGTACTTCGTTGTCCTTGTAGTTCCACTTACAAGCCAATAGATGGCGCTGTGCCAAAATTGAGGCCGAACACGATTTCTGACAAGTACAAAGAATATATACAAATTTCTAACAATATTAGACTGGCCTAGGCCTGCGAAGCAATGCGTTAGATAGAGGCACATTCCATATTGCCCTTCCACGTAGTCGGGACATTCGTAAATCCTCATTCACCAGACGCTGATATTTGTCGCTGGACCAATAGCCGATGAAGCAGACGAGTCCTGAAGTGGAATTATGAACTGCATCGGCATGCTGCCCAATGGAAGGACGATCTGCACAGGGGATTATTCTAAAATGTTAAAATTATGAATATTTAATGTTGGTTGGATAAATAAACAATGCCAAGCCATATTAAAAGAAAAAATAACTACAGTGGCTATTAAATGTAATATGAATTTGCTTTTAATTTTGATAAGACTGACCACACTCAATTCACTTTTACCAGGACATTTTTCATCTATTTCACACTTTTAGTACTTTGTATAGCACTATCTCACTTGTGCGAATTTATCTTGAACCAGAACCGCAGAAAAAGAACGTCAGTGACCTCAATAGTTGGACTACTTTTCAATATCTAAAACGTCGTAAGTACGTATTAATTTTTATTACAATTTAATTCTAAGTGACGGGAGATAAGGTCGATTCTGGCTTAAATTAATTTAGTACAGTGTTGTCAAATGTCAAGCAGACAGCTAAACGAGGCAGTTGCTATCCGCGCTTAGCGGAGAACGTTCGGTATTTGAAAATTGTTTAAAACATTAAAAACAACAAATTGTTACACTTAAACAATTGTTTGGAATTCATTGAAGTTTTTGCGTTGGTTTTTTGACTCATTTTGTTTTGTTTGGATTTTGTTTTTGTTTTATATCCACCTCAAAATGTAAGTTGTTTTATTTATTTGATTTAATTTAATTTTTATATTGTTACTTGAATTTTAGTATTACTTAACCATTTTCGTAAAAATGGAATATTCGTAAAATCTTTATATCCATCTCAGCGATTTTAAATACAAAGCAACTGACATTGTTTTTAGATGAATGTATATTCATTGTCTTCTTAAGCTTTTAATGATGTATTGTGTTAGCAGAAACATGTGAAAACTGTATTAAAATGTGGTTCTGTTCCCAAAAAACTAAGAATATAGTTTTGAAATGGTCTATAATTGAAGTTGATGACATCGTCTTAAACTCTCTAAAACTTCTTGAGATGCATTTGCTATATTTATATAGTGCACATCTGTGTTCTTATGTATTAGTAATTTAAATTTGAATATCTCTCTCTCTCTCTCTCTGGATTTGTTGAATTGAATCTTCATCCGGAATAGGATAATAACTATTTACACTAAAAACATCAGTCAGAACATCAGTCTAGCCATTCATTTGTTATGATCTTTCTGGGCGATTTCGGCAATGGTGGTTGAATTCAAACTCATTTTCCTTTCTCTGATTTTAAACGTCTTTTCATTTGTTATATATGGTATCGTGTAACTGGACCGATATTGATGAAATTGTTTGTGGTTTTGTAAGTAGATTCGAGAATGGCTTATATTAACGATTGGTCCCGGTTGATAGCGCTACAATCGGATTTTTATTGTTTAAGGGCAAGACAACGCTTGCCGGTTACAGATAGTATTTTATAAAATTCTCGTGTCACAGTTTTCGTTGCCATACTCCTCCGAAACGGCTTGACCGATTTTGATGAAATTTTTTGTGCTTATCCGGTATCTATGAGAATCGGCCAACATCTATTTTTCATCCCCCTAAATGTTAGGGGTAGTCCACCCCTAAATTTTTATTTTTTTATTTTTACCGGGCAGGACGTCGTCTGCCGGGACAGCTAGTATCACTATACAATCATGTACTGAATTTTCGACAGAATTAAATGATATAGAATAGGAATGAATTTATCATCATAGTGACATATACACGTAAACTACTATACCTTTATATACTATCACTTCGAGGTAAAATTTTGAATCAGATTTTAGTTAATAGGTATCGTTTATATGTATATTTATATAGTACAATTTTGAGATATAGTGTGTGGTATAATAACTTATTTTATGATGAATTTGATGACATTTTTGAAATCCTCCTGAGTGTGGAGGGTTACCCACTTAGCTAGTTAATATTTCTATATCATTAGCATTACGTATCGTTGTTTTTTGTAACAAGTTATAAAACAAGGAAATAAGCAAATGTTATTATTTTGATAAATAATTATATTAGATAATAGTTACGATTATTATATTTTAATACTTTATTTATATACGTAACATGTTACACATAAATACAAGTGTGGTGACCGAGGCGATCCACCTTATCTCCACACTGACAACACAGATCGTCCTTAGGCGAATGCAAGCAATAATAATTCTCCTATAGCCAGAAGCCAGACTCCTAACGCGAGACAGCCAGGAGACCAGCACGCTCCGTCTCATTGGCGCACGTATCCAAAAGATTTTTATGCACCAGTGAGCAAAGTGGGCCGTCTCATATCTTCTGTGACTTTAGATTTATGGGTAAATTTTGATACGTTCAGGCCACAGACCAAGCATTTCTGGCTTCTGTCAAATACAGGACCTCAGTCACCAAGTTTGTTCTGTACACTGAGGAAAGAAAGTCGGGTAAAGAAACTGTAGAATTTTTGCGTATACCCAAACCTCCATACCGTATTGGTAGGGCCTTGAGGCCATGTACGGTCATCAAAAAGAAAGATGGAAATTGATGAGAGTGAGTATTTGTGTATAAAATACCAGATAATTACATTTGTTAAAATAATAATAAATAATACAATGGGATTCCCCAATAAAGTTACTTCAAACAGTGACATTTAAAATACTAAACATTTTAAATGTCAGTGGGTGTGAGAATATCGGCCGAATCGAATCGAATCGAATATTAATATTCGAATCGAAATTCGAATCGAATGATTCTAATTTTCCAATTATTCGAAATTCGACGAATAATTTGAATAATTCGATCAATTCGCGAATTATCTAAATATCACTGCATTTTCTATTGTTTCCAATTTGAATTCCATTGCATCGTGTTTCAAAATATTCTACTTACGAATAATATGCTTTTTGATTAAAATCAATCACCCGGAGAAAGCAATTGCTCAATTTCAATATATGTTAATTTCTGTCAGTGACATAAAAAATCTAGATAATATCTAATATTGGCAAGAGATCCTTTTAATTCATTTTGGTTTTTATAATTATTAATTTCCGTTAGAAAAATACCTACGAGAAAAAGGTTACACTTGCAATGTTTTACAATACTCGAAAATTTGCGAATAGTATAATTTTCGCGAATAATTCAGAAAAAAATCGAATTAATCCAAATATTCGATTCGAGTTTAGAATCGAACTATAATATTCGATTCTGAAT
The DNA here is from genome assembly GCA_012273795.1 of Dendrolimus punctatus. Taxonomy (NCBI): domain Eukaryota; kingdom Metazoa; phylum Arthropoda; class Insecta; order Lepidoptera; family Lasiocampidae; genus Dendrolimus; species Dendrolimus punctatus. Next base: position 2,047,124 of record CM022548.1, on the reverse strand, counting down.
AAATAATTTGTATGTTCGAATTATTCGCACACCCCTAGTTTACATAGAGAAGTCCCTTTTTGAGCGTGATATTGAAAATTAAAACGTACACCAAAACATCACACAAAAACTGTTTTTGATATTCGTCTTTCGTATATTTGTATCCAACGGAAACAAAGTCACTGATGGTCCCTATATACAGATGAATGACTAAATTGATTTATAAATAGTCTGACTGGGAGATATTCCTGTTTATTGCTTCATTTACAGTAAAAGTTATATTCAGTACTCGTTTTACTTGAGAAGAGCTCTTAATATCAGTTTTCACAATGAGCCATCTTTTTGCTAATCTAATCCCCGAATACATTATGCCTATTTCCATGGCAGCGAACAGGAGAGTGACGACGGAAGTGAATAGAACGATTGTCAAATATTCGTATTGGTTGCGGTATCATATGCGCTGGCTTATCCTTAACACTTTCCTGTTTGCTACTATGAGGACAGGTGCCGACAATTGCAAAGTTTACCCTACCTATAATGCATTTTTATTTCAGTCAATAAGTAGGAAGATATTAGTACCCAAAATGGTACAAATTGTGGTTCGACGTCTTCTATTTAAAAAAATGTAAATTTAAAAATTCTGTATGAAAACGCGTTTATAAAACATTAATATTTTTTTAATAAATAGTTTATAAAATAATAATAGAACTCTACAATTGAGACGTTATATCCATTGAATACTTCTTGAAAACTGTTTGAGGTAGTTGGACGTGTAGTACTGTCTCAACAGTTGAGACGTTATATCCATTGAATACTTCTTGAAAACTGTTTGAGGTAGTTGGACGTGTAGTACTGTCTCAACAGTTGAGACGTTATATCCATTGAATACTTCTCGAAAACTGTTTGAGGTAGTTGGACGTGTAGTACTGTCTCAACAGTTGAGAAGTTATATCCATTGAATACTTCTTGAAAACTGTTTGAGGTAGTTGGACGTGTAGTACTGTCTCAACAGTTGAGACGTTATGTCCATTGAATACTTCTTGAAAACTGTTTGAGGTAGTTGGCCGTGTAGTACTGTCTCAACAGTTGAGACGTTATATCCATTGAATACTTCTTGAAAACTGTTTGAGGTAGTTGGATGTGTAGTACTGTCTCAACAGTTGAGAAGTTATATCCATTGAATACTTCTTGAAAACTGTTTGAGGTAGTTGGACGTGTAGTACTGTCTCAACAGTTGAGACGTTATGTCCATTGAATACTTCTTGAAAACTGTTTGAGGTAGTTGGACGTGTAGTACTGTCTCAACAGTTGAGACGTTATATCCATTGAATACTTCTTGAAAACTGTTTGAGGTAGTTGGATGTGTAGTACTGTCTCAACAGTTGAGACGTTATATCTATTGAATATTTCTTGAAAAATGTTTAAGGTTTTTAAATTTATACTACTGTCTCAACATTTGAAATTTAATATTGTAGTCAGCCAAATGTCAAGAGCTCAATAGTCGTGCCTCGCTTAAATACCGAATTTTGACAACGGTTATATTTAGTGTGAAATATAATGAAGAATTTAACTAAAACGTCAAATGAAAACACTCTATTGTTTAACAAAAATTTAAACTACTAAAACAAGGTACATACATATACACAATGTTGAACAAAAAAAACGAAGTCAATTTTTGACAACTACGTTCAGGAATTTCAAAAATTACTCTAAATTTTCAGGCCCTAAACCCAAATTATAAACAATCAGATATAGATATTAAAACTTGTTTAAAGTTAACAATGAAACTCAATTTATCAAAATTATCAGTTACTGTTTAACTGTAATCATTTGCCCTTGAGTTCTGAACAAGATTCGTAGAACCCATTCAAATAGTTACCTACTCTTTGGACACATACCAGTCTGGCTTAAATTCATTTGTAACTTTTATATGGGTAAATGTTATTATAATATATTATGTGTTTAGGTCTCTTCAGTGTAGGGTGTGTGGCATTAATCTCTTCCTAAACATCTGGATCGATTTTGATGGTTTTTCTATTTATTGGAGTGGGTCCCGGGATGGTTTGGAATCAAAATTAGTTTCGGTAATTGACGTTAGAAATGGGCTCCAAGATTTTGTTGAAATTCTAAATTAATCTAGCGATGTAGGTGGAGCAGAAAGTAACACAGGACAGAAATAAATATACATACCTACATACATACATAACTTCACGCCAGGTCCCTTGCGGGGTAGGCACGAACAACAGAGCGCCACACAGGCCCATTCTTACACACTTCACTTGCTTCTTTGACATTCATAGCTCTTGTCATGCACGCTCGTCTGTTCTTAAGGCTCCTAACATCACCTTCTGCTAACACATGATCGATTTGATCATGGAAGGTGTGTCGTGGCCTTCCGCGACTTCTGCAGCCATCCACTTTTGCATTGTATATCTGTTTTGTCATTCTTTCATCATACATTCTTTCCACATGCCCGAACCACCGGAGCATTCCTTTCCTTACCTTCACCCCGACACTCTCTTTCAGACCGACTCTCTTTCTTACTTCGGTATTACGAACGCGGTCCGCGAGCGTCACTCCGGAAATTTTGCGCAGTGCTCGCATCACGACCGCGTTTACTCTACTTTCATGCTCTCTATTCCATACCCAACTCTCGCTTCCATACGTGAGCGTATTGTGTATGGTAAGCTGGGCTTTCTGGCTGAGGTTCTTAGCGCCTAGAGGTTTACCTAACGCTCCATTCACACTATTCCCCAAATTTACTCTTCTTTCTTTTTTTTCTTTTTTTTTCTTTAAATAAATATACATACGAGTATATACTGAGTTTCAGCCAAATCGGTCCAGTAATTAAGGAAGAGATTAATGCCACACACCCACACGGACCATACCTATAAACATAATATATTATTATAATATAATTTACCCATAAAGAAGTTACCAATGAATTTGATTTATGAGCAAACGGAACAGACAGAGACAGAGTTACTTTCGCATTTATAATATCAATAGGGATAGATTGTGTGAGGTAGAATTTCTATGTGGAGGCGTAAAAATGTTGGTAAGAAAAATGTTAGATAGGAAGTCTTCGTGGTTTGTTGTTTGTAGTATTTGTGGTACACAAAATTCGAAATAGCGCCAAAATCGTGGTTTCGATAGAGAAATGCTAGTACTAACAATTACAGAAATGATTCATTGTTTATTTTTTAACTATTATACAGAAGTTCGTCGTACTTTGCGGTAACAGCACTTATCTATGAGATAACTTATCACTGACTGGTAAATAATCTATTTTGGTTTCGATATGTTTTTAAATACTAGTTGATTTAAGTTATGACTTTAAAATAAAGTCATCGCGTCATTTTTTACTTGCACTACCCTGCGTTAGAGTAATAATCCCTGTCAGTCAGCTTAGTTTAAAGACAACTTTTATGATTTTTGTATCTTTTTCCATATCTTTTTCCACTGCCGTAAAATTGTTACTCCCCTTTATGACATTCTTCCTATTAATTGCCCTCGTCCTGTTAATAGTAGTGTTCTCTTGAGTTTATCGCATTTGTATATATTCTTTGTAAATTATTGACTGTGAATAATATTATTTTATAATAGTTTATATATTATATATGCTTGTATATGTATATATATATATCTAATATATAAAATTCTCGTGTCACAGTTTTCGTTGCCATACTCCTCCGAAACGGCTTGACCGATTTTGGTGAAATTTTTTGTGCTTATCCGGTATCTATGAGAATCGGCCAACATCCATTTTTCATCCCCCTAAATGTTAGGGGTAGTCCACCCCTAAATTTTTATTTTTTTATTTTTACCGGGCAGGACGTCGTCTGCCGGGACAGCTAATATATATATATATATATATATATATATATTCATATAATTATATGGATTGTATAATATATATATATATATATATATATATATATATATATATTGACGTTGTAGTATATATGTATTATACTTAGTTTGTTTTGAAGTTAGTTATTATTTAGTTTTGTCCTTTGGTCTTTATGTTTTAAGTATGTTTGTAGTTAATATATTTTTTATATTGTATTAGATTTGCAGAATTTTCTTTTTAATTTACCGGCCAAATTGCTTTTTATTTAGCCATTTTTTTCACCTGGCTTTTCTTTTCACACGACATTGGCAAAATCAATGCATAAACGGCATTGCAGCCATCAGTAAAAATATGATTTTTGTGTTTTTGGAATTGTCTTCATCCGGAATAGGATAATAAGTATTAAAATATGATATTCATCAGTAAACAAAAATTATCATTAAAAAACATCAGTCTAGCCATTCGTTTGTTATGATCTTTCCCGGCCGATTTCGGCAATGGTGACTGCATTAACTCATTTGATTTGTCTGATTTGGGTGAATTATTATTGTTTCTATTCAAATGGATCCCGGAATGGTTAGATTCACGATGAATTTTATTGTGTATTTTCAAGTAGATTCGAGAGTGGCTTAGATTAAGAATTCGTCCCAGATAATGCCGCTGCTGTTTCTAGATTTAAATTTTTTAAGAGCAAGGCAACGTCTGCCGGGTACAGCTAGTAAAAAATAAAAACTTCTTCACCACTAAATGTATTAAATTATTTCTGTTGTTTTCTTTATTATTAATGTTTTCTTTCAACTACAAGTGTGGTTTACATTTACTCTTGTAGTTACTTGCGAATGAATCCTTACTATCGTGTGAACAGACTTCTACTTATGGCTGGTTTCTATAACTTTTTATTCGTGCAGGAACGGAGAAAGAATACAATTTCCTGCGGCCGGGCGGCCTGTCGTAAGAGGCGACAAAACAACCCACAGCCACGTGGTAGGGCATTTGCCCGCCTGGATGGCTACCACGCCTGGTTTAGAATATGTCGCCATAACAACCTTGAGTTGTGTTCCGGTATTAGTGACCAGGTTCCAATCTTCCTTAAGAGAGCAGCAGCGCATTTGTAGCACCTTTGGTATTGCAAATGTCAATAGGCGACGGTAACCGCTTTCCAACAAGTGGGCCATCTGCCTGTCCGCTGAACTCCCGCAATAAATAAAAAAAACTTACTGACCTTTCAATGTTGTATAAAATTATTAGAGCAAAGCATGTTGCAGAAGAGTTTCTTGCCTCGCTTCTTCTCATCAAGCAACAAGGTGTAGCGAAGCGGTGGGAAACTGGATTAGTCTCCCATATAATAAATAATTACCATAAACAAAAATTTAAATTATAATGAATAAGTTAGCGGTAGGCTAAATAAAATGAATGAAATCTTGTCTTCCGTTATCACGGCTACTGAAAAGTGACCGAAACGTCGGAATAAAAATCAAACAAAATACCGCGCTTAATACCGTTACAACGTAGTTTTGTTGTGTGTACTAGCGAATAGGAATACATATCCTACGACTGAGCGGCTTGTCGTATGAGACGACAAAACTGATGGACATACAAACTTTTTGTATATATATTAAATTTCAATTTAATATTGGAACGTTTGGCTGACTTATGAGTTGTTTCTGCCACCGTTGAAGTTACACTCCAAAATATATGTTGTAGCAACGAAAATCTCTCGTGTTCTTTAACCAAGCCTTAGCCCCCAACAAAAACAACCCAGAGCCAGATGGTAAAGGCTTTGCCCGCCTAGATGGCTCCTACTAGAGTCTAGAGTATGCTGCTATAAAAACCATCAGTTGTGTTCCACCCCACAATCTGACGCAGATATTTATCAAAGCACCCGTGCCTGGTAAGCATCTGCGGCATCTTAAACGTCAGAGGAGTGACCCACCCCTTTTAGGTAAGAACGTATCGCCTCCACTATATCAGTGCCGGCCTCAGGAGATTTGAATTCGCTTTACCATCTTCGGATTGGACCATGGTCGCAGTTTCGGGTCCTGATCGCCTCTAACTCTGCCCGGTGAAACCATGCACTGCCTCGAGTATAGGCCAGCCTTCACGTGAGATCTCTATCAAACGATATGATAGATCTCGATAAAACGACACCGAACACCGTAAATATATGTATCCATAGTTAATAGATGCATGGGCGTTTAAGCCCCTCCTGTCATCGAATCGATTGGGGAGTCAAATAAAAAAGTTTTGTTCAGACTAAGTAACAGTGAAGAACATTCTTTGAAGGTCATACGTACGTGCTGCATTTTGAAAACAGTTGTGCATTACTTTAGCGATATTGAATTCTTGAAAGTAACAGGTTCTTAATGACGTTAGCACAAGAGAAAGCGACCTTCACTAATGTTTAGAAAGTGTTGGCAAAACCCCTACAAGAATGCTTTAATAACAATGATTCATGATTATTTGCGGATTACGTGGATTTCATCATTATGGGAATCTGGCGATGCTATGACGTGGAGTATATGTAGTGGTGGAAATTAACCAACCAGTAATTTTATTTGTAATCAAATTTGAGGGCAAGTTTAAAATATTATTTAACAATAAAATATTGTATTAGAAAAACATTTTTCGGATAAACGCTAGGCACTTCAGTCAAGGTGATGGACGGGCAAGAGATGGTATGCTCCAGCAGGCGAGTCAAGATGGGGGGGTGTTGAGCACTCTGCCTGCAACAATAGTAATAAAGAAAAGGGAAAAAATAATATAATACAAATAATCCGGGCGAATAAGAACAATATAAAAAAGCCCACTTGATCAGTTTTTTCGATAAAATTGTCTCATAAATAAAAATCAATGTAAATACGCTGGCGCTCTAAGCATGTTCTATCGTCTGTACAACGGGGAGTGCTCTGATAAGCTATTTGATTTGGTGCCTACGTCTCCATTCTATCATCGCACTAATCGCCGGCGATTGGGAGTTCATCCACACTTCCTAGACACTTGGAAGTCCTCCACGGTACTTGGCAGACGGTCCTTCATGCCTTATGTGTCCAAGTTATGGAATGAACTCCCTCTCGCGGTTTTCCCAGAGTGCCACAATATGGGACTCTTCATGCGGGCGTGAACAGATACCTAAAGTCTCAACGAGGTAGGCAACGCATTGGCACCCTTGGTATTGCAGATGTCTATATGCGACGGTAGACATATATCGTCAGGTGGTCCGTTTGCCAGTTTGTCTGCTAGCAAACATAAAAAAACTTAGATAAGTATATCGCTATTCAAAAATGCCAGATTAAAGAAGAAATAACAAATAAATGTTAAGTAAGCAATATTGTTGCACGTTGAATATTCAAATGTGATGCGTCCGCGCATATCTTCACGATCGTATGAGATGATACTTGGAAAGTCAATATGGTCGACCATTGGCTTGATTGTAAGCATTTATTTCAATGTGAATTAACGAATTCGTATTAATAATAAGATGTAATCATTACAATGCATTCTCATGACAAGTGTATCCAGAATGTAGATCCAGGTTATGTAGGTATATCATACAAATGCGACGTTTTGATTTTTTAATATGTATTTGATTATTCTTAGTGGCCAATCCTTTTAGACAATACTACACAAAGTTCAGTATATAAAAAATAGTAACATCACACAAACTTAGGCATACCACTTTTAGGTTCAGGCGTCCCACTGTATTAATTTTTGAATTTAATAAAAACTTGATATAACTAATGTCGTGTATTGAATAGTACAATGAATTTTTGTGAAGAGAAGAAACTCACGTAATGGCAAATGAAAATCAATTATGAGACCTTTTTCAAGAAAATTAAGTAGTAAGTTTTATTTTTTAAACTTTGTATATGTCATTTCTGAACAAGTAAAAACATAGATGTGTTTGAATCACAGTTCTGTTTCGTTCAGTTTTTTTAAGGCATTTTCTCATATTTGCATACAATGTGTCTTCTCAACAATTCCAGTTTTAAAAGTACATTAATCTTTTTGATTTATTTGGGTAACTTAAAATAAATACGTATAAGGTATTTATCTACCATGAATATACAAAACAGCCAATTATAAAAACCTATTCCGTAAGTTTAATTAGCGTAATAACCGCTATTAAATTATCACGGAAAAGCCAGTAGTAGTTTTTCTTAGGACTTAGTACTTTTTTGACTTGGTTCTTTTTTGTGCTCAATTACAGTCGTTGCCGGTTTACAACGGTTATACTAGAAGTATAGAAATAAAAATTAAAACTTAAATTTAAATATCGATTCATCATCATCATCATCCGAGCGTTAAATCCCGGTTGCGTTCGGAGCGTTCACTCCGGCGCCCAGGGTCCGCTTTCCTACTTTTCTTACTCCACTTCGCGCGGTCTTCAGCATCCCCCGTTTTGAGACCATTGGCACGCAAATCATCCTTCACGACGTCAAGCCAGCATTTCTTGGGCCTTCCCCTTCTACCGGGACCTGGCGGAGGCGGCATGGCTAGACATTTGTTCCCCACGTAATTAGCCGGTCTGCGTAAAACGTGGCCGTACCAGCGTAAGCGACACTCTTGCAGTTTGTCTGCTATGTCACGGACATGAAGACTGCCGCGGATGCGGGAGTTCCTGACCCGGTCTTTCCGCGTCACTCCACGCATCCATCGCAGCATATTCATCTCCGTGACACGCAGCTCTTGCTTGTGTCGCTCAAGTACTGGCCACGCTTCACTGCCATACAAAAGGACAGGTCTAATGATGGATTTATAGAACTGCCCTTTTAATTTAACCGGCATTTTGGGGTCACAAATGACACCTGTTACCTCACGCCACTTGGCCCAAGCTGCTGTGATACGGGCCTTGACGTCGAGATCGATATCCCCGGACGCACTAAGGACAGATCCCAAGTACTTAAACTGATCCGTGCGCTCGACCGTATCTTCGCCTATGCGCACGGATGTGGGATCTGTAGTGTTGCAGGCCAAGTACTCAGTCTTCGCCACATTTAGTTTCAGACCACCGTTCTCTAGCGATCTCTTCCACGCATTTACACGTCCCACCAGGCGCCCCCTGTCCGAATCTGCCAGCGCGATATCGTCAGCATACATGAGCAACCATGGAGGTTGCTCATGCGCATCTCTGATGCTGTTCGACACTTCGTCTAATATCACGCTGAACAGAAACGGACTAAGGACCGATCCCTGGTGCACGCCTACGGTAATGGGGAAGGGTGTGGTGTCGCCAACGGCGGTCTGAACTATGGAATCGGAATCACGGTACATATCCCGGACAATATCAATATAGGCTTCTGGCACCCCTTTGGACCTCAGTGCCCACCAGATCATCACGCGAGGAACATAGTCGAAGGCCTTCTGCAGATCCAAAAACAGGAAATGCAGAGGCGTGTTCTTCGTCCTGTATTTCTCCATGATGATCCTTAGGGCAAAAACAGGGTCCATGGTTCCATGCCCAGGACGAAACCCATATTGACATCCCGAGATAGTGCACTCTTGCCTGCCAAATTTAAATATCGATTATCGTAAATTATTATATAAAATAAAAAAAAATTTTTTTATTGATATTTGTTTGTTTGCTTGAACGCGCTAATCTCAGGAATTAATGGTCTGATTTAAAAAATCTTTCAATGTTAGAAGCCCATTTATCGAGGACGGCTATAGGCTATCATCACGCTAAGAGCAATAGGAGCGGAGCACTAATGAAGAATGTTTCAAAATCGTCTTCTATGGGTAAGGTGCCCAGAAGGCTGGCTCAAGTTTCCTCGCTGAATTGCCATACTGACCCGTTGTCCGAGGTAGACCACCCCTCAGATCACCTGACGAGTTGATGAGTCGTTCTGCCAGCTTGTTTTTAAAGCTCATAGCCTCAGGACCCCACGGTCCAAGGGTCTCAAATAAATTATTTATATATTTTTTAATTACCAAGTCCTAAATCGCTGTCGGTCAGAAACGTTCCCAAAACGCTGGTAGTATTCCCGTGTTGGGTGGCAAGGCGAATACGTTGCCCCAATTAGTACAGTAGGCTTCGAATTCCCGTAGCCTTAGGGTCTTAGCACAGAACGATACAAATTTTCTTTGTCATATTTATATGATTTCAAATAAATATGTATTTAAAAAAATCTTTCATTTTGTAATTGGAATACATATGTTGGATGTATGTTACGCTGCATTCCTTAACAGCTGGATTGATTTTCATGAAATCTTTGTGTGTGTTTTATTGGGTCCCTACATGATTTACATTCACAATTGGACACGACAGTTGGCGCCACAAAAGGGTTCTAGACTAGTTTTTCTCTAGCCAAATATATTAAAAACTTTTGTAGGAAATTTCAATACTTATGTCCAAAGTGTTGTAACGAATCTATTATGTTTCATGTTGATGACCTATGAGCAAGATATATACATACATACATATATAACTTCACGCCAGGTCCCTTGCAGGGAGGCACGAACAACAGAGGGCCATTTAGGCTTATTCTTACACACCTCACTGGCTTTTTTGATATTCATAGCTCTTGTCATGCACCTTCGTCTGTTCTTAAGGCTCCTGACATCACCTTCTGCTAATACATGATCAATTTGATCATGGAAGGTGTGTCGTGGCTTTCCGCGACTTCTGCATTGTATCTGTTTAGTCATTCTTTCATCATACATTCTTTCCACATGCCCGAACCACCGGAACATTCTTTTCTTTACCTTCGCCCCGACACTCTCTTTCTTACTTCGGTATTACAAACGCAAGATATATAATTGGGTAAATATTAGTACAGTGTCATTTGTACAAAAGCAATTATTTCACTGTTATTTCCTGTTTTGCTAAACAACGCAGCTTTTAGACAAATAATGGGTTTTAATTATTCCAAACCAATGGCCGTAGTTGAGTCATCTTTAAACACTTTCTACCTGGGTACATTAGTCATAGTGGTTTCTTTGTTACATTTATTCGAAAAAGGGATCTTCTTTACTAAGAAACGGTAACGTGAATCGGGAAGAATATTTCAGATAAAGTAAAAATATAGACAGATCCTACATTAGCAAAAGCGATATATCGATCCATGCAGGAATGGAGATATAATACAATTTCCTGCGGCCGGGCGGCCTGGCTTAAGAGGCGACAGAACACTGCACAGCCAAGTAGTAGGGTATCTGACTGACTGAATGGTATTCCGGCATTAACGGCCGGGTTCCAGTCTCCCTTTAGAGAGCAGCAGCGCACTTGTAGCCTTTGGTGTTGCAAATGTCCACAGATAGAGATGAGGTTTCATACGTTTTCTGCCTTGGTCAAATTGGTTAAATTATCTTAGTTATATACTGTATGTCTCTGCAGACCACGGGCCAGAAAAATGACTCTGATTTTGGAGGGCTTCCGTGGGGCCATGGGAAGGCCAACATTTAGAGGTCCCTTAACAAATTTAATCTAAATGTGGCGTGACAATGATCGACGATTCTCCCTGTCTACACCATATAAAAATGCACCAAAGGATAAGCCCCGGCCAGTGTAGGACTATTATGGGAAATGAGAACAAAAAGTACCGGGCTATTGGGGTGAACTGCTAGTGCTGCTAGGAATCTGGGAATATGGGGACTATGGCGACTGCCCGTAGCAATGTTCGGGGAACATGGAAAAATGGGCAGAGGGTGACTGGCCACTCCCTGCATGTGCCCCTAAAAATGCCGAACTAGATTGTCGAGGGGCTGGGGTCATGGGTCTGAGTGGCTAAGGGGTATGGAGAGATGAGCTGCAGGTTCACCGAAGCTACTTCCAACATTATGCCATTCATTACTTCCACCCTTGGAGCTTGAGACTTAGCTCTTCCGATCTCCACTCCGTATCGGCGGGGACCTTGCCTTGACCTCCTGGAGTCGGGTCGGAGGTGTCGCTACTCTCCTAATGCTTCGCCACCAAGCCCCACCGCGGATGTCTATAATAATTCATATAATTAGTTGATCAAAATCAGGACACATTCCAAAAGAAGGTGTAAATTGATTACCCTATAATGAGTCATAGCCAACGTGTTCTTTAAAACAAGTTGGCATAGTGACATACAAACGGATTCTGCTTAATAACGGTGTTTGATTTACTTTGCCTTAATTTATAGGTCTCTGAACTATCCGCCTACGTTAGAGAGCAAAAATTTTAATAAGGGTATACCCACACTAATCGGTACTATTTACGGCATGGGCAGTACATACTCGGGAAGCACTCTATCAAATTGTATTTAATAGATGATTCGATACAAGTTACACGAGTATTTAGTTTCATTTTAAAGTAACAAGGTATTCCGTTGTTGGATTAAATTAAATTGATTTATTTGCTTTACTTATTAAATATTACATAAGTAGAATTAGGTTATTTTTTTAACCGACTTCCAGAAGGAGGAAGTTCTCAACTTGGCCGGTATGTTTTTTTATGTATGTACACCGATTACTCTGAGATTTGTAATGCGATTTACGTGATTCTTTTTTAGTTCGACGCGGAATAGTTGCCATTTGGTCCCCTAAAAAATTAACATTCTTTGGCCCAGTAGTTTTCATTTTATGATCATTTTTTATAAAAAAAATTCATTCCGTTCCATATGTACGCCGATTACTCTGAGGTTTATGATCCGATGTACGTGATTCTTTTTTAGTTGGATGCGGAATAGTGGCCATTTGGTTCCCTAATAAAAAAAAAAATATTTATCAAAATTGGGTCGTTTTGTGGTCTTACGCTAAAAGCAAGGTTTGTACTAAAAATCAGAGTTGTCTCGGATATAATTCTGACACAGCAATTATACTCTGTGTATAATAATAATATATAAGAAATGTAATTACGTCGCCATTTCTTCAAATATTTTTTTCTTTCCTTCAATAATAATAATCGGCCAACAAAAAGACAATATATCACCAAGCTACTAAGCAAGTTATGCTTGCCTTATGAGTAATATACAATGGACCTGTCTGAAGCCGATCTTAGGCATCATCCAAATACAAGGGCGACAGTGATATTGTTTTTAATGACTACTACTAACGCACAGTCATAGAAGTAATGTTATTTTAGTTTTATTGGAAGTTCTGATTGAGATTTTCTATATAAACAAGAACGGATTACTGGCGTCAACTGTGATTGCAGATGTTAGGAGATACATTTTTGACTTTTTTTGACTTTAGTCACAGGACATTGAACTGCGCAGATAGTTTTGTAAAAATACTGTTATGTTGTTTACATGTAGGTGACTCTATAGGTAGAAGGAGCTTGCGGTTTTCACACGTTATATATAACAGTAAAATGCGTAATTTAATGTTGTATGCTAATTTTGATTTTTGCCGCTTCTTCTTCTTTGAATAGCGATAACAAATTGCAGAGCGGTGTTCATAGAACAGGAAGGAGATTTAAATTATTTTGACTTATATGTATGACCTTCAAAAACCGTTCTCCAGTGGAACTTATTTTGAATAAACACTTGAATTTTGAATTTTCATGCTGACGTTAGTTAAAAAATAGGTTTCAATTGAAAGTTCTGATTGTGATTTTCTATAAAAAAAAGAACAGGTTACTGGCGTTAACTGTGATTGCAGTGTTACGAGATAAATTTTTGACTTTAGTCACAGGACATTGAATTGCGCAGATAGTTTTGTAAAAATACTGTTATCTTATGTATATGTAGGTGATTCTATACGTAAGTGAAGCTTGCGGTTTTCACACGTTACATATTACAGTTAAATATGTAATGGAATGTATGCTACTTTTGATTCTTGCCGCTTCTCCTTTGAACAGCGATAACACATTTCGAAGCGGTGTTCACAGAATACGAAGTAGATTTAAATTTTGACTTACATGTATGACCTTCAAAAAGCGTTCTCATGTGGAATTTATTGAATAAAAACTTTTGGATTCTCATATTGACATTAAATTCAAAAGTATGTTTTGATTGAGATTTTCTGTATAAAAAAGAACGGATTATTGGAGCCAACTGTGATTGCAGAGTGTTAGGAGATACATTTTTGACTTTTTTTGACTTTAGTCACACAACTGCGCAGATAGTTTTGTAAAAATACTGTTATCTTATGTTCATGTAGGTTACTCGTAACACGTAAGTGAAGCTTGCGGTTTTTACACGTTACTATAACAGTCAACTGCGGAAAGTAATGTATGGTAGTTTTGTTTGTATATACTTTGAAATAATAAAAAAATCTAGCAAAAAAGAACTTGACTTCAAGAGTAAGTATTTTCTACAACATCTTAAAAACGGTGCGAAGTAAAACATAAAACTACTATATTTTGTAAAAAATCTTGTTTTTATGAAAAGTATCCGAAACGTCGATAGAGATATCAAATAGAATGCCGCGCTAAAAACCGTTAAAATGTACTTTTAATTAGATGTATTTTGATTAAAAATTTGTAATTGGGTCACAACACAACTTGCGTACATAAACACCTTGAGGTATTTGCCTACGCCAAAGTTGTATAAATATTGTCATTGTAATCATGAATCATGGTACATCAATTTGCATCGGGATTCCCTTACCCTTGACAAGTTTCTTGCCTGTAGTTTTAAATAAGATCTTATTTTACTTATTGCTTTGAAGTCCATTTCAACATAATTGAAATGTCCTAATGAGAGCTCAAAATGCTACAATTTGTGTGAAATGCTCCCTAAATGCCTAATAATAAGAAATCAGTTTATAAATGTGTATCAGGCAGTCTTTAAAGTTTGTCTCTGGGTTCCGAGTGTGAGTTAGTGGATTTAAATACAGATAGCGTCATTAAGGGGGGGGGGGTTGTTTGATCATCGAATAAATTTTCGAATATATTCCTCTTTGATGTCTTGCGGGGTTCAGACTATATAAACGTCACCGTCAAATTGTAAATACCGTTAGATTATGATCTATCTCGCGAGATTGTAAACTATCTGTGTACATGATATATTTAAATTCAAACTGTAAATGTAAATAGACTCAAATTCAAAAAGTGGAGTGTCCGAGTAATCAAAAAAGTTAGTCATAAAATTCCATACTGATTTTTGAAAACTTTTTAGTCAGTCAAAGCCTTTTTCAATTTTTCTTTTGTTTACTTCCTTATGATCTATATCACCATTTTTTTTAAATAGCGTTAGGCATAGATTTTTTTATTTGATTACTTGATATATTACAGAGTAATCAGTTTTTCGGGATTTTCCAAAAGCGTCCCATATATAATGTGTCTTTAATTACTTAACTAACAAAGCGCATGAGACAGTCTTAACAGGGAAGGACTAAGTACATACATATTACAAACCAATTAAAAAATCTTTAAAAAAGCTTACCTGCATACTCAAAGTAAAAATCTTTTTACTTTGAGTATGCAGGTAAGCTTTAATTTAGATTATCGAAATTAAGGTCTTGGGAAAATATCTAACTAATCAAGTTACTAATGTACACATCGATTAGTGTAATGACATTCTCAAATAATAGTCTAAGGTCATTGTTTAACCTAGACATATTAAATTATCATTATAATTGCACAAACGTAATATGTTTGGTATTGGTAGTAGGTCCATTGTGTGGTAAAATTGCTCAAAGAATAACATATTGATTGAAAAGAAGGTACACACCTTATCTGTGCAGGAACGGAGAAAGAATACAATTTCCTGCGGTCGGACTGCCTGTCGTAAGAGGCGACAAAACAACCCACAGCTATATGGTAGGGCTTTGACCGACTGGATGGCTAACACCCTGGTCTAGAGCCATTACAACCTTGAGTTATGTGCCAGCATTAGTGACCAGGTTTCAGTTTCCTTTAAGAGAGCAGCAGCGCATTTGTAGCGCCTTGGTGTCGCAAAATTAAATTTACATAGGCGATCGTAATCGCTTTTCATCAATTGGGCCTGTCTACTGTACTCCTGCAATAAAAGTATAATAAAACGGACTTTGTACAAAAGTACCATATGAAGTGAACCTTCTGTCTTCTCTATTCAACAGTATAACAAACTATGATAACAAAGAAATCTTATTTACAAACAATACTTGTTTAATTAAGCAATGCATCCAACGTCCAAAATAGTATTGCAGGTAATATCAATAATTTAACACCTATCATAGTCAAGTTATGTCTGTAAGTGTGTCTCATTGAATTATTATTAATAGTTTATTAATAATTGAATTATCTAATTATTGCTCTGAACAATTATAGTTATCAGATAGTAGCTATTAGAGTATAATTCAATAATAATACCTATATACTTCTTTTGAGTGTGTCTGGATTAAGGTACTTTCTCACCGCGAGCAGTCGCCTTTAACGTTACAGATCCGAACATTACAGTGCGCAACTTGTAATGTTCGAGTTTGAATTCGAGCATTACAGTGCGCAACCTGGGTCCCAATTCTGATATTTCTGTATTTTAATATTAGCAGGATTGACATTGGTCGAAATCTAAATTGAAACGTTTATTTCACCAGTTCTCGCTTATGTTAGAGATAGGGTGGCTTGCCACGGGCTCGCCGTTGCATCTGACAGAATATCAAAGCACAGCTACGATTGAGACGATAATGTCCACCGAATTTGACAAGATGGTCAAGAAATCGCTCCCAGCGATAAGACCGCCTGTACCAACTTCATCGTTCACCTTATGCATTTATTTTAAATTGCGCTCCTCTTTTTTCTGTCTCGGTTACATCGTCGCGAATAGAGGGGCTTGGGAAAGCCAACGCTAGAGGGCGTTAGGCGGTGAAGCAAAACGAATCGGGAGTAGTGAGTCGAGGATTCCAACGTGTGCGTCTCTCAAAAAACCTAATACCGATATCGAACAATCAAAACGACCTAAATATCATACATTAAACTGTGAAACGTGTTTATATCAGCTATTACTACAAAAACCATCAATTTACAAGTGCTAGGCCTAGCTGGAGTCCACGCACGAAGGCGTTTGGTAAATACCATCCCCATTTCTTGGCGTGTGATTCGGTATTGAGAAGAGGGGTTTGCGCAATACGTGGTTTATTTGTAAAAAATCGATATTAAAACAACAAATGTTCAAAAATATATATTTTTGAAACACCGCCCATTGTACTTGTCATTATGATTGTATGTTTTGAATTTATTTTGTAACATTGTGTGCAATAAAGTATATTCTATTCTATTCTAAGATGGTAATTGCAGGAATATATATATACGCAATATAGCACAATTGGGACCCTGTAATGATACAATCTCTAATATTTGGATAAAACTTGTAACACAATGACATCTTGTGATATAAATGTTTCGTTACTGGCGAATGGCTCGTCAGTCAGCGAGGCAGTATTGTAACGTAATGCTCCAAATTTTTTTTTCTATTTACTTTATTTAATTAGAAAATACATTAAGTCTATACTATGCTTACGCTAAATCTACTACCATACATTAAATAACTTTTTAGACAATCTAAATAAATAGTTTATTTCTAGCCAACATTGGACAAAACATTTGACCAATATTCATTTCGCTTGTCTTTTTATCATGTCACTTAGTGTTTAGTATTTTATAAAATGAAATTTAATCATAAATGTCACATTACAGGCGAATGCCATGAGAAAGCACCTTTATGTAGAACTAGCTTTTGCCCGCGATTTTGCCCGCATGGAAAGTTTGTTAACTACACCTCGGGAACTCTTTAATTTTTCCGGATCAAAAGTATCCTATATGTTGGCCACGGATATAAGCTACCACTGTACAAAATTTCATCTAAATCGGTCCAGTCGTTTCGGAGAATATTCGGAACAAACAGACAGACAAACAGAGAAACAAAAAAATCTAAATGAGTTCTATTTCATTTAAATCCCCCTGATTCGATTTTTAGCGTTTTTTTCATTGTACATAAATTCGACTTCTACACCTTTATTATATGTATATACATTAGGAGAGTTATTTTTTTTTTACTGGGCAGTTATAATTAATAGTAGTACCTTTCTCTCTGCTATAGATAAATAAATTAACAATAAGCTTAATATATATTTTTTACTTACGTTAAAAAAAGTCAAATTTATCCTTTAATCCCGGTCTTTGGGACTGTATTCGTACACTCATTAGTTAAGCGGAAAAAATAATTTAATTCGCCAATAGCAAGCGCCCATTTCATCTAAGGTTTAAAGTATTTCACCCATTACTTGTGCTATAGCTATTATATTAAAACGTTTTATAGCCATCAAACTAAGACGGTAAAGTGAGAATAGCGTTCTTCTACTTCGTTGTAATCTAATTAATATATGAATCACAGAGCATATTTTATATATCGAGGGCTTCATAACAAATGGGCTTACCGACAAAAGTGCAGTTTTAAACAAGGGACAAAATTGTCAATAAAACAAAACTAGTTGATTGTATAGCGTGGAATTTGGAATACCCGCTGTACACTTGCATACTGGTAATACTTTCTAAATTTTAACATGCATAGATTTTAGTAAACAACAAAAAGATGGCAATTTTGCGTATACGCCCATTTGTTATGAAGCCCTTGATATGTATATGAGTGATGAAACGTGGTGCATGTCTTCTGTTTCTCAGTAATATAATATCTAATATGTGTATGTTATAATTTGCGCTTAATTAGCTTGGGGTCTTTGTGCTGTAATGATAATAAACAAACAGATGAAGTTAAGATAATACTCGGCATTTTTTTAATGTTTTAGGAATTAGGACATCTGGTAAATTTAAAACTATTTTTTTATTTGCACAGTTTATCATTTCTAGGATATTTTAATGGGCGTAGATATTAGATTTGTTGCAAAAATATGTACATTTTTTTTCATATAAATTCCATTGTTACGTATACTTGACTAAAGAGGGCTATAAAATTTGTCCCGAACTATATATAGTTATATATACTAGTACTTTAAAATACATATTGAAAGATATTAATATTATAACGAATCTATAGCTTAGCAGAGGTTTGTGTGAATCGGCCCTAATAGCGCAACTTCCCCGCGCCCCGCAACAGACAATCACTAATTACCTTCGTAGTAAGCCATACAAATAGGCGAAAATGTTTTCTAATTTGCAAAAAAGGCGTTTTTTTTACAACGCGCGCCAAATGAACTTATTTAGCTCGAGTGGGATTTAATAAAGATTTTTCACGAGTTCTCCGTCTGGTTTTATCGAAGATTTTAGGGTTCCGCGGACACTTTTGCCATTCGATAGAACAATACGAAATAACTAATAATTATTTCGAAAATATTTTCAATATCTTTTTTAGAATTTCATTCTGTCTAATATAATGTACTTATTATTCCTCGATTACGATAACTAAATTGAAAAAAACAACATATATATTGAATAAAACATTACATATATATTGTTGCAAGCTGATACTTATCCTTTGCAGGTGTCTTATTACCCCTTTGAATTTGAGTGATCTATTGTTCGCGCTAATCTCTTGGTTGACGCTGCCGTAAGATGTCATAAAACCTTCTTTCCTCTGTTGGTATTTCATGAGAATTCTTGGAAGCCATTAATTTGACCATTTAAAGATTTTAAGAAGCATTAGGCTGCATGTTGCTAGGAGGCCATGTTTGCGCCAGTCGTATTCTGTCTGCGAACGAGGCGTTACCTAGTGCACTTTTGGAGCTAGTATTTATGTGATTAAGATTTTCTGGCCTACTGTATGGTTTTGTTGTATTCTGCTGTACTTGTAAGAACTGTGAATTACGTGTGTGTACTTCTAATAAACCTTGTGATAATTCCAACGGCATTTTCGAATTTACGTCCTACAAATTCATAACAACATTCTTTTGTTCCATTTTTTTGTTTTAAAACATACCTTTCCACGCTGCTTCACTCACATGTACTTCGGATTTGTGCAAAAGTTACCCTGTTTTACGGTATCTAATTACATACCAATCAATTCATTTCAATGCCGAAACGAAGAAACAAACAAGCGACCATAGAGTCACATTTTAATTTGTAAGCGTAAATTTATGGATTAAGTATATCTATAGTTTTAATCGAAGATCTTAAGACTATTGTAACATATATTTTGAATATCAGGCCATCATGTTACAATTATCTTTCATATGACACTATCATGAAAAACACTTGGAAAAATTTTCCTTACCCACTGTCATAATGATAGATAAAAAAATTATATCCTTTTTATATTTTTCTGAATAAATCTGAAATATAATTTAATGGTTTAATTTTGTTATTGGCTTTAAAAAAAAACAATTTCAAAAAGTTAAAGTTAAACAATTGTTGAACGTTATGTGTAGGTTAATCAAAAATTAATTTTATTTCCTATTCTATGTAACTATACTAACTACAATCTATGTAACACTGTGGGTTTGTATGATTTTTTGTGTTGAAAAATACTCTTTAAAAAAACACTAACATTACTGATTCTGACTTGTACATGAAAATCAGAAATAACTTATGTCCAGTGCAAGTTAACTATAGATAACTATAGTTAACTTGCAGATAACTATAGATAACGTTAAGTTAACCAATCAAATTATATAATATTTAAAAAAACATTAATTTTTACAATTTTAATATGTATTCATTTTAAAAGTATAATTGTCCACTTATAATTTTTTTTTTTTTTTTTTTTTTAATAAATGATGCACCTTAGTGATACAACATTAAAATTACAATCTAATCTAGGAAAAAAGACTAATGAGTAATTTAAATCTGACCTAAAATAACTAGATATAACTTAAACTAAGAATGTGTCCAATAACACGTTTCTTATTGTCTTTATTAAGGAGAAGACACTTTGTTCATGTGTTCTTTGTTAATGTTTAGCACATAGCACTACACTTTATTATTATAAGAGAATTATAACACTAACTCAAATGGTTTTGTCCACTTATAATAAACATTTTTTTTTGATTCATTCACTTATAAAGATTTATTATATACAATTACATACTATTGAATACAATGTAAGAAAACTTAACTTATTTGTATTGTATTCTACCCATAGTCCCTCAAGACTATAAGTAGAATACTGAGCCCAGGTCACCGTCTTCTATGGGTAAGGTGCCCAGAAGGCTGGCTACGTTTCCTCGCTGGATCGCCATACTGATCCGTTGGCCGAGGTAGGCACCAGCCCTCTGATCACCTGAGGAGTCGATGAGTCGTTTTGATAAATTTTGGTAGAGGCTCATGGCCTCAGGACCCCACGGTCCAAGCGTCTCGACAGCAAACGGCACAAACATATAACTCTCACTGAGGGTTGCATATTTCCGCCGCTTGAGTGATTCCGCTGTTTCCGCTGCCGAACCGGCCGATCTAGAAGTGTTTGGTAAATGGGATGCGGCCAACGTGTCTACGCAAGTCGCATCCCACACCAAAGGCTTGCCAAGCTGCCAGGGAATTAGAGTCATTCTGTCAGGGCGCCTGCCATCATCACGTGCAATACCGTTCGGCTCCAATAGAGCCGGCACATAAACATTTAATAATATAATAATAAGAGCACATGAACGGCCCATTGCTGGGCTCGGTCCCAGCCCGGATAGCGACCGAGCGAGAGCGCAACACTCCTCTCTCATCTCTGTCTTTGAACCTTATATTTGTGTTCTTTGCAATGACGTATACGAATTTAAAAGACGCAATTATGTTTTGCTCGTATAGTAATTACAAGTAAGTATTCCTTATAGATTAGTCGTGGTAGTATAATAGCTAGCTAGTAAGCTAGCTCCCATTCATTCCGATTGGTATCGCAACCAACCACTGTAGTATAATACCGTCTTGCAGTTGTTAGCGCCGACTTCCAGACAATTCGTTTGTTAATACAATTGAAAAAAAAAACAGTTTATACATTTGTAAATTTGTACACATACATACATAACTTCACGCCAGGTCCCTTGCGGGGTAGGCACGAACAACAGAGCGCCATTTAGGCTTATTCTTACACACCTCACTTGCTTCTTTGATATTCATAGTTCTTGTCATGCACGCTCGTCTGTTCTTAAGGCTCCTGACATCACCTTCTGCTAGTACACGATCAATTTGATCATGGAAGGTGTGTCGTGGCCTTCCGCGACTTCTGCATCCATCCACTTTTGCATTGTATATCTGTTTAGTCATTCTTTCATCATACATTCTTTCCACATGCCCGAACCACCGGAGCATTCCTTTCCTTACCTTCACCCCGACACTCTCTTTCAGACCAACTCTCTTTCTTACTTTGGTATTACCAACCCGGTCCGCGAGCGTCACTCCGCAGATTTTGCGCAGTGCTCGCATCTCGACCGTGTTTACTCTAAAATCTTGTAAAACTCTACTCTTGTAAATTTGTAAACTAAATTTTTGTACGAATGCTGGTTTAGCAACTACGGACTGTTGTTGTTCTTCCTATACTCCATCCAAATGTTGTCTGGAAGAAATCGCCATGGACGATAAGACCGCCGATTGTACTTGTATATTAATGTTCTTGATTTTATGTGCCATTTTTTACACTATCCTCTATTATATTCTAAATTTTCGTGTTAATATTTGTAATGTATGTGGAAATGCATACGAGTAGATGTATGAATGGGTATGTATATGTATATATATATATATATATATATATATATATATATTAGGATGATCCAAAAAACCAAACAGGCTCAAAAGTTTCTTTTGGGTGTAAAAAAAATTCTGTGAAAAGATGAGCCCTTAATAATATTAAGATTGTCCTCATCGCATTTTTTTAATTCCCATAAGAATAACAGAGGAAATTTTTTTTTGCTTCTTCTGATTTTTGTACCGTTCAAACGACTGGTTGACTGATAAATCAAAAAATGTTATCAGACCTTTTTTGTAGAGCGTTCAATTCTCTATAAAGATTGGAACAGCGATTTATATATATGTATTGTGTAGGTGTGTGTCACACAAGTGAACGAGTAAGTGTGTGGTTACAGACTTATTAGACTGGTGTAGTCAGTTTTGTAAATTCTTGGTGTCGTCATAACTGAAGTAAACGATTGAGTATTGAGTAATAAGCTGATAAAATATACAACAATAAATTAAAAACTTGAGAGGTGTCAAGGGACACTCGGATGGAACGAAGTTTCTTTCGATTAATTAGTGAAGGAATTGTATTTTTTTTTAATGTTATAATAATATTTTTTTATTATTAACAAATATAATGTAATATAAAATTAATCAGTAGCCCCAATTTTAGTAATAACTGGCTTGCTTTCTATGAGAGACAGACAGGCAGAGAAAACGCGCACGCCGCACGGCTTACAACTATAGCAAAAAGTGTCGTTACAACTTTTGGTCTTAATTTTTTCCGTCTAGCCCCCTTTCGCAACGCGCGGTAAGGAACTTCGTTCCAAAAATAAACAGAACCCATAGTATATATACCACTCGAGCTTTACGCTCTTATATCTTCCTGCGACTTTTTTAACACCGGTCGACTAATCTCGGCGATATTTCTCGTGTCGCAGATTGAATTAGCGTACAACAAACGCAGCTCGTTCGAAAAAAGCACGAATTTATCCGGAACTCCAATTTGATTACTGAGAATCGCACTTCATTAAGGTGCAAAATGGCGTATTTATTGAAAATACAAACTTTTTATACGTAACCAGCAGACAAACACACATTGTATATCCCTAAGCTAAATATGTCATGTCGAGGCCAGTAAAGTCGATGGTTCCCTTCTTGAGGTTGTGCAGGAATATGTCTACCTTGAATAAAAAATCCAGGTAGGCAAACACGGATTCAAGAGGGAAGCCAATAGGAGGGTTCAGTTAGGCTGAGCAGCATATGAGCGGGGCCCACGCCTGCCAGGGCATGTGGAGACGGGATTGCCTACACCCGTAGCCCTGGCATAAGGCGCAGGACGGAACACCCAGGGGTTTTAGTGGGTATCCCTAACTGGGGAGTGGCAATAGCGTGGCACCTGTTTTGACCGGGCACGCTAGTGCCACCCCCGATCTGGCGAATCCCACACTCTCACCGGGTCGCGAACATCCCCCCAGGCTTCTGCGCCTGTCGCAGCTTAGTCCTCAAACGGATTTCCCCTGGCCAAAAAAAAAATAGGCTGAGCAGCATTCGGTAAGCTTCGACAGGTCTTCTCGTCAACTATTCCGCAATTCCAACTAAAACAGTCTTCAAGCAGTACAAAGTTTTGCTTCACGTATATAGATAATAATTTATCATCTAATATATAAAATTCTCGTGTCACAGTTTTCGTTGCCATACTCCTCCGAAACGGCTTGACCGATTTTGATGAAATTTTTTGTGCTTATCCGGTATCTATGAGAATCGGCCAACATATATTTTTTATCCCCCTAAATGTTAGGGGTAGTCCACCCCTAAATTTTTTTATTTATTTTTTAGACAAAATTTTTAATTTCTATTTTTCTTATGATACAGCATTAAAAGATACATACAACCCTAAATTTTCAACCCTCTACGATCAACCCCTATTTTTTACCGGGCAGGACGACGACTGCCGGGACAGCTAGTATATTATGTATTTAGAAGCAGTTCTATTAATCCAAAACAACTTTTATTGGTGGATTGTGGTTTGCTGTTAAGAACAATCATCAATTGTAACATATCTTCTATTTTTTTACTTTATTTTATGCATGAGTTCAGCAGACAGGCAGACGGCCTAACTGCTGGAAAGCGGTAACCATCGCCTATGGACATTTGCCAAAGGATGACAGGTTCTACAAATGCGATGCTGCTCTCTTAAGGGATACTGGGACCTGACCACTAATACCGGAACACAAGTTGTTATAGCGGCATACTCTAGACCAGGGGTGGTAGCTATCGAGACGGGTAAATACTCTACCATCTGGCTTTGTATTCTTCTCCGTTATTGCACGGATAGATAACTCACAATAAGATCCAGAATTCAGCAAAATAAAATCAACCCTTCACAATCCAAAATGGTCCATTGAAGACACCGTCTCAGAAAACTCGTACCTTAAGCACGCACCCCAGCCAATGGTGCTAAATTAACGTCTAGAGGGGGTCTAATCGGCCATTTTTTTCCCGCCTGATTACAAAAGTCTAATATTTACCCACCGCCTCCCTCAAACAAATGTTAACCCTTTCTCGCTTCCCCCTTTCGGAAAAAAACCCATAAAATATATCTAATTAAAAAATATCCCCGTCTAAGCAGTGACATTCATAAAGAATGTCAATTAAGCCCGGAGACTTTTCTCTCTTTTTGGCTAATTTTTTTTTCTTCGCACAAAAGGGTTAGATAGCATTACTATCGGTATGAAATATTGAGTAATTTAATATTTTTGTATTAAGGTACGGCCGACCCTTTTTTAAGGTTTGTTTGATGTAGCTCTCTTTAATTTTATTTGGCTAATATAGATTAATTTTTTGTTTGTTGGCTCTTTGACTTGAAAAGGAATTTAGAGCTTTGTGGACGTAGTACCCAGAGTACACAAACCGTGCAGGAACGGAGAAAGAACACAATTTCCTGCGGCCGGGCGGCCTGTTGTAAGAGGCGATAAAATAACCCATAGACAGGTGGCAAGGTATTCGCTCGACTGGATGACGACCACCTCTGGTCTATAGTATGCCGCCATAACAACCTTGTGTTCTGTTCCGGCATTAGTGACCAGGTTCCCTTTAGAGAGCAGCAGCGCATTTGTAGCACCTTTGGTGTTGCAAATGTCCATAGGCGATGGTAACCGCATTCCATCTAGTGGGCCGTCTGCCTGTCTGCTGAACTCCTCCAATAAAAAACAGTTGACTAATTAAATCGCTCCGCCACATCTTCCAACAACCGAGTCAGACACTAAACTAAAGACGTCAAAAGGCGCAAATATGAAACCTTAGGTGAAGGTGAAGATGAAGGTTACATATTTGGGGTTGAAACATTAGGCCCGTGGGGTCCATCGGCCAAGATTAACTTTAATGATATATGTAAGAAACTCTTAACTCTATCCGTGATAAGAAGGCTGCCTCATCTTTGCTCAGAGAATTAGCATTGCTATACCGCGTAGCATTGCAACTAGCCTTCTGGGTACCCTTCCCACTGGCAGTGATCAGGCAGATAATTTATAAGTTTAGATTTAAATTTATGATTTGATTTACATATGATAATAAATTATTAATTTATTTTCAAAAAGACATCTTCATCATTAATAGGCGGTTCCTATATGTTACTATTATCAATCGTCTTACTATCAGTTGAATTTTTACATTACTTGTCAGAATCCACATGGAGCTTATGTAAAATATTAACCGATAGTATAGAAACGAACAGTCGATAAGATATAGAAACCAGCCATAAGTCTACAGAGGTTGGCGCTGACAAGCATCGCTGTGTCGGGTTTTTTAACACGCTTTCATTAGCTTCACCTGTATGTATGTATGTATGTAACCGACCCCTTTGAGCTCGATTTTGTCCTACTTTGAATGATCAGATTTAATTCAAACTTTGCACACCTGTCAAAGGTCGATGACAATGCAATAATATAGTACCATGGAGCTGATCTGATGACGAAGTGGGAAGGTGGCCATAGGAACTCCTGTACTAAACGAGATAGACTCGTCGTGTTTGGGCTCGTATGTTTATATCGCGTGACAATGCAATAATATGGTACCATGGAGCTGATCTGATGATTGAGTCGGAAAGTGGCCATAGTAACTCCTGTACTAAACAAGATAGACCCGTCGTGTTTGGGCTCGTTTTACTTGTCTTGGCTAGCACTCTGCTGCTACATGATATGCAGGATCTCAAAAGCTTGTATTTAAAAACATTTAAAAAAATCAACTAAAACATGAAAAATAAATAATAGTTTAAAAAACACTAAAAAAACACGCTTTCATAAAAAATCCAACTAAAAAACAGAAAATAAAATTTAATAAATTTAGTTTCTGATAAATGGGGTCTTAAAAAAAAGCGTGGGGTGTATGCAAAGTGCTCTTTAAGATATTAAAGAAGAATAAAAAGCGCTTTGAATACACCCCACGCTTTTTTTTATTTTTTATGAAAGCGTTTTTGTTTAGTTTTTTTTAACTATTATTTTTTAAAATTC